>ONZQ02000010.1:241535-384846 GCA_900312665.1 Cephalotrichum gorgonifer | reverse complement strand
CGAAGAGGCCCCGGTCGAGGAGGCCCCCGTCGAAGAGGCCCCCGTCGAAGAGGCCCCCGTCGAAGAGGCCCCCGTCGAAGAGGCCCCGGTCGAAGAGACTCCCGTCGAAGAGACTCCCGTCGAAGAGGCCCCCGTCGAAGAGGCCCCGGTCGAGGAGGCCCCCGTCGAGGAAGACGAGGAGTAAGCCGCTACTCTCCCTAAATCCAAGCTGGCAGTGTGTTTCCCAGAAGCCACTGAACGAGCTTCAAAGCTATGCTTGTATCTTCTTCTCTGGCGACTAGGGTGTTTTACTGTTCAAGCTTGTACATATTATATAGTGGGGGAGGGGTCGAAGCAGAATTGAAATTGTTGCACAATGCTACACCTCCAGCTAGGCTCTAGACTGTATGTGCCTGTCTCTTGCTGTATGGCCTATCCCAGGTCCATCGCATGGGGTGGATTTAAAGTGATCGATGCCCGATGCCTTATTTCTGTTTTACTCTTTCCCGCAGAACAAAAGCTGGGGGGGTGGAAGGGGGAAAAGGGGGTCAGGAGGTTTACTTCTTTCCGAAACTCGGCCGTGAAGAATGTGTTGCAAGCGAGACAAAACTGTTCGAATACTTGCGGTTTTCTCTTTGATGCCAGAAGCTATCTTACAGAGAAAGTAAATCATATATACAAGGCCAGGATAACAGTCGCACAGGGCTCACGTGCAAACGACATCTTACGTCACTCAGTCCCCTTCCCTCCCCGAAGTCCCTTTTCGCGCTCGATCCGCCCACCCGCTTCCACCTCCCCCTCCCCCTTCAGTTCTTTAACTAACACCCAATCAACCCCTCTCAGCGATCAGATCCTTGACGAACTGGATCAGCAGCGGGCCGACCTCGGACGCGATGATCTCGTCGCCCGCAGCGTTGGGGTGGACGCCGTCCCTCAGCATGCCGGTGGTGAAGCCGTTTTCGTCGGAGCAGTCGGCAATGACGACGGGAGAGTCGGCGGTGTTTTGGCGCTCGGCCCAGGCGGGGATGGCGGCGTTGATGGCCTTGATGGGGGCGTTGGAGAAGGAGAGGGGGATGACCTTGTCGATCTTTTTGTGGCGAACTGTTAGCCGTTGTCGAACTCCATGATCATGGAGTCCCCCCTTCCCCGGTAGGGAGCGGGTGAAGCGAAGTAGGGAGGAAAGGAGGAAACAATGGGGAAACGTACAATGATCTTGACCTTGGGGTTCACGACTCTCAGCGCCTCGACGATGGTGTCATACGACGCAATGATCTGCTCCAGCGTCCTCCCGCCGACGACGTCGTTCGTGCCCAGCATGAAGTTCACGATGTCGGGCGCCGAGTCCGCCGCCCACCCGGTGATGTACTGGTTCGCGATGTTCACGGACTGCCAGCCGGAATGGCCCTCGTGGCCGGTGTCGAAGTTGCCCGTGGCCGAGGTGCAGCCCTGCGGGTTGTTGGTCATGGAGCCGACGAAGTCGATGTCGTCGGTGAGGCCCTCGGCGGCGAGCTGGTCCCAGACGAGGGCGCGCCAGCAGGTGATCTCGGTGATTGAGTCGCCGAGGGGGACTTGAGAGGAGGGGAAAGGTTAGTGCCCATCTGGACGTGGACCCCGGGATTGGGTCAAGACAGGAGGACGTGGGAGCGGTAACAGCGGGGTATTGCTCACGGAACTTGATTTTCTGCGCGGACGCGGCCAGGGCGAAGCCCATGAGGGCGGAGAGTGAGGAGAGATGCATCGTGCCCAAGTGTCCCGGCTGGTCAGTACGTTCGTCGTCCGGTTGTCAAAGTGTCAAGAGTGCGATGTCTCGGCCATGAAAAGAAAAAGGCCCCGGCGGTGCGAAAACCCACGATATATACCCCAGCGAACACATTTCCGGGTCTCCTTCCTGGCACCTTCCCCAACCGGTTCTCGGCACGACGCAGAGGCCGTCATTCTCTGTATGGGCCAGGTGTTCCCCTGAAAGAGTAAAGTACACGGTCAAAGGCTTTTTAGCTGTATACAATTTGGAGAAAGCAATATGGACGCAATGAAGGGTATATATGCAGCGTTCTATCCCGCCATCTATTGGCGGGGATGTGGAGACGCGTGTTTCCGGCACCCCCCAATGACGAGTCCGTGGTTTAATCCATCTTGGGGGTAAATTGTGGTGACGAGGGTTCATCCGGGACGTTTATCCGCGGCCACGGCCAGGAGCAAAGTCTGCCAAGCCTCTCGGGAGGGAGCAGTGCAGTGGATGTAAAGCATCTTTGCTTTGGAACTGGCCTTCATGCATAAATCGTGGAGACACCGACGAAAGTGGATGTGTGTC
Organism: Cephalotrichum gorgonifer; assembly: GCA_900312665.1. Classification (NCBI taxonomy): domain Eukaryota; kingdom Fungi; phylum Ascomycota; class Sordariomycetes; order Microascales; family Microascaceae; genus Cephalotrichum; species Cephalotrichum gorgonifer. The sequence continues at coordinate 382,556 of ONZQ02000010.1, read as the reverse complement.
TGCTGCAAGAGGAGCAGGAAAGCGCCTTCGACAGAACCAACCTTCCCTCACATCGTCGTGGTCGCCACATAAAATGAAACCTCTCGGATTAGTAGCAGAGCAGGAATATGAGCCGCGATATAACTCAGTTTTAACCCCGCACGCGCTTTGTATTTACTGCCCGCAGTGCCGTGCGGGGGGGAAGTGGTATCCAGGCGGAAGAATAAATAGATTAAATCCCCGACATTACACGGCGAAACCCCACGACCGCGGGGCTCTCAGAAGTTGTAATGGGGCGGCATGGCGCTCGCTTCGGGTTTGCTAAATTACAGCTAGTAAAGAGATGCTATATAGAGTATGTAGCCTTTGTAGAGGCTGGGTACAAGAGCGAAACCGAGAGTCGGCACGGCAATATATACGCCAACAGCTGATCTCGCCCAGTAGGAACTTCACCCTTCACCCGGGGGGGCGGATGGTACCTCGCTGCAATTTCCGCTCCTATCGGCGGTCTGCCGAAGCGCGTTGCGTACCCTACTGACGGGTGCAAAGTGGGCTCCCAGGAACCAGTTCCTTCCGTCCGAGCTTTTTCACTCTACTGCTAGCCCCCCTTGGCGCGAGGCGCGGGCGACCCAAGCGTCATAGAGCACAGGAGCCGCATGGCGAGGCACAAGCTCCGCTAACCCGGGAAGTGTATGAGGATCACGTTCCGCACTACCGTGGCGGATCGGCCTGGTGGGAGTGCGGACGGGAGATTGGGGTTGCAATCTGCGGACCGCTTTCCCCAAAAGCCTTGACTCGGTGGCTTCAGCGGACGCCCAAGTGGGCTGGTCCCGTCACTCGAGAGGCTGGATAGGAAAGGGAGGCCGATTATCGGCGCTTTCCTGCGGCCCCGCACTCCCTCTCCCTTTCTCTTCCCCTCCAGAGTTTCCCGTCTCTCGGGCGCAAGGACGGGAAAACGGCAGAAAGAAAAAAGACACCGACACAGTGTGTCTGGCATCATCTGGTCTGGTCTTCTCTCCCGGCGGTCCCTAGAACGCCTTCCCCTTCATCGCGAACCACCCCCTCGTCTGCTGGTACCCCAGACAGCAGGTCATCAGCAGCCTCCCAAACTGACACACGTCGTCTGCCTCGGCGCACTCCCACACCTGGGCATTGTTGTGGTAGGTGACGAGCCACCTGTTCTTGGTCCCCCAGGCGACGGCGAAGTCCACGGCGTTCCCCGCACCCCAGAGGGGGGCCGACAGCGTCCACGACTGCGCCAGCCCGGTATCGGCACAGTCAAGCGGGCTGCGCGACCGGATGAGCTGGTAGCAGGCGACGAATTGGAGGGTAGAGAGGATGGTCCTCCGTATGCTCTCCTCGAGGACCCAGCGCTTCCAGAAGGACTCGGTGTCAGTGAGGGGGAAGAGGGGCAGCTCGGTGGGGTAGATGGTGTCCTCCTGGGCGCCGAGGTGGGACGCGAGGTCGGATGCGGCGGTCTTGAGGGTGGGGAGGGTGACCTCGGCGGAGGCGCGGGACTCGATGTCGCCGTCTAGGAGGGCCATGATGTGGTACATGCATAGCGCGTGGGTGCGGGCGAGAGCCGCGTGGGGGGTGGCGGGGGCGGGGGAGTTGATGAGGTCCCTGAGCCTAGAAGATATGATCCTCATGATGATGGGCTTGTTGCTTGGGGTCATGGCCGAGAAGAGGGCACAGGAGGAGAGGAGCTCTACAGATCAGGTCAGTAACAGGGGGGTTTCACAGGTAAGAGAGAGAGAGAGAGACATGGAGAGGGATAGTATAATACATACCATCAAAGACCTTGGGCGTAGTCTCACGGAACACGATCGGATGGCACCACGGGGTGCCGAGCGTGTCTACCAGAACCCGGGGCGTCTTCGGCAGGTAATCAAACAGGTACGAGAGCCTCTCAGCAACAAACTGGGGGAAATTGGCGAGCGCTTCATCCATGCTAGAGCAGGTCTGGATACCAACCACCGGAACAAGCTGCTTCTCCTTCGCCGACCTGAGTAGACCGTTGATGTCGAAAGAGGAGGTAGATCCCGGCGTGCCGGAGCTGCCGGAGCTGCCGGCCCCCGGCGACATGTTCGCGGTCAGGGCGGGAGCGTCGAGGTCGGGGATGTGGAGCGGCAGCGGGTCGACTGCGCAGGCGTCGGTGTCCCAGAAGCCGTCCATCAAGGCTTCCATAGAGAAGTCCAGGGTCTTGGGCGGCATGGAGAGGGCGGACTCTGGTAGGGGGGCGCTGGTCACTGGTAGGGATGGGCTGGGCGCCGGCAGGGACGTGGTGGCGGGGCGCTGGGCGGCAGGGGCGCGACTCCGCTGCTGCAAGTGTGGGCGCGAGTGCGAGTGCGGATGCGGGTGCGGATAGGAGCACTCTATGCCTCGGCCTGCGCAGCGCAGGCAGGAGGGGTAGGCGAAGTCACATCGACGCTTGGCTTTTGTGCAGGCGACGCAGGACCTGCGGCGTGGCGGCGGGTTTGCGCGCTCGAAGGTGGTTAGGGACATGGCGACGTCGCGGCGATGTGAACGGCGACGAACTTCCAGATCGTGTGTTCCTATCCTCTTTTGGTGGAATCGCCAACGCGCTCGGGAAGTCGAATTCGTAAGAACTATCGTTACAAGGGGGGGAGCAAGTATTTGCGCGTGTTCGGTCGAAGAAAGCTGTCCTCGAATTCAGAGCACGAAGGAATGTAGTCTACGAGTAGTGGCGAAAAGAAAGTGGACCATCATCGAGCGAGTACGAGTACAACTTGGAGCACACGGCCGGTGTGGGTTGGCGAAGTCGTTATATTGCGCCGGATTGGCCAGGCAGGAAGGAGCGAACGTGTTGCGGGCGGAGTTCCGCACCCCACTCCGCATTCCCGCCGCCAGCTGCAAGGTCTCCAACATGGTCAGCAGGGACCGACCAGCAAAAATTAGGTTTTGCTCGGGGGTTTAGCGTGTCAGGAATCCTGGCAGCTCCGCAAGTACTTGTACTCCTCACTTGTATCGCAAATTACAAATCCGTCCCAAACCCACGTTGCAGACAAGGGCAGATACTTGCACAACCAGAGAATAATCAATGCCATGTACTTGTACATGAATACTATACAAGGTGGGGCGATTAAAGCTTGTCTACTCCTAGGGCTCGGTTCCTTTCTTACACCTGCAGTGACGATTACATCCCTTCACTCAACCCATCCGCGGGCGATGGCTCCCTATTTGTACATCGTCCAGACCACCCCCTTCCTCGTCACTTACCACACGGAGATAACGAATGTTTCAAACCAGAAGGACGGAAGTCCGCCTCACGGTTTGTACGTAGCAGCAGCAGGGATAAGAGCCAGCATGCAGTATCGAGGATAGAGCAATGATAATCTAGCATCCATAATAGCTGCCCCCGGGTCATCCGGTGTGTCTCCCTTCCTCACATACTCCTAGATCCTCCAGGCACCAAGGGATATCGGTGCCAAACCCCATCGCCCTTGGCACCCCGAGAGCATCGGCTCAAGCGACCAGCGTGCCGAGACCTGCGCGGGGGGACCATTCTTTTTCTTTTCTCACAGACGCTCGCAAAGGAGGCGAGATGGCTCAAGGAGAATAAGGACGGCAAACGGTCGGGGAAATCCTGCTCGAGACGATAGAAGTGCTTTTGGCGAAAAGAAGGCGCCGGCCATGGAGACGACTAAACGGACACTCTCTACTGCCCTATCCTTTGTCGGACCTTACATTATTTTTCTTCCTCTTCTTTTCGTTTCGTTTGGTCGCTTATTGTGAGCGAGTAGATTATATAGTTCCTTTGGGATGTCCAAAGCCCCATTTCCCCCCTTTTTCGAGAACCTTTGCTGCCCCTCGAGCTTATCTATCCTTTGTGCATGTCGTGCGTCGCTTTTGCACCGCGCTGGAGCAATTCGATTGTTACCAACAAAGATGGCATATCCAACTCGAACCCCTCAAAGGAAAAAGAGGACCGTGTCGCGGAAAATATAAACTCCGTTTCCTGACGCCGTTCATCCCTCTCATCATCATCCCCGCCACTCATCACTTACAGCATTTCCCGCGCCACCTCTACTACCTCCATCAGAGCAGCCATTTCCTCGTTCTCGGCCTCACGAACGCAAAACTACCCTCCCCCGATAAAGTCTGATACACAGAGAAAAGGGAGAGGCTAAGAGGGACGAGGCACAATGGCTGGCCCAACCTATATCCGCTCCGTCGGCGCTGTGTATATCAACGCCACTCTGGCCCGACGCTCCCCCCGCTCACACCCCGTGGCTAACCAAGCGCAGCCGCAAGTCGATGAGTGGGTTCAGTTCCCGTCATCCGTTCATTTCGATCCACCAATGATGAGTGGCGCGATGAACAACGGCAGCCTTGGTCACAGGTTCGGGGCCGAGTCGCCAATAGGAGCAGAAAGCCCGGTTGGGAGTAATATGGCGTTCTCGTTCTCGGAAATGGCTGACAATCTGCAGAAGGAGGGGACCATTGACGCCGAGTACATGCCCGGGGGGAACCAGGGCATGATGACCCCCTCTCCGATCTTCACGGAGTTCGACCGGGTCATGGTACCCGACTTTGCCGCCACGCCGGTCTCCACGCCGGTCGTCGGCCAGTTCGCGACGGGGCTGTGCCCCGAAGAGTACCTCGGCTCCCTGCCCGTGACCCCCACCTCCAGCGCGGTTTCGGCTCTGTCAGACTGCGGGACGGTCATGACTCCCTCCCCCTCCACGCCTTACTTGGAGCGGTTTGCACCGGGGCCATCTGCCGGGCACCATGTCGTAGGTAATCCAGCTGTGACCACCCCCAGCGCTGGCGCGGGATTCTGCCTCGCCCCGCCATCGCCGTTCGACCGTTCCGTGGACGGGTCCGCAACGGATGCCAGCTCTCAAGGGTACGTCTCAGGCACCCCTTCCACTCAGTCCGGCTACTCCACGTGTAGCACCCCATTCTCCTCTCAGTCCAGATACTCCACCCCGTCTGGGTACTCCACAAATGCTCCCACCCCCTTCTTGCAAGCTGGATACGTTCCAGATACCCCCTACTCCACCCAATCCGTGTACTCCACGAGTACCGCCACTCCCTTCTCGCAGGCCGGGTGCGTTCTGGGCACGCCCTGCCCCGAGACTCCCTCGGACTACGGCGGCGTCACCCCTACTCCCCAGTTACCCACTCTCAAGGAGGAGATGGAGCAGGAAGCGGTGGCAGACCTGTGGACCCCCCTTCCTCCCCACACTCAGGCGCGGTACGCAAGCCCCAGCGACCAGCATGACGCGGCGACCCAGACCGCCCCTACTCCTTGCCCCACCCCGGCCTCAAGTTTGACGGGAAGGGAGTTCGACAATGCCTTCGAGACCATCATGGCAGGTACGTTCACGCCCGTCGTCCACGTGGAGGGCGTCCCGCAGACGCCCTCCTTCGATGGCGCCTTGTTCCAGACGACCTTGGATGCTGCCATCGCTGAGGAGCAGAGGTCCTCGGTGCCCGCTTCTGGAATGGCTTTCAGCACGGCCTTTGAGTGACGGCCTGCCCCTCCCGATTGGAGTTTTTTCTTCTTTTCCTTGTCGAGATGCAGGAGGAAGATAAGCGGGATATCAGTTTCCGTTCTAATGTGCTCTCATTGCCGTATTCTCTTCCGCCAAAGCTCACTTGTTTTTGTCAGCTGCCTAGGGAGGTAGGTCCCGGATATAGTACTTATACTAGTTGATTGAAAAGAAAACATGTATCACTCTCCCTCCACCTCGTGATATTCGGTAGTCAACTATGAGAAGATTCCTTTATATTACATTATCGTAACTTCATAAACAGGCCTATGCAAACCTAGGCACCTGCACCCGGAGCCCCACCCCCCCTACCCCCTTTTTCCCCCCGTTTGTCCTCCTGCCCCTAGTCGTAGAACCTCCCCACCTCGGGTGTACTAACCCCGCACTCCACACTCCCAAATCCCAGTCGTCCATCGCTCCCCGCAGGCGCTTTCTCGGAAAACATATGTGGCGAGGTATACCTGTCCAGCGCAGCCATCGCCCCCCATCTCAGCTTCCGCTGCGCCAGCTTCCTTAGCCCCTTTTCCCTCGCCGACCCCTCCTTCTCTATAAACTGCGGCACCGCACTGTGCAGCCTAGGCGTGGCGGGCGTAGACAGGGGATCTGTCTCCGCCGACCAGGGAAGTTTCCTATGCGTTGGCGACGCAGGGGTGATGATTCTCAGGCCGGTCTCCCTTCTCCTCGACTCCGTGAGGCGGTTTTTCTGCACCAGGGGCGACATTCCCTCCTCCGAAAAGCTATCCACCCACGGGGCGGGAGGGGGTTCGAGACTTGCTGACTTTGGAGGGGCGCCGTGGTCGTGGTTGGGCTCAAACTTCTGCTTTCCCCATTCCGAGGGAGGTCTGTCTGAGGGCCGCCTACCCTCTGTAAACTCGGACGTTGGGGGTTGATGATAAGGGTCCGCGTGCGTCCTGTCGTATGGATATGGTGGCGTGAGACTTTGGTTTTCGTTGGTCATGATCCCGTATGGCCGCCCTTCGCTAGCCCCCGACATCGACCGTGGCCTGTACGTCATTCCCCCCTCTCCCGGAGATCTTGGATCGTAAGGTGAGGGCGGAGGCATGAGTCTCTGACCATCGTGTATCATAACTTGAGACGGCCGCCGCTCGGTGGACTCGGACATTGTCCGTGGTCTATACATCATCGATCTCCTGTCCCCCGGCGATCTTATCCCATACGGCGATGGGGGGAATGAAAGTCCCTGGGCATCCACTTGCGAGACCCTCACCGTGGCCTCCGACATTGCTCGAGACCGGTACCCGCCCCCCACGTCAGTCGGGGACCGGGGCCAATAAGGAGAAGGTGGAACGGCGCTCGCGTTAGGCGTATCCTGGGCCCAGTTGGACAGCGGCCAGTTGTCCTGCTCTACCGACCGCGCATTAGACATCGTTCTCGACCTGTACAAGCTCCTCGTATCCCGGGGAGATCTCGGCGAAGCAATCGTCAGTCCCCCTTTTTCTCCATCACTCCATGGTGACCTGAAGTTAACGCTGGCTACATTCACGAATAGCCGCGGGTGGCACGCGGCTGAGATGACACGCGAGTTCGCCCCGGAAATCACCATATCTCCCCGCAACTTCGTGAACGCAATGAGGACAGGAATGAGCATGAGAACAAATGAGACGATGCTGATTCCTAGAAGCGCTTTGACTGAGTAGCTCAGTGTGATAGTAGTATCGGGGGCGAGGCCCACGTCATCCTCGATGTCGCGGAGCCCTTTCCGATCACTCCCGAAGTAGCCTGACCCATAAGTTAGATCGCCGAGGATTAGGACATATTGGGGGAAATGACTAACCTTCTTCAAATATGCTCAAGTAGTACGTGTTCGACAAGGTCCAGTGAAGAAGTGAGGCGATCACGATGAGCGGGACACCCAGCTTATACGGCAGCTGGAGCCGATGCGTCGAAGTCTGGGACCCCTTCGGGGACGTAACCCTCAGGGCCTGGTAGGCGAGGCTATACGCGTTCCACTCCCTCTCCGCCATGAACCTAGTGAGCAGGGCGTTATAAAGGTAATAACTTGTCGCTAGAAACACCTGCGTCTTGTTACCCATGAGGAGCGCGAGGATGAAGGCGCCGTCTGGAACGTCCATGCTCCGCATGTGTCCGTTCTCTGGAGAGTGCGCAAATGAGCCTGGGATAAGAGCTCTCATCCCAAAGCGGAAGTAGGAGAACGCTAGTGTCACCAGCGATCCCGATAGGAAGAGGTATGTAAGTAGCCAGGTGGCGGCTGGGATCGTGGCTCCCGCATACTTTGGCCGGCGGCTCCATTCTCGGGGCCCGCTAAGTGCGAGACCAGCTCGCTTCTTCCAGAGACGTGAAAGCGGACTAGTTCTGTCCTGGAAACTCAGGGTCGACATTCCCTCCGTGGTAGGGTCGGGGTCGGAGATGAAAGAGGCGATGGCATCTCCCGGAGTCACGAGAAGGTCAGCGGAGAGACTTCGTAGGACGAACCTTGCAGCTGTTAGTCTTGCCAGGAGGCCAAGAGTTCAAGTTTCTTTCTCCCCTGCACTTACAAGCATTGGGTCGCTACAATGCCGACACAGAGCGCCGAGATACCCAGCAGTAAAGGAGAAGCTCCAAGCTTGCAGGTCTGCTGGAATTCTTGAGCCAGGCAGTACCTGACCTCAAGGTTGTTAAACCGATCAAAGCGAAAGCCCTCTCTTGACAGATCGGACAAGGACTCCCCACCCGGCTCAACTTGTCTGTCTTGGAATGGGATAACCCAAGTAGCACCCTGCCCCATTAGTTCAACCTTGCTGTCATTCCCGAGGCTGAAATCGCTCCCTAGGGCACGACCGCACGAGTTGGTGCATGCTCCGGGTCCAATACCAGGCTCCATCGCCATCTCGCAGGTGGCAGAGAACCATAGCGAGTTCAACTCCTCAGCGGGCACAAACCTGTCCCACTGAGCAGCCGCTCTAGACCCCATGTCAAAGACCTCCGTCCGCGTCCAGCCTAGTGTATTATCCTCCCCATCAGTGTTAACAACAAGCACCACGTCCTTGAAGTCTTGCCTCGGGTTACATCGGAGGTATTCCCCCCGGCAAGTCGCCGCGTCAAGCCTCTTCCACGTCCCCACCGTCGAAGCTGTGGTCCGGAACATGGCGACGGCCGGGGACGACTCGTTCAGGAACTCCGCAACGTCAACGGTGCCTCCGTATCCCTCATCGAACCCCGGAATGGCAAGGCTCGCCCCTGGCAGAAAGAACCCTGCTCCATCGACGAACGGCTCAGCCGCAACAGTCAAGTTCCACGACTTGCCGTGGAAGTCGGTCTGGAACACCGCGCTGTTGAACAGAAGGTGGACCGGGAGCGAGAAAACCGCCAAAACGACCCATGTGAAGCCCTTGAACCTCGACAGGCCTAAGAGGTTACTCAACGACGGGACCCCGATCTCCACGGACTTTCCCTTGGCGTGCGCGGCGTCGACCTCCTCCCGCGTAGGCGAATTCAGGACCTGCATAAAGAATATGGAGGACGAGAACGTCAGGGTGGCGACGATGTTGAGCGCGAGGTGGATGCCGAGGTCGAGCAGTCTCGTCGTCTCGCAGTCGCCGGCATAGAACAGGAGGTTTATCGTGTAGGACTGGGTCTCGTTCCCGGCGAAGAAGGTGGTGATAAATAGGCCGAGGGAGAGGAATGCTAGGAGTATTGTGTTTACAATGGCTGGCTGCCTCCAGCCCGTGGCACGCGATTTGGAATGGCCAGCCATGATGTGCTCGCTAGGCCAATCTGGCCTTCAAGAAAAGGAACGGTAAAGAAGCATCAGCTCATCGTCGTTTTGCCCCCAGGCCATATATCGAGATATCTGTTCCTAGTCGAATGGCCAAATTAAAAGTGAGCCAGGTAATGGACGAGGGTTGGGTAGATCCGCCATGGCCCCCTCCCCAACCCTCTCTGTCACGTCCCGTCTGGGGGGATCCATCTCGATATACGACGAACTGGAGATCACACCGATCCTCAAGCCCATGTCTGATGGCCCGTTAGCGAACGCTGTGGGCAGGACGCGGCATGAACATAGCGCATCACTCGCCGGGGATCCGGTAACGATAAGCTCGGCAATGGCGTCTGCGGCCGGGCCCGTAGACGCTTATTTTACTCCGATGTCACCACTGTGCGGGCGGGTGGAAGAAATCCAGGTAAAGATTTGAAACGGGGATGCGAGCATCCCTCTGCGGGCCTGGTGCCGTGTCTGACGTTGCGTCGCAGGGTGTGTCCAAGCCCTTCTGCATAGGGCTGCGAACTCATGCACCCGCGCCGGATAAATGCAGGAGGAGCCCCTTGAAGACATATCCTCCCGCTTGGTACACACATCTCCCTCTCTCTCTCTCTCTCTCCTCTCCCTTTCTCTGTTCCCTTCAACCATATTACATTTGCCGCGGCGGAGAATTAGTCGCTCGCTGATGATTCCGGGAATTTCCCTCGAAAGTGACAATCCCGTCGGAGGATAAAGGTCCCGGGCGAAATGATATTCTTTCTCTGCTGATGCTCCGGAGTCTGTGGATCGTAAGCTTGCCCGGGTTCCTACTGACAAGTCGTCGAGGGACGGTCACTGCAGTGGCTCTCGAATGAAGCGAAAGTAAAAGTGCTATTACCCACTCTGTAAGAGAAGACAGGGAAACGAGAAGAAAACGAGAAAAAGTATAGCCTTGCTTGCCGGGACGCAACTTGAACCGAAAACCTGGCCTCAGATCGGAGCGTCCACTATACAAAGTGCGTAGCCATGAGATGATAAAAATGATTCAAGCCCTGGACAAAGGTCAAGAAAGAAGAGCGCGACGCTTGCCAAGCAGGAAAAAGACCGGCCATGCCACCCTCGGAAATCTAGAATAAAACCAATCGTGGATATCCCCTTTCCTCTGCGTCAATGCCTAGTTCGCCCCAAACTTCCGTCTCCACTCATCGCCCACGTCAGCATAATCCTGAGCCGTGTACGGGTCCGTAATATCCTTCCACCAGCTCCCCTTCCTCCGTACCTGCAGCCCCAGATCCCTCAACAGCAGGTCGAGATACGGCACAGCGTCGAACACAAAGTCTGGGTACGAGCTCCCGTGGTCCGCTGGATACCTCCACTTCCCGAACCTGTTGTGCAAAACCGTCTCGTATCGGATGTCCTCTAGTGTCGGGCGACTGTTAGACTCGGTGCTCTTGGGCGGAGTGTCGTCACGCAAGTCGGCGATCGCAGCGCTGGGATCGCGCGCGAGAGTCCCGTCGAAGAAGGCCGTGATCCACAGGCCCTGGAGGTACGTGGTGATACAATTGCTAAAGTTCGAGACGGCACCAGCGAATGCCAAGTCTTTTGTACGGAGGAACGTCGCGGACGGTGGGACGATGAAGCGATAGAGGAGCATGGTGCTCAGCGTCCCGCTCGAGTCAACGGGGCCCGCGCTAAAAGCCTCCTGCTCTACCAGCGGGACGTACTTCTTGTTGAAAACTGACGGGTTCGCGAGTTGGGGAAAGCGTGCGAGAATCTCGGAATCCGCCTTCTGGAAGAGCTGCGTCTGGGAGGCGAGATCGACTTCGCTAAGATCTCCCTCCTCGACGTGGTGCGGAATCCCAATCTCCTTCTCGATACCTTCAGGGAGGAACTTGAAAGGGGGAACTTTCTTCCATCCAGTGACACAGAGCATCGCATCCGTTTCGAGTACCGTCTTGGCTTCGTCCGCCAGGTGAACCTTACCGGGGCTAAGGTGGTCCAGATCCGCAATATGGACCTTTACCGTGCCGTCGCGAATGATCTCGAAGAAATCGGTGTCGTAGTTGAGGATGCTGAAGCTGGCGCCCGTTAACATGGGGTTTGTCCATGGCCGCAACTTGGCCACCTCGGGGTGCTTGTTGAATCCGCATAGCCCTATGACGTCTTCGCCGAGGACGCTCCAGAATGACCTCGTGATGGCCCGCCCGATGAAAGTACCGTGAAGGAATGATCGAATGGGCGAGTAACCCCCGGCCTCGCTCCAGACGCAGGGGCTGAACCACGTCAAGAAGCGGGTATCTAGTAGTAGTAGCCGCCGGTTAATGTCGAGTCACCTCGGGAAGCACAGTAGCGCAACGTACTAACGAGTTTCTCGAGCCATCTCTTCAATGGTGTCACAAACGGCGGCGCCATCCAACACGGCCCATGTCCGGATTCTAGAGACACAGTTAACGATCCCCGTATGCCCCTGACAAGTATGCCCGGTGCCGCCTACCTCTAATCACCCAGTCTACCTTGACGCCAGCCTTCGCGTACGCATACGCAGCATCCCACCCAAACTTACTTCCCCCGAAAATCGTAACCCTCTTGCTCACCAAGGGATCAACTGTGTTAGCATACTTCAGGAACTCCTTGGAGTGGAACAGAGGCCGGTTGAATTCTTCCTGGCCCGCGATGTGCGGCATAAAAGGCTCTGACGCCAACCCCGTCGCAACAATGAGCCTCTTGGCGAATAATTTGGTCTCCCCACCCTGCACGTTTTCAGGGTCCGAGTTCGCGACAGGACACACGGTCAGTATCCACCCACCATCCGGCTGGTGTTCCGCCGACAACACCTTCGTCGAGCAGCGTATGCTCTCGGAAAGGCCGCGATTCTTCACAAACGCCTTGTGGTACTCGTGGATAGCCTGCCCAGTAGGATGCTGGCCCCACTCCATGCCAAGCGTCTCGGGATCCATGGGGAAGCCGGGGTACTCGAACATCCCGATGAGGTTATTCGACTTGAGGCCCGGATAGTGGCGGTGTTCGGCCCACACGCCTCCAATTGTGGAAGCATAGTCTAGCACCGCAATGGCTTGATCGGGGTGCCGCTCCTTGTACTGACTGGCAGCCCCCAGGCCGTACCAGCCTGTATCGTAAAGTCAGTTAGATCCAACACTGCTGCCCAATTAACTGTCAATCACACTCACCTGCACCGATGACTACGAGATCCAATGACTCCATTTCCGGCCCTATATTGGCAGATAAAAACCCTTGTAATTGCGCGGCTGAGTGCGGGGAGAAGGGGCCGGATCAGCCCAGAGAGGCGGGAAGAGGTCAGGTTAAGAATGGTTCTCTTCACCGGCACCGAAAAGCAAATAACACATATGCAAGGATACGTATGTATCCTCGAACGTACCCTTCCAGTGCCGTCTTACTACTCGCAGACACAGCCTCAGACAAAAAACAAAGGTAGGCAAACGAACCATTCATGGCTCGTTCGCAGATGGCGACTGTAACCATGACAGGGATCCCTACAGAAGCAGGGACCCCGGCGCGCCCTATCGACAGGCCCGATAAAGCCTCCAGACGACGATCGGCATGCCCTATGACTTTGTCTCGCAAAATATGTATGTACTCGGTAATAATTGAGCAAATTAGGCAATTCAGCCGTGACGGTGGTACCCACAGGACATACATACAAGCGACTTCTCTCCGCGGAGTTGAGATGAGGAACACCACATACAAGCTGGCAAATCGCACAATCCCAGCCGAGTCCCATCGGGCTGGGAACAACACTTCGATGGAAGATTTCCTGGGCTACCTCTTGGGCCGGATCTTACTGGAATTGCCGTCACTAACCGTCCCGACGAGACTGGGTCAGCGTCCATAATAGTGGTTCACATTCCACCTTGCCAGTCAGGGCCAGCCTGCAGAAGCATCATTTCCGTTCCGCGCTTGTCTGTGGTAGTCGCAAAACAAAACCCAGATGTGACTATTTTCCCACCCATCAGGCATCAACTTGATACCAGGGCCAGTCACCGATCCCGTCCACTAGCAGTAGCGGCGAGCCATAGCTAGACGAAGACACCTCGAAAGTTGCCGTGGTAGCTAAGCCAGGCAGAGATGATATGGGATCCGGAATAGGACGTCTCCTCACACAACCAGCGCGAAGCCGGTGTGGGAGGATGGTCGGGACTGCCAACACGGCATATCCGTCGGGTGATTCATTCGGGGAGCGAGCGTCAAGAGGTTGGGCGAGGGCTCGACTTGGGCGCTGTGGGTACTGTCGTCAGCCTCTGCGAGTCAGGACGTCAGAATAGGATGGTGGAAAACTGGGTATTGATGGGCGTCTCTCGGTTGCTCTGCCCGCGGGGGCTGTACATGACGTGCTACTTCCTGCTGCGGAGGTATTTCCTGATATTGTCTGGCTCCAAGCTTTGGAAGACGATGACCGGGGAAGGCTGGGAGAATGTTCCGAACTGTTGACCGGTAGGTAGTTGTGCCTTGATGGTTGACAAAGGGCGACGGACGATACATAGACGATGGTAGCAAGGTGTACAAGGGTACATGGCAATCCTCGAGGGGAAGGCACGCCCCTAGATGCTGCCAGTGCTCACTTCCTGAGACGCGCCATTGCCGACCACGAGGATGGTGGCCGACCTACTAAGCTGGGACGGATAATAAAGTTCAAAGACAGGCTTGGGGATCGTACCTGCCCCAGAAGCGAACCACGATAACAATAACAGACTCCCCCATTTCTCGGCTAGGAGACCATTCAGCGAGAGCAAGAAAGTATCAACAAGTCTTGCTCACTGGACAAGACACCCGACACCATCCTGGATGTTTAAATCATTTCTTTCGTCCAAGCATCGCATCCCCTTCCCCCGTCCTCCTCCCGCATCCAACGCCAAAGTTCGCTATCGACATATTTAGACCAGCAGCATCCCGACGCAAACCCGTATCCTTCCATATATCCATCGGCCAGCGTTGGCTTGTCCCTTGATCGGCACAAAAGGGCAGTCCCATTAACTCGATTAAATTGCTAAGCCCATGTAGAGACAATCGAAGCTCTTGCTCCCTCAAAACCCGCATGGAATACTATCGACAGCCTCTAGAACCCAAGTTGCGATGTGGTTTCAGGAGGACATAGACGACAACCCTGCGTTTTTCCCCGAGAACCAGCCGAGTCAAATTAGGAATGGAACCCAGGGTTGCAATCTATTTTGTACGCTCACCTGTTACGAGAGTAAGCACTCTGCCCGAATGATGCCAATACTCCTGCCCAGACGGCAGCCTCCAACCCAACCCCGCGAGGCCGATCCGCCCAAGCTAACCCAGGGCCCGCACAGGACGTCAATTGCGCTTGGCCAGGGCTGCCGTCATCCTTCAGAGCATCACCACCGTCACGGCCATCATCACGACTGTCGCAGCAGTCGCCAGTCTCTGTTGGTGGTGGGGCCAACACTACATGCTCTACAGGCGAAACCACATCCACCATCGACACATCGCCCGAGAGGAAGCTCGCGAAGCAAGGCAACGCAACAGGACACGGCCGAGAAGCAACGGCAGGGCATCGGGGGCGGAGCCGCCCAGCATTCCCGGCCCGCCCGGCATTTTCCGTGACCCGATATACAGGAGGGAGACTGGGGCTCTCCAGAGGGAGCTAGAGGCGATTATTAACGAGGCGAGAGCAAGGCAGGAGAGGTTGCGCGTGCCATTTACGTTGCAGGAGATGGAGTCGGCCGTGGAGTTTCGGCCGGAGATGTCAACAAGAGCGTGACGTTAGGGGGGATGATGATGGGCAAGGTGTCATTATGGTATACGGGTTTTGGCGGTCACTCCAGTTTCGGCATGGACTCAAGGGTTTAGACAATATCGGCAGGGATGAATACCATATATTTTTCATACATCATCGATACGTCGCTAAACAGACTGCTTGTCATGGCTCAAGGCGGGATTGTCCTACGTAAGAATGGAGGGGAAGCATGTGGATGGGACGGCCAGTGGTGGGGTATTGGAGACAGTGACAAAAAGGACGGAAACGGCAAAATGTGATCTTGGCAGGGATCGAACCTGCAATCTTTTGATATGCTGCTGTTGTGAACAGTCGTAGTCAAACGCCTTGCCATTGGGCCACAAGACCTCGATGGTTGTCATGCCCGAAAGAAATACTAAAAGGCCTTTACAGCCCCGCAAATTTTACCTTCCGCTCCCACCATAATGTCATGTCCATGCATTGTCAGCCATGGGCTTCCGCCCCACCCACTCCCCCCACCTGGTTACATCTGTGGCTCGCTCGTCACTGACTGCACGAGCGAGACGTCTTCATGGGGAGGCAGCAATAATTTTCAAAATTGACCACCAGGGAGTACCGCATCCAAGCTAACCACTCCCCCGCCACCAAGCTCCCACAACCATTCCCACCGCTCCGAACACGTCCATCCACCGTCCATAATCGAAGCCGCCCATAATACCCGGTAAACCCGCTCCACTACCGTCATAATGTCATTCGGGGGTCAAACTCCGACCATCATCGTCCTCAAAGAAGGTTGCTCGCTACCCCGCCATGCTCCGTGCTCCACGTTCCCACATTCCACCTCTCGAGCCCGATCGAAGCTTCTAGAGCTAACAAAGTGATATCTGCCTTTCTCCAGGAACCGATGCCTCTCAAGGTCAGGGCCAGATCCTGTCGAACATCAATGCCTGCGCTGCCGTCCAGCAGACGATAAGGCCCACTCTCGGCCCCTATGGCGGCGACCTCCTCATGGTGGATGAGAACGGGAAGCAGACCATCACAAACGATGGAGCAACAGTCATGAAGGTGCGCAGGGAGGAGCCCATGGGATCCCCGTCCCCGCCCCGACCCGGTCGGACAAGGCACTGACCAGAGCTTCGCTTCAAACAGCTTCTCGACATTGTCCACCCCGCGGCCCGGATCCTCGTCGACATCGCACGGTCCCAGGACGCAGAGGTCGGCGACGGGACGACCTCGGTGGTTGTTCTCGCCGGCGAGATCCTCAAGGAGGTAAAGGAGCACGTTGAGCAGGGCGTCAGCACCCAGCTCATTAACAAGGCCCTACGGAGGGCGTCCGCCATGGCGGTGAACAAGGTCAGGGAGATCTCCGTCGCCACCAACGACGCTAGCAGGAGAGACACCCTGGAGAAGCTCGCGGCTACCGCCATGACTAGCAAGCTCATCAAGAGGAACTCAACCTTCTTCACCAAGAGTATGTGCCTTGATCGGTAGATCTGGCGCGGGTCCCCGACAGCGGCGACTGCCTCGAACCCCGAACGTGGTTGGCTAACTTTTAACAGTGTGCGTCGATGCCGTATTGGCGCTAGACCAGGACGACCTTAACGAGAGGCTCATTGGTGTCAAGAAGATCCCCGGAGGCTCCCTAACCGACTCCCTCTTCATTAACGGCGTAGCCTTCAAGAAGACCTTCTCCTACGCCGGCTTCGAGCAACAGCCCAAGTCCTTCAAGAAGCCCAAGATCGTGTGCCTCAACGTCGAGCTTGAGCTCAAGGCCGAGAAGGACAACGCCGAGGTGCGCGTCGAGGAGGTCTCAGAGTACCAGGCCATCGTCGACGCCGAGTGGCAGATCATTTACAAGAAGCTCGAGAACCTCCACGAGTCGGGCGCCAGCGTCGTCCTCAGCAAGCTCCCGATCGGTGATCTCGCGACTCAGTTCTTCGCCGACCGCAACATCTTCTGCGCTGGCCGTGTCGCGGCTGAGGACATGGACCGCGTCATCGAGGCGACGGGCGCCACGCTGCAATCCACGTGCTCCAACATCCTGCCCGAGCACCTCGGCACCTGCGGCAGCTTCGACGAGCGCCAGATCGGCGGCGAGCGGTTCAACTTCTTCGAGGACTGCCCCGAGGCCAAGACCTGCACGCTCGTCCTCCGCGGCGGCGCCGAGCAGTTCATCGCCGAGGTCGAGCGCTCCCTCCACGACGCCATCATGATCGTCAAGCGCGCCATCAAGAACAAGGACATCGTCGCCGGCGGCGGCGCCACCGAGATGGAGGTCTCGACCTACCTCCACCGCTTCGCCGACCGCGAGGTCCGCAACAAGCAGCAGCCCATCATCAAGTCGTTCGCGCGCGCGCTCGAGGTCATACCCCGCCAGCTGTGCGACAACGCCGGCTTCGACGCCACCGACATCCTCAACAGGCTCCGCGTCGAGCACGTGCGCGGCAACACCTGGGCGGGCGTCGACTTTGACACCGAGAGCGTGTCGAACATGATGGACAAGTTCGTGTGGGAGCCGGCGTTGGTCAAGGTGAACGCTATCCAGGCCGCCACCGAGGCGGCGTGTCTCATCCTCGGGGTGGACGAGACGATCAGGAACGAGGAGAGCCAGGCGCCCCAGGGGCCGCAGGGCCAGCTGCCTCCCGGCGCGGCGCAGAAGGCACTCAGGGCAAGGGGACGGGGGATGCCCAGGAGGTGAGGAAAGCGATGAGGGTATGGGGGGGAAAGGCGGGGGCGTTGGGGGATTGCCTAGAGTAGTAGATGGGAGGTAATGGGAATATCCGAAAAAGTGGTGTAGATGGTCTTGAACCCAAAAAAGGGGAATTTAAGTCTAGAGGAGATATTCTACATGGAATCTGGCAACGAGAAAGTAGTAGATGCTGGAAAGGACTAAGAACCGATGCCGAATCAAAACCGTGATAACTCCCGACCAGCCAGATAGTTCCAAACGCAAGGGACAACTAATCCGATCCAACTGGTCGAAATGAGAAGAAGAAGAAGAAGAAGAAATCGAGACCGCTAAGTATGTGACAGAAAGGAGGGAACAAGCAAGCACCGTTCTATCCTGCGTCCTTCACAAACTCAAACATGTTTCCTAATCTCCTATCACCATTCTTCCCGGCGAGCATGCTACTCGTCTCCACGCCGCCCATGATGTGATTCGACTCCACGCCACCCATTATATGATGACTCGTCTCAACACCGGCCATGGGATCCCCGCCCTCCTTCTCCCCGTCGTCGACCTCGTCGCGGTGCCGCACAAACATGTCCATATCCCTATCCACGGCCTCGGTGTCCTCGTTCCCCTCCGGCTCAGAGTCGTTCAGGAGGGCCTGGAAGTCGGTGTCGTGGTCGAAGGGGTCGTGGGAGCTCGCGCCCATTATCCGGGGGTCGATGGGCTGGTAGTGCGGCCCCAGGAGGTTCGACGGCTGGAGGGTCGCGCTGAGGTGGGATATGGGGCCCAGCGGGTGATGGTCGCGGCCCATGGCGCCCTGCGAGAGCGAGGCGGACATGGACGCCGCGGCGTAGGGGTCCCCGTGCAGCAGGTCCTCCGCGTGCCGGTCATTCAGGTGGTGGTCCTCCCGCGGGGGAGGGGGAGGGGGAGCCGCCTCCTCCTCCGCGGGGGGCGGCGACTCAACGGGAGACTTCTCAGCCTCCTTCTCCGGACTCGCGGTCCCGGACCCCTTGGGCTGCACCGTCCCCACCGCCCTCCTCGACCGTATGCACTTCTCGCACTTCTTGATCGCCTCCGTCGCCGTGTCCTTGATGCTCCGCCAGTGGTACCTCTCCCGTATGGTGGTGGTGGTGCGGTTGATGCCGGCGTGGTTCGCGCTGTGCACCTCCCTCGCGATCTCGAACTGCCTCAGCGGGTCCGAGATGACCTCCTTGTCGCCGTGCATCAGCGTGTCCCCCTCGACGAGCCGATAGTGCGTCGCGGCGGCGCGCAGGCGCGACTTCTCAGCGCGGTCGGCGCCCGGAGGGTACTTGCCGTACTTTAGGTAGAACCTGATCTTGTCGAAGCGGTCCTCGGACTGCAGCTCCTCGGCGTCGGGGCCCACGAGGTCCCGGCCGTAGATGATGGCGTCGATATACCTCCCCGGGTACGACTTCAGGTCCCCGGCCCCCTTGACGCGGCCTATGCGCTTGAAGCCCAGGGCGTCCCATATCCTGCACGAGGCGACGTTGGTCTCGTACACGAGGTTGAAGACCGAGTACGTGTACCCCATCTTGGGGGCCCAGTCGAGGTACGCCTCGCCCATCAGCCTGCCCACGCCCCTGTTCCTCGACCGGTCGGTCACGAGGAACCCCCCATTGCACACGTGGCTGCTCCGGCCGGGGTAGTTAGGCTTGGTGTAGAAGCTCCCGAGGCACCCCTTGACCCAGTCCTTCTTGTCCGCATCGGCCTTTGCGATGTCGTCGATGCTGCCGAGGAGCATGATGGCGCCGAAATTCTGGAACCAGTACTTGGCGAAGCCGTCGACGGACATGGTGTCCAGCATCGGGTAGGTGTCGCCGCCCTCGATCTCCTTGTTGAACTGCTCGCTTAGGTAGGCGAGGAGCGAGCGGGGCACCTGCTCGTGGGAGGCGAAGGGGACGATGGTCGCGACGGTCTGGCGGTCGCGGAGCGTCACTTCGTACATCTCTACGCCAGGCGGGAGCGAGGGGCCGTTCGGGTCCGGGTAGGGGGGCTCGCCCGAGCGGCGGTAGATGGTGGGCGCATCCGGGTCCTCGGGCATCGCGGCGGCCCTTTTGCCCGGTGGGCGGAACGGGATGTATACAGGGATTGAAGTATCGGGGATATGCAGGGGCCTCTTTCTCTATATGGGGTACAGATCGGACGGTCCAAGGGTCCTCTTTGTCGCACAAGAGCTATTCATTCGGCAAAAGCAATTAGTGAACATGTACACTTTGTCGTCTTGCTAGCCTATAAAGTCACGCCCATTTTTGCAGGAATTAATGCGACACAGAACCGAACAGAAGAATATAAACAGGGCGCAACGGAAAGAGGAAGTGTAAACGTGTCGGCATCCTTATCAAAGCAAAGGAACGGCTCAGAAAGTTGGGTGGTATTATAGGATCTTACAAGCACAGGAGAGACCACGCTTCGGAGGAGGCGGATGCGACACCCCGAATGCGTCAAATGTGCGTGGGTCGCAAATTGCGGCGCGGAGGGGCCGCCCGGGATGGAGCCCGCGACTCAGGTGGTGTGTGCGCCGGGCGGCGGGCAGCGGATGCACGTTGTGGCCCCGAACTGGCCCGAGTGGCCGGGACTATTGGAGATGGTTTTGTTGGTGACGAGATATTCGCTGTTGCGAAGTTTCCAGCCCGCTCTCCGAGTCCAGGCAAATTTGGAGGAGATGGAGGGGCATGAGGAACTTGAGCGAGGTGGTGGAACGTATCTCTCAGGTCTGTCTTGGTGGGTCAAGGTTCTTGGCAGAGAATGCTTAGCTAAGATCGGATAACTCGGTGTACTCATGCGCACGAGTATTAGACGGCTGCCGCATTTCCATGCACACCACCAACCGCCAAGTGGACGGACCGCTAGTTAGCTGACCTTAGCTTCCCGCGTATTACACGTAGTGAGGGAAAATGCCAACGGCTCTCTAAATATCTTTATGTAGTATAATACAGATAGTACACTCACAATACACCCAACCCCCAAAATGCCCACCGCCTTACTCGTCCTTCCCGGGCTTCTTCTGCTCCGTCTCGGGAACGCCCTTCTCAACACCGACCTTCGACAGGATGTTGTCATCGGTCGCCTTCGCCTTCTCCTTCTTGAACGATTCCAGGATCTCCTGCTCCATCGCGGCCATGGCATCCATCTCGACGCTATCCGCCGTCAGCTGGTTGATGAGCTCATCCTCCTCATCCAGCAGATCCTGGGCAATAGCGTCCTGATCCACCTGCGCCTTGAGCTCCGCCTCCATGGCCTCCTGGGCGGCCCTTAGCTCCTTATCTGCGGTCAGCGAAGCTGCGGGCTCCTCCGTCCGGGACGGCTCCTTTAGGCCGCCGATAATCTCCTTGTCGATGAGAGACGACAGGATCTCGCCACGCCTGGCGACCATGCCCCGGATGAACTTGGAGACATCATCTGGCGTCTTCCAGGTAACATCGCCGCCGGCCGCGCTCGCCAACCGACGCTTCTGGCCTGCCTTCCCAGCCTGTCCGAGAACTCC
Organism: Cephalotrichum gorgonifer; assembly: GCA_900312665.1. Classification (NCBI taxonomy): domain Eukaryota; kingdom Fungi; phylum Ascomycota; class Sordariomycetes; order Microascales; family Microascaceae; genus Cephalotrichum; species Cephalotrichum gorgonifer. Next base: position 361,442 of record ONZQ02000010.1, on the reverse strand, counting down.
CGCGATGAACGCAGTAGATCGTAGACTATCGGACCCGTAAGCAAGACTGTAAAATCGGTTATCCCATCTCTGGGGGGGAGGGATGCTTACCTGTCGTCGTTGGCAGGAATGGTATACGTAACCCACGAAGGGTCCGCATCCGTGTCGATGACCCCGATCGTCGGGATCCCCTGCAGACCGCACTCGTAGAGCATAGTGTAGTTCTCCAGCGGGTTAAGGCAAACCACTAGGTCCGGCACCAGCGGACGGCTCTCGTTTACATGCCTGTCGAATCCCGCCAGCGGCCGGTCGAGCTCGTCCACGATCTTGATGGGCCGATCCCGTAGGATGATGTCCCTGTTCGTGATCGAGCCGGGCGTCCACTTCGTGAACAGGTGGCACGCCTTCGCCGCCTTCGCCGCGCTCGTGACAATGTCCATCTGCCCCTTCCTCGTCCCGACGAAGAGCACCAGCCCGCCGCGGTACGTGACCTCCTCGACGACGGACGCCGCGCGGCGCAGGTGCGCCGCCGTGGTCTCGAGCGAGATGATGTGGATGCCCTGTCTCACGCCATATATGTACCGCGAGTTGGCCGGGTTCCACAGCGACGCGTGGTGGCCCATGTGCGTCTGCGCCGCCATCAGCCCCTCGAGCGTCACCTCGTTCGGCTTCGGTGGGTCCTTCAGGAGGAGGCCGGGGCTGTAGCGGACGTCGACGTCCGAGCCGACCGCCTTCGTGGCCGCCTTGAGTTTCTTGTCGGCGAACTGGGCGTGCTGGATTTCTCTGCGCTCCCTGCGTGTTTGTTCCTGGAGTGTTTGGGCCGGTCGGGGGGAGGAGGTCGTGAGGTTCCGGAGACTCGCTCTCGCGATTGGCGTCGACAAAGCCTTTCGGCCTGTTCCGCAAAGGTTAGCAGGGGGGTACGATGATCAGGCAGGATCTGATCCAGCTTGCTTACCATGTCGCGCACCTAGACCTCTCAGAATCATGTTGGCAATGGCTAATTTGGGAGCTTTACTTCCCTAACTGATCAGCTTGAGCCGGAAATTTTGAGGATTCCATTGCTTGGGAGCGACTGGGTCGACCAAATTTCTAGTCACGTGATACCGCGACCACTCCTGCGCTACTGCACTAATACCACCTAACTGCACATGCGCTCACTGACGCGAGATGGTCCGACTTGGGCCGACCAAAAAAGTCTCAAATGATTAATTTGGAGACAATTCTAAGAGAGAGGGGTTTTGTATTTGCCTTCGCATCCTGTTAGAAGCCTCACGTTAGAAGATAAGGTAAGTCTGTAGACTAGGTGCAGCAATGCAAATACGCGTATGTAGCTTCGAACTGACAGGCCAAGGCACAGATCTTCGAGACATTTGTACTCATAACAATCCAAGCAACATCCATCAAAAATGTAGTATTAATAAATAAAAAATAGAGCAGGTCTACAAAAGCATACAACGCATAATATACTTGCTCCCTCCTACGCCTCATGGTGACATTATGTACTCTCCTCTTCTCCAGCAGCGCAGCTCTTCCTCTCCGTCCCACATCTCTCCAAACCAACGAACCTCAGGCGCTCAGGGCAAAGACATTACCGGCTAGTGGCCCTCGAGATGACAAAGACACCGACAATAACAGCCGCAAGCGTGACAACGGCCCCAGGAAGAAGCAGCTCATTCGGGACGCCGGCGATAACCTGCTCCGGGATGCTAGCGTGCCTCGTCTTCCTCGACCTCCTGGCAGTCGACTCGTCGTCAGACTCGTCGTACGAGTCCTCATCCTCGTCCAGGTGTGCGCGGCGACGCTCCCGGACGCCAGAAGGAGCGGATGAATGGGGAGGCGTGACGGGTGCGGCGGGCTCAACCGGGGCGGGCGGGGCCACAGGCGGCGACTCGGGGTCGTGCACGAACAGGTCCACCTTGTCCTTCCTGTTTTGCCTGGCCATGAGGATAGCCTCCAAGAGGTCATTGTCGGTAGTGATGGAGATGGAGTCACCCTCGTCGTCGAGGTAGCTCAGGGCGTAACCGCCGCTGATCTTACCCTCCTCGACAGTAGGCTCGCCGCCAATCGCCGCGGCCTCGGTGCCAAGCTTGCCACTAACGCTCTCTACAAAGGCGGCGATGCCATGGGACGCCACGACCTGGAGTCTGTGGGTCCGGCCGGACGGGGCCTTGAACTTGAAGGCAAAGGGGACGTCGGCGGTCGACTGCGCCGGGCCGGCAACGGATCGCGGGGGGGACTCGAGGCCGGCGTGGGAGGCGGAGTCACCGGGCATAACGCTATCGCCCTGGCGGTCTCGGGTCATGTCGGGAGACATCATACGAGACCCCAGGTTGGTGTGGTGCTGGCTGCCCTCTCCGGACATGACCGACTCGGTCTCGTGGTCGAGGGAGAGCCAGAACTTGTTCCAGGCGGGGCCCTCGCCATCACCGCTGGACATGGTGTTGACCTGCTCGAGGGTGGCGTAGGTAAGCTTGAGCACATCAACCATGCCGACAATCTCCCCGCCGTCGTTCATGACGGGTAGGTTGAGATAGTGGCCGTCTGGAGGCTAATGTCAGCACTTGTATACATAGCATCAGGTCTGGTAGCAGTGGCGAAGACTAACCGTGCATCTTCCTCAGCGCCTGCTGGATGCTCATATCCATGGGGGCGAAATCGGGATGAGGCGTCATGACGCGGACGACGCTGCAGTTTGATGGGTCAAGGCCGGGTGCAATGACACGGAGGACGACGTCCTTGCTGGTGAAGATGCCGGTGATGGCCCCCTGGTCCTGCACAAGCACGGCAGTCGTGTGGTTCTCCTTCATGAGCTGCGCAGCCTCCTTCACAGACGTCCGGACGCTAACCGTCGTCGGGGGCTCCCCAGACAGGACGGACTCGAGGGTGGGGCCCGACATTTTGGAGCGCAGAGCCTCGACGTACTGGATGATCTGCTGGGGCTGGCTCGCCCCTAGTTCGGACTGCACGCCCTCGAGGGCATCATAGAGCTTCCTCGACGAGGAATACGCCCTCTCCAGCTTCTCCATCGCATCATAGAAGCACTTGGTAATGTCCAAAACACCAGAGATGTCTTGGTTCTCGTCCATGACGGGCAGGTGGCGGAAGCCCTTTCGCACCATGAGGTCCAGCGCATCGGTCGCGCTCGTATCGGTCCTGGCGCAGAGCGGGTTCTTCGTCATGATGTCGGCGATCGTGATGCTGCTGGCCTTGAGGCCCAAGCCGACAACGCGGTACGCAAGGTCCTTGGCAGTGAAGATTCCAGCGATCCGGTCGTCGTCGTCGGTGACTAGGACGCAGTCCTCACGCTTGGCAGCCATGAGCTGCGCGGCCTCGGAGACGGTGGTGGTGGGTTTGATCTGTAGGGCGGGGCTCGGCTTCAGGGCGAGGACGGTGCCGGGGGGCGCCTTTCGGGAGTGTCGGGCGCGGGAAGCGAGTCCCTTCTTCTTCGATAGATCGTTCTCCATTTTCCTGCGGATAGCCTAGGGACAGATACAAGTAAGTCGACTGCGCACCGCGGGCCCAGTTCGTGCCGGGCTCCTAGGGGGGGAGGGTTGGAGGGAGATACAAACCTCATCCCTCTTGCTCTGCTTTTGCCGACTGGCGCTAACAGCAGATGCTGCCCCGAGCTCGCTCGCCTGGTTCTCGACAGGCCTCGGGATGCCCGACCCGGGGCCGGCAGGGCTGCTGGCAAAGGGGATAGCACCACGGCCCTGGGGCCGGTTAGGCGTGCCCCTCATCGTGCCGGACATGGCTGCGTCTTGTGGTATGGTGAGACCGTCGTTCAAAGGTAGGTGGTGCGATGCGCGAGTTTCTTCGACGAGACCGAGCGGCCAGTATTTTCGGGGTCCAGGAAGGAAAACAAATCGACCGATAAATAAAAAAAGGTCGGTGGAGGAAAGCCGGAGCAAGTAATCGACTGTCAAATATTCAGGGGAAGGAAAAACGTCCTAAGGTCCACAGGGAAATTTGGAGACTCGTGGTTCCTGAAGCTAGTCTCCCCTTTGTTCCATGCAAGGGTGAGTTGACAATATTCCAGCGACGTGGGGAGGGAAAAGCTCGGCTATGGCATGGCGCGTTAATTCGCCGGTTTGTTGTCGTGGTGATTCGATTTCCCTTGGCTCACCGGGAAAGATGGACCCCGGATTTGCGATTAGTCATGTACATCTTGGCCAGTTCGGAGGACCAGACTATCGGAATCTCCCGACACTGCCCCAAGAGCCTAGAAGAAGATGTAAAAGGGTGTCGGGTCATTCATGTCATTGTGCTTGTCGAATCCCTTTGGTTTTCAATATCCCCTTCCCAGGGCGACCAATAGTAGATATACTCTCTTATTCCGTCCTTGAGTAAGCAAAGCAGCACCGAGGGTTTGGTTCGTCGTGCCGCACGTCAACGAGGACTTGTATCAAGACGAGACATGAGAGTAGAAGCAGGAGTAGCACGCGGTGGTTCTATAACGTATCATAATCTCACGGCTGGCACTCGTCTTATTAGTCTTATCGAGGGGAAGCATATATCAAGAGTCCAAAGGATTCCAAGTTACTCTTCCCGAGACTCTCCGCCGCCCCTCTCCTCTCGCCCTCCTCGCCCGGGCGTCTCGTACGACAGCCAAATCCGACAGCCAGCCTCGGCCATCTAACGAACATCACATTGGATTCCCGCACAAGGCTTAGGTAGCAACGATAGAAAATTGCGTTCTTTAATATATATCTAGCCATCATGTAAATCCACACCGAGTGATGCAGCAATTTTGACAATGCCCTCACTGTAGTCATTACTACCCCTAAGTTCACAATTTATCCACATGTATAGCACCTTGCCACGGATGGGATAGAACCAAAAGTTGAAATACACACCATGCGTAGTAATTTGCACCTCTTACTATCTCACATGTGCCGAACCGTCAGGAAGGTGGTATCGTGATGCCCTTATCGACTACGGATTTCTCCGGCACACCAAGATATGCCATCAAGTGCCCTCCTCCGAAGCCGGAATGTTCTCAGCCTGTGAGACAACAACGGGTCAATTTGCGACATTCCTGTTGTTAGGTACACCTCACCTAGGCAACCGATCGTATTATCTCTTCTCCCCGCGCGGGACTTGAAGACTCGAGGGAAGAAGGGTCGAAGATGCTTCCGAGCTAGTGCCGACGGCATGATTGACGGGGGAACAAGAAATACATAGTCAAAGATGGAGGGTTTCTAGGCGAGGGACAGCGACACCCGTTTGGGTATTCCGAAGAGACGAGCGCCAATGACGGAGGAAAGGCGAGGACAACACCCTTATATGATTCGAGCAGGATCCCGTGTAGAGGGGCACATCTATAAGATACCATCCCTATATCATGGGAGCGAACAATATGACGAGAGGGTCATCCCATCCACCCCGCGGCGTTGCCATGGAGAGGAGCGGGTAAACACTTTTTTGAAGACATCTAGACGGAATAAAAGGCCGAAAAGCAAAGTCAACAGCCGAAGAGAATCCGATGTGATACAAGTCTTGGAATTAGAGACAAGAAGCGATGACCTCAAGCGGGAAGGACCTCAGCGCTAGGAAGGTGCGGGGGAGGGAGAGGGGAAGGAGAAATGATCATATTTGTAGTTCGAGGGACTACTTGCACGAGTACGACATGTACTACGGCGAGTCCTCGTACGGCTCGAGGATACTAATAATACTACCGACTCGGTTTGGGACGAAATGCAGGCAGGGCTTGCCCGTCCCGACGGGAGCGTCCCGGGTTGCCGGAACAGGAAATACCAAAACCAAAAAGCAGGGTGGATCCTGGATGACATGAACACGAACTTGCCCTCCACCTGGCAAAGCAAACACCCGCGCTTTGCCTGTCGGAGAGATAATATGCACAACGTGATTCTTAGCCGGGGGCCCCCTTGGACCATACCCACGTCATGGCCAAGCGGCCCGACCGTTAACAAGTGCGTTTCTTCCCACGCCCCTTGACTGAGGTTTTCTTGTGCTGAAACAAAGCCGGGGTTGCTATGGATTCCGGGGCCGGGGGCGGGAAAGGCTTGAGTCGGGTGAGGGGCGAAAAAGGTGTGAAGTACTTGTACTCGGAAGAGCAAAAGAAAAAAAAAGAAAGAGCAACTTTCCTGCGAGGGATCAGTGTCCTTGGACTTGTACAAAGAGACGAGAAATCGGTTGCATGGCTGCCCAAGGGCCATCACCCACTGCCCCTGTAAGATGGCGCCGGAGAGGTTGATGTGATAGCTTCAACCACATTGGGCCAATTCAGAGAAAGAGCCGAAGTGGGCAGGTGGCTAATACCAAACGAGTGGCACCAGTGGTCCCAACGGCGGTTGCCAGGAAGCTCAGCGCCAACCGGAAACACGCCAGAGGGCCCCCGCTAGTGGGGCCCAAGCGCTGATTACTGTGGAACCACGACTCAATTAGTCCACCACAGGAGCTCTACTTCCGTTGCCGTGGTGACGACCCGGAGACAACAATCGCCTCGACCTCAGGTCCGGCTGCGTGCCTCGGAAACCACGGCCTTGCCGCCCAGATTCTTAGCTCCCGTATCAATCGTGAAATACCCACTTTGTCCAAAATCTCCAATTCACGCATCACTGCCTTCCATCCCATCCCAACCTCCACTCGAGGAAATCTAGTATCTTTTCGTGGAAGTTGAAAGGATACGACTACAGCTCTCACTCTCTTCCGACTTACACGCACCTGCTCGAATCGAAGACGGCCCACCCCGTCAAGCTCTGCCGTTCGACGATATTAAAAGACTCACCTTATTCTGAGGAGTTCTCACAATCCCATCTTGGTTCGCCTGGATAGGCGCTGGACCAAAAGGATAAAATAAAAACCATCTAATCGGAATCGTTTGCACACGCCGATTGCGACTGGTAGCAACCACGATCTCCACCTTTAGCCCGGCAAGCCTGGCTTGCGCTGCGAGAGGTAAAAAAAACCCTCGCCAAGCTCCCACTGGAGGGCTGTCGAATCTAACAGAGAGCCAGTTTCGGACCCTTTGGTTTCCCCCCAATCGACAATAACCGACAATACCCCTTCCCCAATCCGAACTCGACCTCCCTTGCAGCCAAGATGCTGTCAAATCCATCCACAAACCTTCACCAGGCGACGACGCCAGCCGTGATGCCGACCATCGCCCAGCGGAGGAGGCAACACCGACGACAGAACTCGACTCCGACAGGCTTCGACACGGTGAAGAACATGAAGAACCCTCCCCCGACGACGACCAACAGCAACATGCCCACGAGCCGCCCGGCCGGAGCAGGCCACCGACGGGGCATGAGCCTCGACATGCGGCGGCAGCACGTCCGGCAGCGGTCGACGGCCTCGGCCATCACCACGCCGCTGACGGCCCCCGTGGGGTTTGAGGGGGGGGACTTCAGTACGGTAAGTATGAGTACTAACACAGGATTAGCAGACAGTTCGCAGCAGCACGATGTTCTGCGAGAAGCGCAGCAGCAAAGCATACGGGCACGCCCGGGCACAACACAGGAGTACACGTTCCCCTTGACGGGGCAGCAGAACGCTCCACGACACAGCAATAACATCGGCAACCACAACAGGAATGAGATGATCCACGACAACTATCTCGTCTCACCGCATGAGGACCCAAACGCGCAGAGATTCGACCAGTGCTTCGACCCGAACGCCATCCCCTTCGATCAGTACCTCGTTATGCAGAAGAACCGCGCCAACTTCGCCAACGCCATGGCATCGGCTAACGAGATGTACGGCGCCGGCAGCACCATGTCGACCCCGACCTATATGGAGTTCCCCGAAGGCTCGGGGCCGGCGCAGGGATGGACCTCTGAGGGAGAGGCGACTACCATCAGGCGGACCTCGAGGAGGATAAGTAACGGCATAATGGACCGCGTTAGCAAGTTTGAGGATCTCAGCGAAGCGTCCCAGCGGCCTGGCACACCCCCTAACCAGAATGCAAATGGTGAGAACCCAGTTGCTCCTGGAGAACCTCATGGGCCCAGCACTGACTTGATGGCAGATTGTCTTTCGGCAAGACAAACGGAAACGACCGGTGGATTGAAGGAGGAAGATGAGCAACGGCCGTCCCGCTTCTCCGACGGGTATGATGAGTCGATGGAGGAGACGATCAAGCCGACCAGGCGGTCACGCCAGCCTGGGCAGACGGTGTTCGATGACATGCGCAGACAAGCAGAGCAGGCGCCTCAGCAGCAAAGGCACCACCAACCCATCGCACCCGCGCCCGCGCCCGTACAAGCACAAGCACAAGCACCCGCGGCCATGCCCCAGCGATCCAACACCATGCCCTCCTCCTTTGACGCGATGCCTATCCAGCCCAACACCAACTTCATGGACATGAACCAGTTCAGCTCGGAGTTTATGAAGCTTCGTGAAGGCTACGAGGATGTGAACGACGCACTGAACCCGCACACCGCCACCACCACACCATTCGACAACCTCCCCGACCTCCGCCCCCACGACTCCATCTCGCAGCCGCCCTCCCCGAAGCGCTCCGGCCACCACCGCCGCACGGACTCCCTGGCCAGCATCGCCAGCGCCGCGTCGATATCCAGCATCATCATCGAGGAGACCCGCACGGAGACGGGCATCACGATCGACGACATCGCCACCTACATCCGGGGCCCGGACCCGTCGGACAACAAGTGGCTCTGCCTCTTCGACGGGTGCGGCAAGCGCTTTGGCCGCAAGGAGAACATCAAGTCGCACGTGCAGACGCACCTCAACGACCGGCAGTACCAGTGCCCGTCGTGCCAGAAGTGCTTCGTGCGCCAGCACGACCTCAAGCGGCACGCCAAGATCCACACGGGCGTCAAGCCGTACCCGTGCGAGTGCGGGAACAGCTTCGCGAGGCACGACGCGCTGACGAGGCACCGGCAGAGGGGCATGTGCGTGGGCGCCTTCGACGGAATCGTGAGGAAGGTCGTCAAGAGGGGGAGGCCGAGGAAGCACCGCCCGGACATGGACGACAGGGTCGACAAGGCGTCCCGCTCGAGGAAGAAGAACCTGAGCATCAGCTCCGTGACATCCTCGATGTCCGGGTACTCCGACCTCAGCTCGGACGGGCCCGCGTCGCCGCGGAACAACAACGAGTTCGACATGATGGGACACCACTCCGGCTTCGACCTCATGCACGTCTCCATAGACGGCGCAACCATCAACGGCGTGGCGCCCGTCATGGGGCAGATGGGGCAGATGGGACAGATGGGACAGATGGGCGTCGGCGTCGGCGTCGGCGTCGGCGGCGCCGAGAATGTCAACCTCGCTCAGTACGCAAACTCCCCCGAGAGCCCGCACTCGTACGTCTCTCCCGAGGCCATCATGGACCCGTCCGCGCCGGCGCTGCCCCCGCAGCCCTCGTCCCCGGCCAAGTCGACCATGAGCCACTTCGCCGAGCCGCCCGAGCTCTCCCAGTCCTCCTCCCCGCCCGCCTGCCGCCTCTTCGACATGGAGCCCAACACGTCCTCCTCCGACGCCGCGAGCCTCACCTTCACCATGCCGCCGCAGCAGCACCAGCAGACCATACCCGCCTCCCTGATGATAGGAGACGACCAAGACGAAGAGATGCTCCTCAAGGCTTTCACTCACGACGAGCGCCTCCTCCACCTGGAGAGGGACCCCTCGATGTACGGCGTGAGCAAGTTCGACGAGGAGTTCGCGGTCAGCATGATGAACGCGGAGAACGACATGTTCTTCGGACCGAACTGAGGAGAGAAAAGGGGGAGAACAAGAGTTCGGTCTTCGTCAATGAGTGTTCCTTTTTTTTTGTGCGGAGTTTCGGAACTTTTGTCCTTGGTTTCGTTCGGCTCGGTTCGATGTGTACGATTTACGCGCGCGCGCCCATTAATCTCGCCCTGATGTTTGTTTCTTTCACGGGGCCGATTGTTCGACAATGTTTCGGGCCCTTCTCCACGACATGTCGTTCGTCTCTCTCTCGAACTTTTCGGCTCCTTGCTTTCTGCCTGACCGTACTCCGAGTTTGGGGAGGGAAAGGAGCTTGCTTTAATGTTCCTGTTGCGCCTACTTTTTCTATTCCGCACTAATCGCCAGGATCCTCACCTACAACCTGACACTTCCGCAGCGTTCATTTTCAGAAGACGAAGTCTCGGCGGGGCTTGCGTTCAGTCTCTGTACGATATGGGTCGAGCGGCGGGGAGGCGAGGGGGCGAGTTTTGCGGTTCTTCCATCTTCGTTTCTTTAGGAGACTCGGATCCGGATTTTGCGGGTTCGTCTTTCTATCCTCTGGAGAGAGAGAGTGTGTGTGTGTCATTGGGGCGGTGGGATGGAGGGATATGGGGTTATTTGTTCGGCTATTGCTTTCTGGTATTTTTTTTTTGATCTTTTCGTCCTTGGTCTTTGGTCTTTGGTCATTTAGCGACGGTGGTTTGGGGGAAAGGGAAGGAAAGGCATGCGAGGAATGAAGAGCTGAGACCTTGGCCTGGGAGAACCCGGGCCTCTTACACAGATCCTGGCCCGTTTCGTTTCTGGAATTGTCTTTCGGGATTGTTTTCCTTTTCGGTGAGTGAAGGGGGGAGGTGATAGCAATAGAGTATGGGAATGCAAAGAAACTTGGAATTGAGAATGTCTTCGTAGTTTATTTGTGCTGTGCGTGACGTCGTATATAAAACTTTAGCCAGATGAGAGGTGTAACTTAAGTTCCCCGTGCCCCATTCATGCGTGGTTGTCCTCTTCTACGTTGCCCCCTATGCCCCGCTTAACTTGTCTCCTCCTCCGCCGAGTTTGCCTCCTTACACTCGAACCGATGCTTCTTCCAATCCTTCTTCTGGCACTCCGGAGAGCAATACCAAGTTTTCAAACACCTGGTACACCTCCTCAGCTTCTCGTCTCCCTCCAGGTCTCCCTCCTCCTTCGCGCAAGCCTTGCATCTCGTCACCTCTCTCTCACGTGGCATGATAGGCCCAAAGTCAACCGTCCGCTCGACCAGGGGACACGCAAAGGCGGGACTGATCGCCACGCGTATCGCCTCCTTCGACGCGGCCTCCTCCCAGTCCGGTATACCTATGAAGGACTCAGGTATCTGACCTTTTCCGCAACTGCAGAGCACAGGGTCGCCTGGCTTCACGCTCAGGGGGGCCGTGGCTCCCTCTTTCTTGTATTCGCAGGATGGAAGATGTTCCCATGTGCGGCAGCGTTCCGATAACGCCGGGAGGACCGATTTCCAGACCTTTAGTTCCTCCTCGTCGACATCGAGACTGCAGATCTCGAGGGTGCGAAGGAGAAGGAGGAACTCTTCTATCTTCGGATTTTTGAGCATTTCTTCCGTGAGCGGTATCACTGCCGCATCAATAACAACAGAGCTGGACGCGCAGTCAAGACGGACCGCCGAGACGAGGATGAGCATTTGCACGCCCCCTCCGTCTCGTTTGTTGAGCACAAACAATCCGGTCTGGCCACCCTGGAGGCCCGTGGCCGTCATGAACATGGCAAAGAGGGATTCCTTGAAGTTCACCCTGCTCGACTGTGTCATACCCGTCTCCTGGTTGGCCGACTCCCGTTCTTGTCTTTCCTTTGAGGAGAACTGGAATGAAGTGAGAGTCACTATCCATTTGATCGCAGCCTCGTCCGAGAGGTCTAGTACCGGCAGGGTGTCCAGGTTCAAGTTGGGCAAGTTTAATGGGACCGGGACCCCGTTCGAGCTCTGCGTCGAGGGGAATATTGACGTTGAGAGGGCTGGGGTATCAGCGTGGGTCGCGAACGGCGCGATGACCTCGAGATACCCCGTCGTCCTCGCAACTCGAGTCTTGATGCCAACGGATGACACTGGTGCCGGATAATGCAAGGTATAGATATGGGCATCTTTCTCCTCGGTGAACACAATATTGAGCGAGTAGGGATCTGACTGGTTGATGACAATGGGCACCCTGTCGGCAAGTAATTTCCTGCCCAGTTCTGAACCGAAGTTCTGTCGAGCAGTAAGGGTGCCGGACTTGTCGGCCGCCGTAAATTGTAGTGAGACTGGGTCTTGGGTATCACTGGTGCCCGTCCCGAGAGGTCGTCCGCTCGGAATTCCAGAGCCAACGGGAGGGTCAGGGCTACACTCCATCGCTTTCCCTTCGGACGACGGCATAGCGGGCGTGACGATAAAGCGTGGATCCTCCGAGGCGAGCTCGTCTACCAACTTCCCTTTACGAAGGGTAGTGCCATATACTCCGTCGATGGAGGGATATGGAATTCCAACCAACTGAAACTCGACGTCCTCGTTGACTAGAAGAGCTATCGGTACCCAGAAGGAGAGCACTACTAGCTTCTTGTCGTCTTTGCCTCCGACCTTGTTTATCACCAGGCCCTTCTCTGCGAAGCCGCTCAGGTTTTGTGGCCCAGTTATTTCGACCGAGCTCCCCGTGGAGAACTGCAAGTCCCTGAAAATCTCAATCTTCCCCTTACTGTGGAGGACTCGTGCTTCAAAGGTCAGGGCCTTGCGGTCAAGTCCCTCAACCTGGAAGAAAGACTCAAGTGACCCGAAGTCGTCCAAGATCACGCTAATCGCTGCCACTGTCGGAACGGCTGCCGCCTGTGTTTCTCTAGAGTTTGGCGAAACAGGGTCGGCGAGGTAAGAAGCCGAGTAAAGTCCCCGCATATGTAGCTGTAGCGTAAGCTCGTGGAGCTCCTCGGCTATCCCAGCTCTCTTCGGCTCCTTGTTGACGGTATCGAGCAACTTGCTGCACGCCTCCGCAACAGGGAACTGAATATTCCGAGACGCTGCCTTTATGAGTGGCACGAGGAGGCCAAGACGGTATAGTGGAGAGGTGGCTCTAATTCGAACAGCCTCCCCATACCGCATATCGTCCATGTGGTACATCTTGTGGTCCAGTTCAACTAGGAGATCAACAAGCTTCTCGACTGGCATAGTTAAGGTATCCGCCGACGGATGTCCCGCAACGAAATGGTTGTGTTTCCAGGAAAGGCGGTAGTAAATAGAGCTCGTCTGGTTGCCAACAGGGACGTTATCCTCCACGCCAAGTAGAACGTCGTCGACAATGGACGCGGAGCTGGAGTTGGCAGCAATCTCGGCGGCATTGACTCCGAGTAGCAATGACATGAGGGGGGTGTCCAGGAAGAGAATATCTTCCAGGGGATTTTCTCTCATCTCGCCCATTCGTATGTTGAACTCGGTGTAAATGGTGGCCCACGGCTTGTCCTTCAACAATGCTGTGGCCGACGCAAGCGTTAGAAGGGTACGTATCCTGTTTCCGGTGGCGTTTGAGGCTTCAATAGTATCGAACTCCTTGACGGAGCCAGAGACAAGGCGGAGAGGTTCGGCCGAGTTCTGCATCCTGTAAGAGCCGGGGCGCTGCTCCCCAGCCACGAGACGCTGGACCGAGTCGCAGTAGGCAAGGGGGTCGGCCAAGACAAAGCTAATTGTCAGTGACGAGCCAAGCTGCTCGCACAGGGCATGAGCCCACTCGGTAAACTGAAGTTTGGCTGAGGCCAACGCTTTATGTCCATCTGAAGCAGTAGAGAGCTCGGGGCGGAGTGGCGACAACTCGGTAAGTGCCGTGTAGCTAGTTGCCAGATGGAATCCCATGAGCGGGTTCTCCGGCATTATAATTCCATCGCCACCGGCAACGTAAAGTGGGTTTGGAAGTTTCCCTTTCGCGGACTCGGGAAAGGCTCCGGTTGTGAAAAACTCGCTCGTAGACTCCCAGATGTCGACCTTTGCCTGCTGCGCCAACGGGGAGGAGGACGTGGCGAAGCGATTCACCTCATCGTGCTGGGAGAACTCGTTCAGGTTCGGCACAATGACTTGACGCTCTGCTTCTGGGCTCGATTTATAGTCGGAAACGATGGTAGTAAGATAATTCCTGACTGAACCGAGGGTGCCTTCATCCTCAAAACGGACGGCCATACCGTAGGGACGAGATATCCATGTGTCAAGTGACTCAGTAGCAGTAACTAGGTCTTGAAGGTGCTCAAGAATAGTATCGTGGGCTTTCTTCCCAATGAAGGGAAGGCCGATGATCTCCCATAAGCTGTCAAGACCGGTCTCATTTACCTTTGCTCCAAGTTTGTGGACAAGAGTCAAGAATACGACACTGAGCACTGTCAAAAAAATATTAGCATACGATCACGATGAGAGATATAAAAGAGTTAGCATTTTGCATTACCTATGTCGAGCTCTAGTGAGCCAACCGAGGTGATGTGAACGGTTCTCTGAGCTGATCTAGTATTAGCACACCTATTTGGGGGTGATATTTTTGGGGGATTCTGGCGGTTTACGAACGTAGTCCTTTTTCATGGTAGGCCGTATATAACACATCCTTCAGCTGGGAGGAGCCTAGAACAAGGATCTCCGAATTTCCAACGCCCTGAGGTATGGATCGTGTGAGGCTTGCCGCTGGTCTGTAAGAGTCCCGGACATTGTTCAGACCCGGCGCCTTTTTGGCGGGGTACAAGTCAGGAGGAGCGAGCATTATGCTATCCGGTTATGAAACTTGAGTGGAATTCATGAAATATTTGGGGTTTGGTTCGAGTGTTGTCAGAGTTGAAAGCCCGGGATATGGCATGTCCGGGTCGACAAAGGCAAGTACCTGCCCTTACAATTCTACTAAACCGTCTAGCTAGGAGCAATGGAGTGACGTGAGGATGATAGCTCCCAGACCGTGCCCCCCATCTGCTGCCCATTCATCTAGAAGCATCCAGTCATTTAGATAGAGGGGTACGCAGAATTTACCCCATACAGTATCGGAATCTTAAGTCACCCACTATTGCACTACCCCCCATGGATTCCCCCACCGCCTTTCCGTATCAAGCACAACCCCTCGGCAGAAAAAAAGTGACCATCCGTCCCGCACCAAACACCACAATACCCACCGCCAACGTCAAGGCAGCACATTAACTAAGCTCGCTCCCAGAGAGCATCACAGAAACCTCCCTACCATCACCCCGCTATCATTCAACCACCATGTCTGCCGCTCAGCTCCTCAACCCGAAGGCCGAGTCCCGCGTATGTTCCGCCACGTTCATCCTCCCTCGTCTGGTGGATATGTACTAATCCTCCCCTATAGAGGCGCGGAGAGGCCCTCCAGGTCAACATCAGCGCGGCCGAGGGATTGCAAGATGTGCTCAAGTCCAACCTCGGGCCCTATGGCACGATAAAAATGTGAGCATGGCCCCCGACCCAGTCGTACCGCGCGCTAACTAACGAATCTGCAGGCTTGTCGACGGTGCGGGACAGGTGTGTGGCGACGACGGCATCTTTGCGATGGCGGCCTTTTGACTGACCCCCCGCAGATTAAACTCACGAAAGACGGCAACGTTCTCCTCCGAGAGATGCAGATCAAGAACCCCACCGCCGTGATGATTGCGCGGGCAGCCACTGCCCAGGACGATATTTGCGGAGATGGCACAACCTCTGTGGTTCTCCTCGTGGGAGAGCTGATGAAGCAGGCTGAGAGGCATATCGCGGAGGGGCTCCACCCCCGCATCATCACGGACGGGTTCGAGATTGCGAAGAGGGAGGCCATCAAGGTTAGTTTACGCCATGAATTGTGGAATGCTGTATAATACCCGCCCCCCTGTCGCTGACGAAACCTCGCAGTTCCTCGAGAAGTTCACCCTCGAGAAGGATATCGACCGGGAGCTCCTCCTCAATGTCGCGAGGACCGCCCTTTCCACAAAGCTGAACTCCAGCCTTGCGACCAAGCTCACCCCCGACATCGTCGACGCCGTCCTGGCCATCCGCCAGCCAGGCGCGAAACCCGACCTCCACATGATCGAGATCATGAAGATGCAGCACCGTTCCGCGTCCGATACCCAGCTCATCCGTGGCCTGGCGCTCGACCACGGCGCGCGGCACCCGGACATGCCCAAGAGGCTAGAGAACGCATACATCCTTACCCTCAACCTGAGCCTCGAGTACGAGAAGACGGAGATCAACTCTAGCTTCTTCTACTCCAGCGCCGAGCAGCGCGACAAGCTCGTCGAGAGTGAGCGCCGCTTCGTCGACGACAAGCTGATGAAGATTGTCGACCTCAAGAAGCAAGTCTGCGGAAACGATCCCAAGAAGAGCTTCGTCATCATCAACCAGAAGGGCATCGACCCGCTCTCCCTCGACGTGCTCGCCAAGAACGGCATCTTGGCCCTCCGGAGGG
Source organism: Cephalotrichum gorgonifer (assembly GCA_900312665.1). Classification (NCBI taxonomy): domain Eukaryota; kingdom Fungi; phylum Ascomycota; class Sordariomycetes; order Microascales; family Microascaceae; genus Cephalotrichum; species Cephalotrichum gorgonifer. The sequence continues at coordinate 345,363 of ONZQ02000010.1, read as the reverse complement.
CGAAGAGGAGGAACATGGAGAGGCTTCAGCTCGTGTGCGGCGGCGTGGCGCAGAACAGCGCCGAGGACCTTAACCCCTCCATTCTGGGCTGGGCCGGCCTCGTGTACGAGCAGACCCTAGGCGAGGAGAAGTTCACCTTCATCGAGGAGGTCAAGGACCCCAAGTCCGTGACCCTCCTCATCAAGGGCCCCAACCAGCACACCATCGCCCAGGTCTCCGACGCTGTCCGTGACGGCCTGAGGAGCGTCTACAACGCCATCGTCGACGACTGCGTCATCCTTGGTGGCGGAGCCTTCCACGTTGCCTGCGCTGCGCACCTCAAGAGTGATGCCTTCTCCAAGACGGTCAAGGGTAAGGCGAAGTGGGGTGTTAGCGCCTTCGCCGATGCTCTTTTGATCATCCCCAAGACCTTGGCCGCGAACGCCGGTCACGACATCCAGGATGCCCGTAAGTTCTATTGATTCATCTTGTCTATCTACTTGACATGATTACTGATTTGGTGGATTACTAGTCGCCGCTCTCCAAGACGAGTATGCCGATGGTAACATCTGTGGCATCGACCTCGCTACTGGAGAGCCGATGGACCCTGAACTCGAGGGTGTATATGACTCTTTCCGTGTGCTAAGGAATTGCATTGCCTCGAGCTCCAGCATTGCGTCGAACCTCCTCCTATGTGACGAGATGCTCAAGGCCAGGCAGATGGGTAGGCAGGGTGGACCGGGTGGTATGGACCCTCCCGGTGAGAGTATGTAGAGGAAAATATATGACATCTTCGGGTGTGATGATGGTGTTACGTCGAACTAGACCTTGCCCATGGTCCCTAGAATACCACATAATATCATCAAGGCCAAGTTCTCCGCCGCGTAGGCGGCAGGAAAGAGGGAGTGTCGAGATAATGAAATAGAGCATTCATCGGCCCTACCATCAACCTACGGAGCTAAGATACATGTGTCCAATACTTTATCCCATGTGAAACGACGTCTTTGGGTCCTAGCTCGTCTAAAATTTTATACGCTTGAGAGAGAAAGGCCGTTGGCCATTAAAGCCGATAAGATAAACCCCGCCATCCAACCCAAAAATTCTTGCCCCACCAAAACCTCCCCCTCGCCCAAGACCCTCAGACACAACCTACATCACAGAAACGATGTCAGACTACGACAGCGACTCCTCGCAAGGGGATTACACAGAGACGACTACCCTCCTCGGCTATGTATCGCGAGATCCTGCTGATGAGGGAATAAGCCGTCTCGGGGGCCAGCCGGTACGTCTCTCAACCTCCCCGAATTCCCACAATAACCACCTATCGCTTTTCCTAGTAGACATTCACTTTTCGTGGCCATTACCTGAAGTGTATGTCCTAACTTTGTGTGCAGGAATGGATAGACCCCGAGAGTCCGCCATCTGCTGCGTTAGCACGATGCGGCGCCTGCGGCGATATTATGCCGCTCCTCCTCCAGCTCAACGGTGAACTTCCCGAACGATTCCCCGGCCACGAGCGGTGGCTATACGTCTTCGGGTGTCCGAAGGCGAAGTGCCGGAGGAAGGAGGGCGGTATCCGTGCCGTGAGGGCCATTAGGGTGTCAAAGGAGGTTGCGGAGGCGGCGCGCGAAGCGAAGAGGAAGGAGGAGGAGGAAAGGAAAGAGATAGAGGAGAAGAACAAGCAGGAGAGGGAGAAGCAGGCGGGTCTAGGCAGCGCTCTCTTCGGGTCTGGAGTGGGAGGCGGCCTCGGCGCGGGGGCGAACCCGTTCTCCTCCGGTGGGAGTAATCCCTTCTCTAGCGGCGCAGCAGTAAATCCGTTCTCCGCGGCGCCGAAGGAGAAGAAGGAAGTCGCTCAGCCGCCGAGTGTGAGCATCTCTGGGCTGGACAAGACCTTTGCCGAGACCCTCTCCCTCAACAACACGCAGGCTGAAAAGAAGCAGACACCCGCGCCCGTCAAGGCTGAGCCGTGGCCCGAGGCGTCGGCGCTCCCGAAGCCCTACCCGGCGCTCCCCCTGGTAGACGTCGACTACGAGACGCTGGACACGGCACCGCTCGCCCTGCCGGAGGGGGCCCGAGTGGAGATGGAGGAGGCCGTGATGGAGGAGGCCGGCCCGGCCACCTCGGGCAAGGACGAGTACGAGTCCACCATGGACCACGCCTTCCAGAAGTTCGCCGACAGGATGTCTCAGAACCCGGAGCAGGTGATACGGTACGAGTTCGCCGGCCAGCCGGTGGTCTACAGCAAGGAGGACGCCGTGGCGCGGGCGCTGGAGACGGGCGTGCCGAGGTGCAAGGGGTGCGGGGCGGAGAGGGTGTTTGAGATCCAGCTGACGCCGCATGCGATTACGGAGTTGGAGGCGGACGAGATGAGTCTGGAGGGGATGGATTGGGGTACGGTTATCGTGGAGGTTTGCAAGGAGGATTGCCAGGCGGCGGGCGTTCAGGAAGGGGAGGTGGGATATGTCGAGGAGTGGGTGGGCGTGCAGTGGGAGGAGCTAGTCCAGTGATGCGAACCAGACGCCGATCATAGCAAGCATTACTTAAAGGTGTATCCAAGAAGAATCAGACGGATATCGAGAAGCACGTTTATTTTTGAGTAAACCCTGTATTCAGTTTTCGTAAAGACATCTAAAATTCATAACTCTCCGACCCTAAACTACCAACGCATCCTCCCACGACCTCTTGATAACCCTCTGGAACATATCCACCTTGACATCCTCCCTGATCTCCGCCTTCTGCGCCTCGTTGTCCGGGTTCCTCGGCACCTTCACCACGTCGCCGCTGACCTCCCACTCGCAGACCTCGGTGACGAACTTCTTCGTGCCCTCGGCGTTGAGACCCAGCCACGAGCCCAGCTGATCCAGGGGGACCTCCCTAAAGGCCTGGGCGATGAGGTGGGCGATCCTGTGGCGGACCATGTCCTCGAAGTCGGCGACGTCGGCGATGAGGTCGGCGCAGAGGTCGTCGCCATTGAGGGTGGACCAGAAGCGGGCGTACTCGGAGCCCTCGAGGGCGGAGTTGAGGTCGCGGAGGGTGGTGATGGCCTCGCCGAGCTCGCTGCCGGCGGCGGCTGTGGGGTTGATGAGGTGGAGGGAGAGGGAGAACTGCGGGGAGGGGAACTGCGACATCGCCTTGACGAGGATGTTGGTCACGACCTCATCCTTGAGCCTGTCTGGGTTGAGCTGGTATCTGTTTGTTTGGGAGGGTGTTCCGGCTGGTTAGCTTTCTCTGGTAACGCGCTTTAGGTTGATAACGAACTGAGAGCGCCGGGAAAGTCGCGGAACGAACGTTGCGTGTATCAGATAGGGTTCAGGGTTTGACCGCATGACAAAATCCAAGGTGTCGGCCAAGAATCGTGTTAGGGATAATAGGGAACGTATAATTATATCATCATATGCGCAACTCTCTCTCTCTCTCTCTCTTTTGAACCTCGGCACTGAAGCCAAGGGTGAAAATGGGACAGAGATAGAGAGCACGAGTAGCTTTCAAATCGGCGACTAAAAAAAAGGAGAAAACAGAAATCAAAAAGGGTAAACACTCACAGCTTCAGGAGCGTCCTGTTGGCGTTGCAGTCGCAAAACTTCTGCTCGCACTGCTCGGTGAGGTACGACTCCAGCGTACCGACGGCCTCGGGGTTGTACCTCTCGAGGCCGTTGATGATGCTGATGATGTAGTCGGGCCTCTCGGCCGGGTCTTCGCCGTTCATTGTGACTGATTAGGGGGGGTGGGTGTTGTTTTTGGAAGTTTTCTTGATGGGAGGGATGGTGGGGTTGTGGTTGTAGTTGTGGGGTGTGGCGCTTGAGGCTGGAGGACGACCAGGGGCCCTGCTGATTATTAGGGGCGGGGCGCCCTTGATTAATAGGTATCATCCCAAAGGTGGCGGAATATTTTCGGACTGGGCGGGCCCACGTCACGTGAATGCGCGTTGTGTTGCTTACTAGCACTAGCTGTACTTGTACGTGTGAGCAAGGTATTAGAAGCACAAGAAAGAAGTTACCCGCGCTTTGACCTTTGACCACGGAGTCAGTCAACCATCCTGGATATCATGTATCGCACTCTTGGATAATGGTCCAGGCAAAGAGAATCCTGGTTATCCTTTGTACCTAGGTTCTCTTACCGGATCTTCCTCGGCTTGGGAGTGTGTCCCGCCATCAACACCATGTCGAGCCCCTCGAAACGGAGGAAGCTTGACACCGGCAGCAAAAAGACCTCGGTGCCGTCAAGGGGCTTGGAGTACTTCTTCTCCAAGCAGAGGCAACAGGCGTCGTCTTCGACCGCCCAAGCGGATTCAACCGCATCAAACTCTGAACAGACTGATGAGGACTTTGCACGGAAGCTACAGGCGGAATTCGACAAGGAGTTATTGCGTTCACCCCGTGATACCGATGAAACGTCCCAAAGCTTTTCGAGTACACCAGTAGGACTGTCCGACGATAAGTCAGTCGCCCCTGATCCGGGCCCTACGGACGCAGTCAAGCCGCCACCCATAGAGAATGGATCGACTCTGAGGCTACAGTCTTCCGGCGCGGCCGAGGACTCGGTCTCATCGTCCATACCGTTGGATGAGAGCCCATTTACGTTTGAACCTGCGAAGTACATTCCTCAGCTTCAAAGGAGCTGGGAGAGCCAAGGCGGTAATGCGACATACGCCCTGCTAGCTAGATGCTTTACGCTTGTCAACGGTACCCAGAGTCGCATCAAGATCGTGGACACATTGGTGAACTGTATGAGAATACTCATCGAGGGCGACCCGTCGAGTCTCCTGCCTGCGGTACGCGCTCATTTTCGCCTATAATCGCATCAAAATCTAACGTAGTCAATAAGGTCTGGCTGGCTACGAATGCCATTTCGCCACCGTACATCTCCCTAGAGCTCGGCCTTGGCGGTTCGGCGATATCAAAGGCCCTGAAACAGGTTTGCGGACTCGACAACCGGACGCTCAAGAGCATCTATGACAGGCTGGGGGACGCGGGCGACGTGGCGTTCGAGGCGAAGAAGAAGCAGAGCTTCACTCTTAAAAAGCCTAAACCCCTCACAATTCAGGGGGTGTACCAGGCTCTTGTGAAAATTGCTAGTACCCAGGGTCAAGGTAGCGCGGAAGTGAAGCAGCGCATCGTCGACAAGCTGCTACAGGATGCGCGGGGCGGTGAGGAGAGCCGTTACATTGTCCGCACGCTCTGTCAGCATGTGAGCTTATCCTTCCCCCTCTCTGCTCCCGTCCTAGTCTAACGCTACCTAGCTTCGCATTGGCGCTGTCAAGACGACCATGCTCATAGCCCTATCCCGGGCCTTTCTCCTCTCGAAACCACCGGGTGCCGAATTTCAAACGAGGGATCCGAAGGAAATGGCGAGCCTTAAGAAGGAAGAGACTACAGAGATCTGGAGCCGAGCGGAGGAAATCGTAAAGGCGTGCTTTGCAAAGAGACCGAACTACAATGACCTGGTCCCAGCGCTCCTCGACATTGGCGTGTGTGACGAACTGCGCCTTAGATGCTGTATCGCCATACACGTCCCTTTGCGACCCATGCTTGGTAGCATCACGAGAGACCTCTCGGAGATGCTGACCAAGGTTCAGGGGCGAGACTTTGCCTGTGAATTCAAGTATGACGGACAGAGGGCGCAGGTGCACTGCGACGAGAACGGAAAGGTTTCCATCTTCTCGAGGCATCTCGAGCTGATGACGGATAAGTACCCCGATCTTGTGGCGCTTATACCGAGGGCGCGGGGAGAGGGGCTCGATAGTTTCATCATGGAGGGGGAGGTCGTGGCCGTTGATGCTAATACTGGAGAGCTAAAGAACTTCCAGACCCTGACGAACCGGGCTAGGAAAGACGTTGAAATAGGCTCGATCTCGATTCAGGTCTGCTTATTCGCCTTCGATCTGATGTACATCAATGGAGAATCACTCCTCAGCCGCCCCTTCCGCGAGCGCCGTGAGCTGCTCCGGTCAATGTTCATAGAGGTTCCGAACAGGTTTACATGGGTCAAGAACCTGGACGCCACTTCCCAGGACCCTGAAGCCGTGCTGAAGTTCTTCAAGTCTGCGCTGGAGAACAAGTGCGAGGGCATCATGGTGAAGGTGTTGGATAACCTATCCACTCTACCTGCCGAAGCTGAGACTGCGGAAACCGGTGCCAGTTCAGCACTGGCGGGCGAGGGGCCCGGGCCCGGGACGGAAATGGCGACGCCAAAACCTCTAGGCGAGGAGGAAAAGAAGATAAAATCCCGCCGGAAACCAGTACTGGCCACTTACGAACCCGACAAGCGGCTCGACTCCTGGCTAAAGGTCAAGAAAGATTACAGCGCTAGCTCTGACACACTTGACCTAATACCCATCGGCGCCTGGCACGGACAGGGCCGCAAGGCGAAGTGGTGGTCCCCCATCCTCCTCGCCGTCCGCAACGAAGAGACGGGAAGCCTGGAGGCGGTATGCAAATGCATGTCGGGATTCACCGACACATTTTACAAGGCGAATCGGGAGTGGTACGACGACGGCGAGGTAAGCGGGGAGCTGAATAACACTCGGATACAGAGGCCCGGGTTTGTAGATTACTCGGGCCCGGAGCCGGACGTTTGGTTTGAGCCGCAGGAGGTGTGGGAGACGGCGTTCGCAGACATCACGCTCAGCCCTACGTATACGGCTGCGCTTGGGTTGGTGAGTGATGCGAGGGGGCTGAGTCTCCGGTTCCCCAGGTTCTTGAAGAAGAGGGAGGACAAGGGAATTGAAGAGGCGAGCACGAACGAGTTTCTTGCGAGTTTGTATAGGAAGCAAGAAGCGAGAGCGCCTACACCCGCGGCGCCAGAGGAGATAGATGAGGAGTGAACAATGATTTAAACTCGAAGAATCGTACAGTTTCCATCCATCAAACGAGCACACACTCATAAACCCGTACAAACGCTAAGTTCCCTCCGAGCCCGGATATCGTACACCACTAGAGAAATATTATCTGCCGCCGTTCATCTTCTGCGCGATGAGACTGAATATGGTGATAGACCCCAGGAATAGAAGGCCGTTGTAAAACTGAACGGTACCACGTCAGATCCGGCCCGTATTCATTATTGAGGAGCGCAACTCACTGCCTTTCGTGAAACGGCTCGTTCCTCTTCGTCGGCTCGTGCCTCGATGAAGAGGCGTCTGAGATTAGGAAGTTTCGCCTGGAGCCGTCAGTGATTTCATCCCCGGTAATATCTAGATAATTAATATGAACCCACCATCGCTGGCTACTTTCCGATGCCTATGGCAGTTGACAGAGAGTGTTAATCGAGATCTTGGGATGGCTCCAGAGCACCATGTGACGGATGCACTAAATGGGAGCTGGCGTATCGGGGCTTTGCAAGTGTAAGGTATTATGTCATCAATTCCACTCATACCACCACTCCTATCTCCCAAGGTGGGAGGTAATGTGGCCGCCTGTCCGACTGAGAGAGCTCAAACGAGAGTCTTCTGCCTGCCCCTTGGGAACCCAGTAGCGGATATATTTCTTCTTCAGTTGTGACGAGGCAGGCCAGATCACGACCCATCTGCGCCTTGCGGAACACGGCCCCTGAAGCCGAACGAACTGCGCCATATACCAGAAACCCGAAACCCAACCCTCTAGTTGCCCCTCCCGATTCCCGGTCTACGTTTCGATCAATCGAGCCACCACGAGCACCAGCGACAATGGCGGTGAATAGGATACAGAGGGCGTTCGCCGTGCCCAAGAAGGGCGAGACTTTTGAGCTGAGAGCTGGGTTGGTCTCTCAGTATGCGTGGGAACGGAAGGAGTCCATTCAGAAGACTATCATGGCCATGACGCTCGGCAAGGACGTGTCAGCGCTGTTCCCCGACGTGCTCAAGAACATTGCAACGGGGGACCTGGACCAGAAGAAGCTGGTGTACCTATACCTGATGTGAGTGCAGCTCGCCGTGGTGGCCATGAGAGTCTGAGCGACGGACGGACCGTCGGACGGATGGAGACCTAACACGTAACGTGGCCAGGAACTACGCCAAATCCCACCCCGACCTCTGCATTCTCGCCGTCAATACGTTTGTCCAAGACTCGGAGGACCCGAACCCGCTTATAAGAGCCCTCGCCATACGCACCATGGGCTGCATTCGGGTGGACAAGATGGTGGACTACATGGAGGACCCCCTCCGGAAGACGCTGCGCGACGAATCGCCGTACGTCCGGAAGACGGCCGCCATCTGCGTCGCGAAGCTCTTCGACCTCAGCCCGTCGACGTGCGTGGAGAACGGCTTCATCGAGACGCTGCAGGAGCTGATCGCCGACCCGAACCCCATGGTGGTGGCCAACAGCGTCCAGGCGCTCGCGGAGATCTCCGAGACGGCGCCCGAGACGAGGGCGCTCGTCATCACGCCGACCACCATTAAGAAGCTCCTGCTAGCGCTTAACGAGTGTACCGAGTGGGGGAGGGTGACCATATTGACGACCCTCGCGTCGTACCCGCCCACCGACGTCAAGGAGTCGGAGCACATCTGCGAGAGAGTTACGCCGCAGTTCCAGCACGTCAACCCGAGCGTGGTGCTAGCTGCCGTGAAGGTCGTCTTCATACACATGAAGGCCGTGAACGCCGACTCCGTGAGGCAGTACCTTAAGAAGATGGCGCCTCCTCTAGGTGAGTTGCCATACCCCATTACAGCAAGCGCTAGGCCAGACCACCAGACTAACCAACTTGCCACCCCCCCTTTCCAGTTACCCTCGTCTCCTCCCAGCCAGAAGTCCAATACGTAGCCCTCCGGAATATCGACCTCCTCCTGCAGGCTAAGCCCGATATCCTCAGCAAGGAGATCCGCGTCTTTTTCTGCAAGTACAACGACCCGCCGTATGTCAAACTCCAGAAGCTCGAGATCATGGTTAGGATAGCGAACGAGAAGAACTGCGAGCAGCTGCTTGCGGAGCTCAAGGAGTACGCGATGGAGGTCGACATGGACTACGTCCGGCGCGCGGTGAAGGCGATCGGGCAGGTTGCCATCAAGATTGAGAGCGCGAGCGAGAAGTGCGTGAACGCGCTGCTCGACCTCATCTCGACCAAGGTCAACTATGTGGTTCAGGAGGCAGTAGTGGTGATGAAGGACATCCTACGGAAGTACCCGGGGTACGAGGGCGTCATCCCGACCTTGTGCGACCACATTGACGAGCTAGACGAGCCAGAAGCGCGGGGGTCGCTGATCTGGATTGTCGGAGAGTACGCGGAGAAGATTAGCAACGCTGACGAGATCATATCCGCATTCGTGGATGGGTTTATGGAGGAGTTTACCCAGGTATGTATAGCGTTCCCCAGGCTACAGCTTAGAGGGATGATATTTCGCTGACCAGTTACACAGACTCAACTCCAGATCCTTACGGCAGCGGTCAAGCTGTTCCTCAAGAAGCCATCCGGAAACCAGGGTCTCGTGCAGAAGGTGCTGCAGGCGGCGACGGCCGAGAACGACAACCCGGACATCAGGGACAGGGCATATGTCTACTGGCGCCTCCTCTCGGGTGACCTCGACATCGCAAAGGTTAACATACACCCCCTCCCCTCCTTTTTTTTCTTCTTCATTCGGATATGAAAGCTAACCCTTCCCTTCCCAGAATGTCATCCTCTCCGAAAAGCCGGCTATCACATCCACGATCGCGAGCCTCCCCCCCGCACTACTAGAACAGCTCCTCAGCGAGCTCTCGACCCTCGCGTCGGTGTATCACAAACCTCCGGAGTCGTTCGTCGGCAAGGGCCGGTTCGGCGCGGACAACCTCCAGCGCGCGGCGCTGCAGGAGCAGCGTGAGAACGCGGCCGAGAACCCCATCGCCGCGTCGGTGGTCCCGACGTCTGCCAACGGGCCGCCTCAGAACAACGTGGAGAACCTGCTCGACATCGACTTCGACGGGGCGGCGCCCGCCTCGACGGATGGGGGCCAGTCGTCGAGCGGTATGGCTGATATGATGGGGCTGTTCGGCGCCGCGTCGCCCGCGCAGGGTTCTACGCCTAGTCCCGCGCCGGTCCAGGCGGGGTCGAGCGGCATGGACGACTTGATGAACGGGTTCGGGGGGCTGGGGGTTGGGGGAGGGAGCCCGGCGCAGGGCCAGGGGTCTAGTCAGGCGCCTCCTCCTGCGCAGCAGAAGGACAGTGAGGACTTGCTAGGACTGTTTTAGTTGGGGCATTCTTAGTGAGACGGAAGTGGTAGAAAAGCGAGAGAATGATTATACACCGCCATATCCGCGTTCTGGTCGTAACATTAGGCCTGGTATCTCTTCTATGGCATCGGGCATCATCTAAGCTGTACGGGAAAACATGTTGGCCCCTTCCCCTCCGTCCCTTAAGGACAGCGGACCGTCAAATCCGGTAAAATCCTCGATAACGTCTTCCTCCCCCAACGCCCGCCCACCCCCTTCCTCGTCGTCCCTTCCATTCTTAATCCTCCCGTCTCTCCCCCTCCCCCGCTCGCTCCCCGCGTAACCAATCCCGTCACCTCGCGTCATATTGCTCCGGAGTCAGACACGTCATAGTCCAGGCGTGTATCCTCGCGATCTCCTCCTTCAGCGCGGCGTTGACGAGGCGGTGGCGCTTCAGGGTGTTCAGGCCCACGAACTGCGGGGAGACGATTGTCGCCTTGAAGGCCTGGCCGCAGCCGCCTGTGTGAGTGTCGCGAGTTAGTACGTACGCGGGGTGGTGCTGCGGGGTAGGGGAAGGGGTAAACTGGGAGAGAGACACGGGGAATGGAATGGAAGTGGAATGCGACGACGGCGACGGCGGGGTGCATGGTGGGGTTGAGGCGTACCGGATATGTCGTCCACCTCGACCTTCGTTGCGTTAAGGCGCTCGACGAGGGCCTCCTGGAGGTACGATTCCGTTATCGGGTCGGCCATTTTGGGAGAAGGCTGTGCTGTCGACTTCTTGCTTTCTGGAATTCCACTTGTGAGAGAAGTTCGCAAGAGGGACTTTGCGGTCGCGGAAGGAGTTGGTGATCGGTACATTGATTGATTAGATATCTGGATTAGATATCTGAGACAGTGTGTTTTGATGGGTAAACTGTAAAGAACACTGTATGACAGCACAGGCAAAGCTGGAAGCTCTTAATTCAAATAGTAATAATAGTCGAGTACTTGCATCGAACGAAGTGAGGGGAGCAAGCAAGCTGCATCTTCAATGTCCTGCATCCACATAACGGACTAACACCAATGGGAGCTTCTAGAGCATTGAATATTGGGACTTTTATCAAACCTGCCCCGATTATCTCCGGCATCACCGCCAACACCCTTAGACGACCCCTCTTCGCAGCTCTACTACCACCGCGAGCAAGCCACCTTCGACCTCTCATCCCACCAAAAGTCCGTCGGCTTTCAACCATGTCGACGACCGCAGCGCGAAGCGGCATCACCGCTACCTCCCCGGCCTTTACGCAGCTGGTGGTGAAGTCCATGCGAGAGCTGTACGCCGCCCTCCTTCCTCCCGTCTTAGTCTCTCCCCCTTCAATTCCTTGACGTCAATTCACCCAAAAACTAAAACTCGCGACACAGCTTCCCCGAAGAACTCGCTGACAGGACCTGGGACAACGTCGGCCTCCTCCTCGACAACGTCCAAACCCCTAATGACCCCGCCACGCCCCCCGTCGTCCTCCTCACGAACGACCTGACGTACGCCGTGGCGGAGGAAGCCATATCACTCGGTGCCAGCGTCATCATATCCTACCGTGCGTCTCCCCTCGCCCCTCGCCCTTCTCTTCGCCCTTCTCTTCGCCCCTCCCTAGCAAGAATAGCTACCCCCCCCTTTCTTCTTCCCAGGTTTCCCCAACGCAATACCCTAACACACCACAGACCCAATCATCTTCCGCGGCCTCAAGGCCCTCACCTGCGCCGACCCCCAACAAGCAACTCTCCTCCGCCTCGCCCGCGCCGGCGTGGCCGTCTACTGCCCGCACACAGCCCTAGACGCCAGTCCCTACGGCATCAACGCCTGGCTAGCCGAGATAGTCGAGCTCGCCGCCGCCCAGACCGCCGACCCCGCTGAGGCCGTATCCGCCGCCGCCCCCACCCGCCGCGTCCTCAAGCCCGCCAGCAGCCCCCCCGAGGGCCTCGAGGGGGCGGGCTACGGAATGGAGACGACGCTGGGCCGCGAGGTCCCCGCCGCGCGCATTATAAAGGGCGTGGGACGGCTCCTCGGCGGCCTGCAGCACCTGCACGTCGCGGAGCCGGCGGGCGTCGACGTCGCGAGCGCAAAGGTGTCCAGCGTGGCCGTCTGCGCCGGGTCCGGGGCCGACGTGATGAGGGGCTCGGGGGCGGAGATGTGGATCACGGGCGAGATGAGCCACCACGACGCGCTGGCCGCGGCGCAGAGGGGCCGCATCGTCGTCACGACGTACCACAGCAACACGGAGAGGCAGTTCCTGGAGAAGAGGCTGCAGGGCATGCTGGAGGAGAGGCTGAGGCCCGAGGAGAGCCGGGCAGAGGTGCTGGTTAGCCGGATCGATAGTGATCCGTTCAGGGTCGTGGACTTGGAGGCGTTGTAGAAAGTTATGCACAGCCGTCCCCCCCCCTTTTGTTTCGGACAAGTAGGTCCGTCTGTATTATTCCGTTTCGCATCCTGCGCGTTCCGTGTACCCCCATACTCTCTGTCTCTCGTGTGCGTATACAAGGTATCGCTGGTATCAGCTCTCCGAAGTCCTGCTACTGCTCCCGCTTCCCGCCTCCAGAATCCCGTCCCCCTCCTCAATCAGCCGCGCCACATCCGCCCCGCCAAGCCCCCTCTCGTCCCAGATAACCAGTAGCCGCCTCGGCATCTCCCACGCCGCCGCCGCCTCCTCGGCCCTCCCCTCGCTGACTAGCGCCCTCAGCTTGTCCGGCATGGCGAGGACCTCCCTCGCCAGCTCCCTCGTCCGCCGCCTCTCCTCTGTCTCGTCCGTCCTAGGCACGGATTCCCGGAGGTCATCGCGGATCTTCTCGGCCTGCGAGTAGATCTGGGCTATCTTTGGGTCGAGTGCGGAGGCTACAGGGTCGAGCGGGTCCATGTTTGCGCGCATCTGTACTCACATCCCCCGTCAGTACAGCGCCCCATATTCCTGTCAAACGCTCCCCAGTTGCTGCCTGCAAAGGAAAGGAGCGTGGGAGGAAACGGGGGGGGGAGGACTTACCTTTCGAATCGTCTCCGTCGCTGAGATCAGCTTACTATAGTTATCGTAAACGAGGGCCTTCTTCTCCGCGTCCAGCGCCCGTATCTCCCCCAATACCCTGGTGTAGACCCTCAGCAGCTCCTCGAGCCCGCTCTCGTCCAGCTTCCTCTCCACCCACGCGTCGGCGTCGAAGTCGTGGGCGTCGAGCTCCGATGGCGGGACCTCGGACCGAGCGTCCTCCGCCGCCGCCGCGTCGTCCTGCGGCGCCGCGCGGCGGAGGTTGTAGTACTCGCGGAGGGCGGCACGGTTCTTACGCTTCGGCGGGGGGCTGAGGGGCGCTTGTGGGGAGAGGACGGGCGGGACGGAGTCTGTCGAGGGGCGGGCGGAGGGGGAGGGAGAGGGGAGGTTGGAAGGGGGACGTCGGTCGCGGGGGGATGCGATGGTTGACATTTTGGGGGGCGGGGCTGGGGCCGTTATGTTTTTCTCTCGTTTGGGGTGGGTGGGTTTCGTGTCGGGGCGTCGAGTTGAGTTGGTGGGTTGATGTTGGGTGGTCGGGAGGTGTGTGCGAGGGTGATGTGGAAAGAGTGAAGTGAAGCTCCGTCGGTGAATCGGAGCTTGTGGCGCCGATGTCCTGTCGTAATAATGTAGCTTTTTGACATTTGGCACCTGCCACGCCGCGTTGAAACTAACTATACTATTAACTCGACGCGACCAGGAAACTAATACCACCACCCCACCTTCCCTCCACATTTGAGACGCACTCTCTTCTTGCGAAACTCACTCACCCACAATCACCCTCAAACCATCATCCAGCACTCATCACTCAACACCCACCATGGACCGAACGCTCACCACCCAACTCAAAGCCTCCCTCTCCCAAACCTCCTTCCCCCTCCCCTCCACCACCCTCCTCACAACCCTCCTCTCCACAAACCCGCCTCCTTCCCTCCCGCGCCTAACAGCCCAGACAAAGTCCCACATCCTAACCACGGACCTCACCACCCCGTCCCTCCTCGACCCCTCCGTCCCCGTCTTCCCGCCCGAACTTCTATCCCCCGCCCTCCGCGACGCCAAACTGCCAGCCGACGTGCCCCTGCAGATCGTCGACATCGAGGACCTCTCGCGCTCCCGCTGGGACCAGATCGAGGAGCTGGAGCGCATCGAGAAGGGCGAGCTGAAGAAGGGCCGCGCCGTCGTGCGCATCGAGAACGAGGACGAGGACGACGCGGCCGCGAGGGCCACGCAGGGCGGCGCCGCAAGACCCACGCCCGCACCCGCGCCAGGGCCGGGTGACGCCGCGCAAAAGGCGTCTGGGAACGCGACGCACAGGGTCACGCTGCAGGACCGCGCGGGCACGAATATCTTCGGGATCGAGCTCACGCGCATGCCGAGACTGGGCGTCGGCGTCACGAGGATCGGGGAGAAGGTCGTCGTAAGGCGCGGGGCGACGGTGGCGAGGGGCACGGTGCTGCTGGAGCCCGCCACGTTCCTGTTCCTGGGTGGCTACGTCGAGAGCGAGGAGAAGAGGTGGGTAGGCGACCGGCTCAAGGTGCTGAGGGAGGCAGTAGGGGTTGCGGATCAGCGGTGAAGAAGAAATCTACCAGGCCAGGGAGCGACGAGATCATAGAAGAGATACCCAAATAGAGATAGACGTGCAAAGAGTTCGGTTTTTTTTTATTGTATACCATGTCCCATATGCTGTACTATTTTATTTATCCTTTTTTTGTTCTTCGTAACACCAATCGTAAAAAAACCCGTCTTACTCCCCAAGACATGCCACGGCCTCCCCGAGAGACTCCCACCCCTCAGCTTGCCACGGCGCCACAAAGATAGCCGCCTGGGCGTCTGCTGCCCTACCCGTCCCAGCATAAGCCTTCGCCAGGTCCCCGGCGTCAAGCGTACCCCTGGGTGGGATCCCCGCGATGGCAACCTTGAGCGCCATCTCAGCAGGGTACTCCTCTCCAGAGATCTCTGCGAGGGAGTTCCACCCGTGCGGCTGGTACGGGTGCAGGAACACATCCGTCTGCACCTCCGTCAGGACGTCCTCCTCCGATCGCTCCTCCGGCATCATGCGGATGCTCTTCAGAACCGTGCCGATCCTAGAGTACTCTGCCTCCTTGACCTTGTCGCTCGTCCTCAGGGTGTGGAGCTCCGATACGACGGCGTCCAAGCTCTCCTCGTCATCATCCAGGAGGGCGACGACGCCCAGAAGTAGCACGGATTCGACGTGGTCCGGCGCCGTCTCGATGAGGCCGAATAGGACCTCCCTCGCCTTCTCTTTCGATTCGTCCGTCCCCGCCGCCCACAGGACTTGCGCCAGGAGACACACCGCGTCCGGGTCATTATCCGACTCCTCGAGTGCCGATTCAAAGTAGGCGATCGACTCGGAGATGTCGCCCTTGAAGTACAGCGCAATCCCGACCGTTAGGTGGGCGGACAGACGACCCTTTGTGCGCTGATCCTTGCTCAGCTCGTGTTCCGACTCGTCGCTGGTGAGGCCCAGAGCCATGTCCCCGCACTCGACCGCTTCGTCAAACATCTTCTCCGCGAGGTAGGACCGCGCCAGGTCTACCTTAGCAAGGGCAAAGCGGCCCAGGGCTTCGGGTGACTCCGACGTCTCGTACGCAGCCTCAAGCTGAGCGCACACCTCCTCCAGGACAGCCACGGTCTTGTTTCGGACTTGGATCCTCTCCTGGAATAGTGTACAGAGGTGGCGGTACGCGAGGTCGCGAGGATACATGGCCTGCGCCTGCGAGAGTGCATATATAGGCTGTAGCATGTCCATGATTCCAATATCCGTCGACGTGATCATGTTGTCGAACACGGAAGCCGCGTATTGATGCCGGACTGGGACCGCCGACGACTCCGAGATCTCCATAGCATGCGTGAAGAGCCCGCGTGCCTCCTTCGCATCTCCGTACAGCAGCGCCACGAACCCTTGTCCGAGCCAGGCGTAGGGATAATCCGGGTCATTGGACTGTGCCCTCGTAAACGCCTCGTTCGCAAGCTTGAGGTCGTTCTGCAGGAGGGCGAGCGAGGCGAGGTTGGTCCACGCCGCGGGGCTGCGCTCGTCCAGGTGAAGGCTCCTGACAAAGGCATGCTGGGAGACCGCCGGATTGACACGGCTCGTCACCACGCCGAGGGCGTTCCAGAACTCGGCGTTGCTGTGCTCGAGTTCGATTGCACGCTTGAAAGCCCGGATGGCTGCTCGTACCCACCTGCTCGACTTCTTCGTTCTCGGAGGTGGTAGGCAGCAGTGTACCCGATACTCCGCCCACCCGAGATTGTAAAACGCGACAGCTTGGGCGTGGACATCGGCCGCGGATACATCGATGGCTATCTTGTAGCACAAAGTCGTAGCATAGGCACACTTGGTCGTCATGTCGCCGCTTAGTCCATCCTCTGGAAGCAGGCTTTCGACCTCGCCAAGGTCGGATGGGATCTTGTCCACATCCTCAAAGATATTGCCCCTGGTACTGACCCCGTTCTCCTGGAGTAGCTTCTGCACAGATGACGCCGGGAACTCGTCGATGCGGCCTCGGACCGTCGAGAAGACCGAGCACGCATCACCCAAGGCCTTCCAGTAGTTGAAAGAGCTTGAGACATCCGCATCGGAGGCGGCCGCGAAAGCGATGACCTCCTGAGCCAACTGGATAGCGGTTCCAAAGAACCCCTTGGTGCTACTGTCCAGGGCATTCTCAACCATGGTCTGCATCAGGGCCAGAATGACACCCTCT
This sequence comes from Cephalotrichum gorgonifer, assembly GCA_900312665.1. Taxonomy (NCBI): domain Eukaryota; kingdom Fungi; phylum Ascomycota; class Sordariomycetes; order Microascales; family Microascaceae; genus Cephalotrichum; species Cephalotrichum gorgonifer. Next base: position 328,560 of record ONZQ02000010.1, on the reverse strand, counting down.
TCGTTCGGGCGGCTTTCGTGGACTTCCTTGTAGAGGGTAACGGCCTCGTCAAACTCTCCAAGTTCACGCTTGACGTTAGCAAGCATGTACTTAGTAAACCATAGGTCTCCTGATATGTCGGAAACCGACCCCTCCTCCAGGCTCTGGGCATGGACAATGGCTTTGGTGGCGGCCATATAGCGCCCAGAGCTGTAGTAGCTCTCGCCAAGTCCAACCCACGAATGGTAGTCTTCCGGTGAGATCCTCAAGCAAGCCTGGAAGGACGCAATAGCCTCCCGGTACTCCAGCTTGTTCATCAGCGCTATACCAAGCGCCGAGTGCGGCCACGAGATGCCCTTCCTCTTCGATCCGGGAGGCGGCTTCACCTTTCCAGATTCCACCACACGCCTTGCCACTACCTCGACACGGTCCCAATCTCCGTCGTCCGCAAAGGACCGCGCGAGCCGCTCAGCAGCCTCCACCTCCGACGAAGATAGCTCGACGGCCTTTTGGAAGCACCGCCTCGCTCTCTTCTTGTCCTTGGCGTAGTCGGCGTAATATTTCCCCAAGCTCGTGTAGGCCGGCGCCAGGTTGAGGTCGTTCCTCAACGCCGCGAGGAAGTGTGAATATGCCCCTTTCCTGTCCTTTCTTGCGGCACGGGATGAGTCAAGGTTCCAGATGCAACAGCCTAGGCGATATTGAACCAGGGCCAGAAGTTCCTTGTTAAACTGAGCTCCCTTCTTCTTCTCAAGGAGCGGTAAGCATGATTCAAGTTCATATTTTGCGGCCGCATAGTCTCCCCCGAGAGCCCTGACCCAGGCGGCCTCGGCCCGCACACGGAGGTTAGAGCTATCTCGCTCCAGCGCTCGCGTAAGGAAGTCGGCTGCCTTGATGTACTCCTCTTCCTCTTCATAGATCAGTCCCACCCCGATGAGAGCTGGGGTGGAAACGGGGTCGTGGGCCAGGACGGTGTTGAAGAGAGTCATGGCTTCTTCGTGGTGCCTAGGTGACTGATAGAACACAAGAGATGTGGCAAGGTGGAGAGAGAAGGAATCGCCGACATTGACGAATGCGAACCCGGACTTTGCGCGCTCTTCTCCAAGGTGGGTTATCGCCTTGCGCATCAGCTCCACGGTACTCTCATATTCTTCGAGATGTTGGTAGTATTCTGCCATGAGTCTGTAGGCCAATAGCGAAGTCGCGGTCGCCATGCCATCGGTCATCATCAGGAGCCTATCTTCGTCGGTGACAGGCACTACCGAGGTTGGAGCGCCGCCATCGGAGTCCTCTTCGCTCGAGTCGGTGTCGTCTTCTGCGATGTCCCCCAGTGGCTGTAGTTTCTCCTTCGGGAACGGAGAGATGCTGCTCGTCAAGAAGCCGGTGATGACCTTGTAGACATCGCTGTCCGGGAAGAAGGCACAGTACTCCCGGAGTATGTTGACGTCCCACTCCGCGATGGTCTTGTAGTCCTTCCAATCGATGGCAATATCCCAAGCGAATTTCAAGGGATGTTTAATGATGACCATGTCATCAGCGAGCTTCATGACGACATCTCGCCGGGAGGCCTTTTCCGGGCCGGCTGGGGTGGCGACAAGAAGGTCATAACAGTAGTGAAGCAGCTTTTCCTCCGTAAGCCTCCGAAGATCATCGTCCCGAGTCCAATTGATCAGTTGCCGGTAAATGTCGCCTAGCTGGCTCTTGCCCATGACTTCCAGCTTCACTTGGTTCTTAACGTCGCTGAGCCTGGCGCCTATGCGTGTCCGCCTCTCTCCAATGAGAGTATTTATCCGCTTCTTCTCGTCTGCCTCGAGGATGGTGGCCATCGTCTCATACGTGGCCGCTGGATTAGCCACATGGCCCTCGAGCGCCTCGTATAGAGGGCTGCCGGGAACCATCAGGCCCAGGGCCTCAACATACTGCTTTGGGTAGCCGTGATTTTTGGAAAAGTCGAGAAACTTTTCAACCATCTCCCTGCATTTCGTGAGCTCGTCGGCGGCAATATATATCCCGCCAAGGCTGATAACTGCTTCCTTGTAGGCGGCTAGTTTGCGGCCGTCTTGTCTTTCGAACAGCTTGATCAGCCCTTGCCAGGATTGCGTGGCCTGCGGCTGTATCGAAGCCGCGCTCTGGTAGGCTTTCTCAGCGTCATCCAGCTGATTCTTCTTCTCTAACGAGAATCCCAGGAAGATATGGCTAGATGGCAAGGTTAGCAGGGCAGGACAATCCATAGGCGTCCACAAGAGATGCAGTCACATACGCGAGGAAGTTCTTCGGGTCTCGCTGCAGAAGAGTGTGGATTTGCTCGATAGCGTCGTCGAACTGGTTTCTCTTGACGGCCTCACCAATGGCCTTCACCTGGGCCTTGACGGACGCCATCGTGGCGGAGTGTTATGTTGGAAGGTTCCCCAATGGGGAGATAGACGGTATTTCAATGTGGCCTCTCAAAATAAGCGGTCTGAGGTAGCCCAAGTATTTTGCGTTGCGAGTGTCGCGATGAGAAGGTAGGATGAGGATGAGGATGAGGACGAGAAGGTGGGATGGAGCATGGAGGGGCAGAGTGACGATGGTGGGGTAAGACACTCAGCTAGAGAGCCGGATTTATCGTCTGATGGAGATGGAAGGGGAAGGAGAGAAGGCAGGGGGGGGGATAGTATATCCCCTATATCCCGTCTTTTGACTTTGTGATTGAGGTCGGGTCAATCACCAGCTCTTCCAGAGAATGAATGCGTCTCCGAAGTCTATCAGTGAAGGCACCAGTCTGTCTGATTATGGCCAAAACATAGCTTCGGTTTGGAAAGCTGGTGGGTAGGTGGGATCGAGAGGTACAAGTTGTAGCTATAATTTGTTTGCCGCAGATTAGCCGTATTTGTTATTTCCGCCTTAGCAGCATTGAGATTCTATCATGGGTAGGTACTACTAACAGTAGCACGGCGGCGAGCGCCTGAGAAGTCACACATCCTCTGCTAGTACCCAGAGTGAGTCCTTCGTTGCGAACGAAGTCATCCAACCAAGTCCAAACAAGATTCGGTCTTTGCTCATTCCCACATACGCTGGAAATCTATGACTAGCGAATCGATTTGGGAGGTTTACGAGTACACAGCCTAGAAAGGCAAGATGGAAGTATATGTAAGATGTTATACGAATACGAAGGGGTCACATTCAGGTACTGGCGTGACTCCATCTCCGCACGTGGTCAATACCAGTATACATGCAGGAATACAAGTAACCTAGTGCCTGTAGATGTCTCGAGTACTTCAAGTGATACTTAGTTGTGGATGGGACCGCTAGCCTGCAGTGGATAAATTAGTGGACCAGGCCCAGCCAATTAATACGCCTTTTAGTTTCGGGCACGTCCCGCCGCTCCCGTTAGCCTCTCGACGTCATGGCCTGTTGCCGCTCCTTCGGACCCTGTGCACTCTCCTCCCTATTATTACCAACGACGGCACCTTCATCCTCCATCATCCTCGCCGGTGCGGTCCCGAGGCGCCCATCAATATAGAACAACCCCCACGACCTCCCTACCAACCTATCGACCGACCCTCGCCGTCACCTGTCCTTGTCGTACCCCGTTCCACCATCGAGGTTACTTCTGCCCCTTTACCGTTTCCCCTTTCCCCTCCCCCCCGTACCACAATCTTGGGATCCGTACCCCCGTAGCAGAAGGGCCTAGGTGGAACATGACAAATACCCCGGCCTTCCGGCTTACCATCGAAGATGGCCACTTCCGCGACTCACACGGCCGCCAGGTCCTTCTTCGCGGCATCAACGTTGCCGGCGACGCCAAGCTACCCAGCGAACCAGAGCAGTCATCGTACGTAGCCGAGGACTTCTTCGAGGGCGACTCGGTCACGTTCCACGCGAGACCATTTCCGGTTTCGGAAGCACACGAGCACTTCTCGAGGCTGAGGCGGTACGGGTACAACTCCATCCGGTACATTTTCACATGGGAGGCGATCGAGGCCGCGGGGCCGGGAAAGTATGACGAGGTTTGGATACAGCATACGATCGAGGTGTTGAGGGTGGCAGGAAAGTATGGGTTCTATGTGTTTATGGATCCCCACCAGGATGTGGTATGTCTGCGAGAGGCTACTCCCTTTCCCCATAGCCCACCTGGACATCCCATGTCTCCGAGCTAACTAAGGTCTCTCGTAGTGGGCTCGATTCTGTGGTGGCTCTGGTGCCCCGATGTGGACGATATACGCTTGCGGCCTGAACCCCCAAAGCTTTGCTGCGACGGAAGCCGCGCTTGTACAGAACACCTACCCCGATCCCGACGATTTTCCCAAGATGATATGGTCGACGAACTACTACCGCCTCGCCGCAGCGACCATCTTCACCCTCTTTTTCGCCGGCAAGGACTTTGCGCCGAAATGCATAATTAACGGCGTAAATATTCAAGACTACCTGCAATCACACTTTGTCAACGCCTGTGCGCACCTCGCGAAGAGGATCCACGAGGCGGGCGACCTAGAAAACGAGGTCGTCGTAGGATGGGAGAGCATGAACGAGCCGAACCGCGGCATGACCGGACACCCCGACCTTAGCGTAATCCCCAAGGAGCAGGCGCTGAAGAAAGGAACCTGCCCGACCGCGTGGCAGTGTATGTTAACCGGGTCTGGAAGGGCGTGCGAGGTCGAGACGTGGGATATCGGGGGTCTGGGACCCTACAAGCTTGGGTCTGCGCTGATTGACCCACATGGGGAGATAGCTTGGCTACCGACCGACTACGACGACTCCAAGTACGGGTTCAAGCGCGACCCCGGGTGGAAACTTGGCGAGTGCATCTGGGCCCAGCACGGCGTGTGGGACCCCGCGACGGATACCCTCCTGAAGAAGGATTACTTCGCCAAGAATCCACGAACGGGAGACGTCATAGACTATCCCAACTTCACTGACACCTATTTCATGGACCTGTACCGTCGGTTCAGGGACGCTATCCGAGCACAGCACGAGGACGCCCTGCTCCTCATGCAATACCCGACCCTCGAGCTACCCCCTCAAATCATGGGTACGGCGGACGACGACCCGAAGATGGCCTTCGCGCCACACTTCTACGACGGCATTACTCTTATGACGAAGAAATGGAATCGGACCTGGAACGTCGACGTCGTAGGCCTCCTCCGCGGGAGATACTACCACCCCGTCTTCGCCATCAAGGTCGGGGAGACCGCCATCCGCAACTGCTTTAGGGACCAGCTCGTAGCCCTGCGGAAGGAAGGCCTGGACAGGACGGGGAAGCACCCCTGCGTGATGACGGAGTTCGGCATCCCCTACGATATGGACGAGAAGGGAGCGTATCAGACGGGCGACTACTCGAGCCAGTCCGCCGCGCTGGACGCAAACTACTTTGCCGTCGAAGGATCCGCGATGGAGGGTGCTTTCCTCTGGGTCTACACGGCGAAAAACACCCACAAGAGGGGGGATCAGTGGAACGGCGAGGACCTATCAATCCTCTCGCTGGATGACAAGCCCTTGCCCGTCTCAGCCCTCCCACCCTCCTCCGTCGAGACCTTCCGGGCTAGCATGTCCACCACCAGGGATGCCGCGGGCGAGACAAACGTTACTCCAGAAAACCTCCAGAAAGTCCTCACCGCGCCCTCTATATCCTCGGAACCGGGCAAGGGCCCGGTCCAAGCCGACGAGCCGGGATACCGCGCCGCCGAGGCGTTCGTGCGGCCCACGCCCGTCGTGGCGGCCGGCACGATTGCCGAGCACGGCTTCGACCTCCGCTCCTGCACCTTCAACCTGAAGATCGAGGCGAAGGACCCTGCGAAGCACGAGGCGCCCACGGTGATATTCCTCCCCGAGTTCCACTACCCCGCCGACTCGGCGGACGTCGAGGTCTCCTCGGGGAAGTGGGAGATCAAGATGGACGATGACATGCCTCTCGTGCAGAAGCTCCTGTGGTGGCACGGCGACGGGACGCAGACCCTCAAGGTCAAGGGCCTCGTGAGGAAGCATAATGTCGTAGAGGGGTCGGCGGAGGACGAGGGGTATCTGGAGCAGTGTAGGGACACGTACTCGATGGGTACCATAGCGAATAACTGCACCGTAATGTGAGGGGGCGGTGGTCGTAGCGTTAGTGGGGAGGGCGGTGGAGTAGCATGCGTGGGTTAACATCGTGCTAGGCGTTAGAGGCGTTTTGGCATCCGCTTACATTCTATCTATCCCTAGCATACTTGCTATGATTTTGGATTTGAGCCCTATGGGGGAGCTTTTTTGTAGGGAATAATAGCTATGCAATCTAATAATGCATGTCGAGGATCCTATTTTGAGCCTTATGCCTACCACTATGATATCTTAGAACACCGTTACAGTCACCCACCCGTTACTCTCACGTTTCTGCTCAATATTCGCCCCAAGACCAATCATCACCGCCCCGGTTTTGCTTAGGACGTAACTAAGAAGAAGAGGGGGAGACCAGCTAGAACAAAGCAACACAAGAAAACCAGCCCAACTCCCTTCAGCAGCTCTCGAGAGTGAGGCCTGGTCCTCCTTCCTCTCCCCACTCACCCCCATATACCTTAACCCGCCGCCTTATCCCACCCGTGACACATCCTCCCGACACCAAACAGCTCCATAATCTTAGCCACCCCGCCCCGGGTCTCCTTTGATGGCGGAAGCTCCACCTCCGTCCGCCCATCGCGATCTAGGTATACCCCCACGCCCACGGGGAGATACCGCCTCGGGTGCCGGACATTCCACAGTACCATATTCACCAGCATGAGACCAGACTCGAACACGCAGAAGAACCACTCGTCACGAACCACGGGGTCCAGGTCGGTCGGGTTCCGCCTGTCGACGCTCTCGAGCGCCTGGTGCTCCGCGATGCGGTACGCCGCCCGGGCGACGAGGAGTCCCGTGCTGACGTAGAGTGTTATAAGTGTCTGTCGGACACCCCTGGCCCCGCCGAGGCCTTCCCGGGTACAGCGCCGGTGAAAGAACGCCGCGAGGAGCAGGAAGGATGAGTTGAGGATGAGCTGGAGCGCGAGAGACGTCCGCATTATGTGTTTGCCGGCGTGTACCCGGTCCTCCGGGGCGTTGGGGCTGAAAGAGAAGGAGGCCCCGATGCCCGTCAGCGCCTCAACGGTGAAGGAGAGGATCCCGAAGGTAGAAAGAACGCGGCTTGGTTTGATGGGGGAGAGGTAGGGAACGTAGTAGAGGACACGGCCGAGGATATCGTAATTGGCTAGTGCGAGGACAGGCCTGTACATTTTTGATTTTGTCTATTAGTGGGTGGTTCGTATATCTCGGCTCGGTCTTGCTTGGGCTGGGTTGAAGGGAAGTCTTCACACTTCGCAGAATGGAAGGATAGAGAGGTGTGGGACGTACGGAACGACATAAATGAAGCAGGAGCTGGCTATGAAGACAGCTTTGTCGTTGTGGTAGCCGAATCCGCCGAGTACTCGAAGTGCGAACCCGACGAGGTTAAGGAGGCCGGAAAGGACGAATAGGCCGGTAACTTTGAGGTACTTGTAGTGACTTTGTGGAAGAGGCGGGAGGTTAGCTGTCACGCGAGACGACGGAGCGAAAAGAAAAAGGGGGGAAGGGGAGATGGAGCAGTTAGCTAGTGATCTTACAGGGACTGCCATAAGTGAAGAGTAGTTGACACGAGGAACCCGACGGAGAAGAAGATGGCTGCGCCCTTGTTTGGGACGTAGAACCAAAAGCTGAAGTCAGCGGCTAGATTAGACGGAGTAGTCAGCGAGACTGGAACTCGAGGAAGGAGGAGGAACGATATTTCCGGTTGGCGTGGGATACGGTATATGCCGTCAGCCATGGTGTTTCTCGTGTGATATTTAGCCACGAGGAGGCGGCGATAGGAAAAAGAGTAGTAGAATAGAGGGAGGAATTGAAAATATAGATAGAGCAGTAAGAATCACAACGTAAGGGTCGATGCAAACTGCTACGGTAATGTATGCATCTATGTTGACGGTAGAGATGAAGCTGGAGTCCCATGTTAGAGGTTGCTTCTCACGGGGCTAGCCTCCTCATATACCCGCGGCTGGTCCCCTTGTCCCCCAGCTCCTGGCTCCCGTTCTGCGAAGCTACGTCAGCTTATACATTCCCCGAAGGTCTATGTATGACTATTGGAAGCAGATTCAGTGAGAGTCAGAATGTACATAGCCCCAGCTTGGACTGTAGCAAATCAGAATAAGTCAGTTTGGGGACGTAGGGTGGAGGAGCTTCTCGTCGCTTCCCACCTGTAGGATTCGGTTGGGGCCCTCCTCCCAATTTCGGGAATCCCCAGATAGCGCGCTGGGGGCCCCTCGGCCTCCGGATAGCCAAGGCCGGCCAGGAGCTCGGGGTGTTAAACGGGCCAAGAGTTGACGTCGATGTTGACGTGGCCCCGGCGGCGAAGAGGCTTGATTCCGGCGGTCCGGGGGCCTCGGCCTCCGGAGGATGGAAAAGTGGGGCCGCAGAAGGAAAGGGGAATGAGACATCAAATTGTGTAGCAACGAGCCGCCCCCGCTTGACACTGCCCGCCTGAAACTAGTGCCGTGTATTAGTTCCTCGTGTGAATTTTGCGCAAGGGTTCAAACAAACTAAAAAAGTGATTTAGGGAGTACGGGAAGGGGAACCTGTTGAAAGGACATTGCTCAGTGTCGGGCCGCCAAAGGTAGGTATCATTGACTGTCATTCAACGCTGCATATTCCTCCACCAGCCTACTTAGTTCTCACGATGCGACAATCAACGGTGTTCGGGCGCAGCACTGGCTGTATCTCGTAACAATTGGTATGCGTGGGCTCAGCTTGAGAGATCCCCAAGCGACCTGATTCCTATCGCAGCTCACAACCTAGAAACGCCCAACTACAGAGGAGCCGACCCCCTTCGCACTAAATGGTGACTACGATACCATCCTGCGGGAAACGCTGCCGGCTCTACGTCTGCACCCATGCAGGGTCCGCGTCTAGGCCAGCAAGTATCATCTGGTAATCCCCTAAGGATATCCCCAAGCTCGAGGCGCTCACCGAGCTAGCGGGTTCCTGCAAGCACAAAACACCCGGCTCGAATCCGTCTACGGCGCTGGTGTGGCTCGGGAGTAAACCCTCCACTGTACCGATGTTCCGGAACGGGGTGGCTATTACCGATTCTGCCGCTTTGCATAGCTTCGTACATGTCTCGAGACAGTGCTTAACCGTCAGCGAGTCGTTCGCGACGAGCTCGAGAACCGCATTCACGGCCGCAAGGAGATCTAGATCGGATGTAGCGAATTCGGAGATGGCGTGTGTCAAGAGGGTGAGGTAAGGTGTGAAAGGGGCCAATGATAGGTACCTGTTGTGGTAACATTTTAGCCACGGGACCCTATGGAAGTCTGATGGGGGATTAGAGTTCCTCACATATTCAGTAATATTGCCCAACCTTTGAGATTTTCTCGGCTCTTAGATGCATTTCCCATCATCACGAGGGTTGTGAGGCCCTCACGGGCAGTTTCGACACAATCGGAGCAGGTGTGAGATTTCTGCGCGGAGCCCGGGTTCTCGATGTCTCGAGGAAATGCACCGCAGATGAGAGTTGCTAGCGAGTGCAGTAGCAGGTCTAATAGCACGGTGGACTCCCCGAACGGTGAGTCGGTGTTCGGGTCGCTGCGTATCTACCAAAGTCATGAGCAGGATGGAATCTACGGCGGGCTGGGACTCTACTTACTCTGCTAAACTCCGCACGAATCTGTCCTATTCTTGTGCGGAACTCCCGAACTCTCTGTGCACGGATATGCGGCGGAAGACGTTGGGCGGCCGCCGAGAACAGCTGAGGCTGTATCTCGCCCTCGAGTATCACCATATCGAAGTATACCGCATAAATCTTTCCAGGTATCCCAGGGATACTGGTGTTGCGGCTAGGGTACTCCCTTGATATATCGTGCAGGTGGATCGACTGGGTCCTTCCAAGGGTGAGGGCCAGGCTTGTATCCATGAGGTAGACGTTCCAGAAGAGCTTGACCTCTCGGGTCAAGTCTTGGTCCGGGGTGGTTTTGGGTGGCATCGTGTGGAGGCCGAGGTCTATGCATATCCTGGCAGCGGTGGAGATCATACTCCATGCTCGAAGGATTTGCCCAGACTTGATACAAAATATGCCCTAGCAGCAGTTAGCGAGATATAGTGGCGTGCAAACTTCAGTTTCCTACGACATACTAGTAGCGCCAGAGCTTGACACGCCTCGATGCATGGCTCAGAGCATGTCGGGAATCTTTCAACCGCGGATCGGGCATTCGCGGCCAGCAGCTCCGTAGTCCTGTCCACCTCATAGCTATCCAGACCAATCTCAGCGTAATGATTCATGTTCAGGTCGCGGAATAGGTAGAACAACCCAACATTGACGATACTCCATGTGTATAACGTGTACGGGTTAACCGCAAAGAAGACTTCGCGGCAAAGATCGGAGAACTCCTGCTCGTCGAGGAGGAACACGTCGACGAAGAAGCGCTGCTTCTCGATTTGAGCGAGACGCAGGAGCTTCAGAACAACGTCGCTTGGTGGCAGAGTGTGAGCATGCCCGTCAGATTCAGGACCTTGCCCCATAAGCCCCCGTGCGCTGGTAAGGGTATGTGAAGGGGAAATCCCGAATGCGGAGTTGTCTACAGCTAACGCATGGTGTGGTAAGTGCGGTGCTGTCGTGCTATTTTCGGTTGCCTGCAGGGGTAAATGGGCAGCCAGACTGGCAAGTGTTCCCCGCACCCGTCTAGCCTGATAATCGAAGGAGGAACTGCCCCTGTAGCCTCCGCTGGCGGCAGGAAGGGCTGGGACCCAGCCGTTAGACGAGCCTGGGGTGAAATTACAGTCTCTGACAAGTGTAGGCTGAGAGTGTTCCTGACTACGGCCGACGTCGCAGTGCAAGGCATTCACGGTCTGCTGCAGCTCTTGGAGTCGACGGTCGACGCTCTCAAGAGCCTCGTCATACCTTGCCGAGATGAGGACGCGCTGGCGTTTCTCCGGCCTCGACTGTGCCGCGCGACAAGACAGCCCCGCCGTGACACAGCTCGAGCATGGCGTTCCTCGATCGCACTTGGTCTGGCCGGGAGGTCAAGGTCAGTTCACTGTATGGCCACGATGCCTCTCTACTGGGAGAGGGCGGGCGGAGCGGATACCTTGCGCTCCCTACAATTGTCACACTTGGAATATTCTATTAGATATTGGTCTCTTCTCTTTGATGAGCACTCCCCGTCCGTGGTCTCTGGGAAGAACTCACCGCGGGAACAGGACGAGCATTGGTTTTATTATTTGCTGGACTTGTGCGAGCCTGCTCCCGTAGAGCTTCCGGTTCTCCTGTAACCACCATGGCCGTGGCCTGCTTGGTGCCGAGTTCCTCGTACAAGAAGAGAAGGCTCAGTAGGAATATAAACACAGCTCCGACCACTTAATAGCAATAGTCTCCGCGATCAAGGGATGAATGTGGCAAGGGTGAGATGGTTGGGAGTATTCCTTGCGGGTACAAGAAGTACTCGTAATCTGTTGGGAGACGACGCGAATCCCTTACATTGACGACTTTGGCTTGGCTGCGACTTTGTACCTTTCTTATTCGTCACCAACCAGGCAACGACAAAGGGGGGAGCATCGACTAAGTGGGTGGCTTACAAGTAGGAACTGCATATGGTGCCGGTGTATAGCATACCTTGCAAGTAAGCAGGCGGCCCCGCCCACCCTTTGGAATGTGGATACGGCCCCGTTGACCCTGACGAATCCTGTTGCGACGTCGTGGGATTTGACAGGCAAGCTAGCACTAACGGTGTTCCGGATAAACGATATCCCGGCCGAGGGAGGGCCTTTCGTACTCGGTACATGCATTTGTTCGTGTATTGCTTTAGTAGGTGTAGTAGCTCCCTGCAGTGTACCCACCCGTTGCCGTCTTTCTCCTGCAGGCCGCTCCGCCCGGCGCTTGCAACAGCCAACCGTTACCACCCACGCCGCATCGATCCTGTGCCCAGTCGCCCAGCCGCCCAGCCTCAGGCTTTCGCTCACTCGACCTTCTCCTCACTTGGGGCTGCACTGGCTCTGCTTTCATACCCATACTCTGTACTTGCTACCCGTATGCTTGTGACCGCCCACGATACGGACAAGCCTCGCGACCATCGCATGCGATAATCCGCCGATCATGGCAGGCCCGTGCTATTGATGTTCTATTATTATCCCATTGCCCGCCCAACCGACGACCCAACCCACCCCCCCTGTATCAGACCGACCTGCAAACCCTTGTCGTCTGGCCTTGGTCGGGAAGCGATTTCGATTTCCACCAGCACAAGTGGGGAGACTTGGCGGCCCAGTCCTGCCTTGCCCGGCTCCTGAGATACGAGGAGGATACTCCACCGCTTGTGCTCCACACCCCGAACGAAATCCGATCGACAGTTGTGTTGGCCGTCGCGGAAACCCACCTTCTCTCTCCTTCCTCGACATCCTTCCTCCCTATCGACGGACGAGCTTGCCTTGGCTTCATAGCTCCTTAGCTCTGCGCCACCGTCACAATGTACCAGAACGGACAGCGGGATACGACGCGGCCCTTCCAGGTGCCGCCGCCGCCGCCTCCAATGTCTCCCCCAATGCGCCAGCAGATGGGGAACATGTCTCTCCCTCCTCCACCGCCGCGATACCCCTCCGGTACCCAGCCCGCCGCGAACGGCGTCATGATCCCGCCGCCTCCCGGGCCCCCGCCTCTGAACAGCAACCCTCCGTGGCAGAGCGTACTGTCGAGGATGTATGACGGGAGGCCCGGCGTCAACATACCTCCACCGCCGTCTGGACCAGTCCAGGCCTACAATCCGAGGCTCCACGGCCAGATCCCTGCCGGTTCGACTATCCCGACGACAATTCCCCCGCCGCCACCGCCCAGTGAGAAGATGTCCGCGACCTATATACCGCAGGGTGACACTTATGGAGAAGGCGTAGGTATACCCGGCTTTGCGCTGGAAGACGCGAACAACCCGTACGCTGCCATGGCGTCCCAGCCTTCATGGCCTGGTGCGACGCAGAACGGCATCGACACGGCCGGCAACACCCCCATGGACGAATCCATAAATCGCGACCGGCTCTACGCCAATGCCATGTCAGGCCGTGGAATCTCCAATGCTTCTACAGCAACGACGGCATCATCGGCACCTTCGGCCATACCGCCGGAGCTGGCCGCCCAGTGGCCCATGGAGCGCGTCCTCGCCTGGCTCCAGACTAACTCGTTCTCGCGCGACTGGCAGGAGACCTTCAAGGCACTGAACATCTGCGGCATGCAGTTCCTCGAGCTTAGCAGCTTGCGCGCCGGCCGGGGGAATCTTGGCATGATGCACCAGCAGGTCTACCCTCGCCTTGCCATGCAGTGCGTCAACAGTGGGACCGGCTGGGATCAGCCCACCGAGCGGGCCGAGGGCAAGCGCATGCGCCGGCTTGTTCGGACTCTTGTTCGTGGGGATGACTCGTCTAAGACGGCCGCGGAGGCGGAATCGCCCAATGTAGGTCTTCTTCCCGTTATAATTATTGCTATGCTGAGGGTAGATGGCTAATTCAATACTTGCAGACACCCCTGAACGCTCCTGGCCCCGGATTTGGCGCTCGAAGATACTCACAGACTCGACAGGTACCACCTCTCAATCACAATGCCTCCATGGCCCCGGATTCGAACCACAGAGCGGTATTCAAGCACATCGATATAGACGGGGGCAGAAGGCTAAGCCCAGGGTTAAGCGATTCCGCTGACCTTGGCTCCGGCATGAGTCCAAGGGGGAGTCCAAATCTCCCCTCCCAGGACCTGTACCCCCCGGCTTCCTCGGCGCCCTTGTCGGCATCCCCCCGCTCCGCCAAGTTTGGCCATCGCTCGAGGGACAGTACGGATTCGGCTTCGTCAAACGCTGCAATCTACGGCAGTGGCGTCCCTGCTGGAGCTAACCGCCTCAACATCAACGAGATGATGATGGCCGGTAGGCCGGCTTCCGATAGGCCACGCCTCTCACCACAAGACACCACACCCAACTCGGACCCGCCATCAGCCAAGGACTCGCGTAGTCTGCTGAGTTTCCTATCTCGGAAGAAGCGGCAGGAAGGCGTCTCCCCTGACGATACGGATTCTCCCAATTCCCCTGATGCCGCGCTCAGGCCTCCCCATCTAGAGCTGCGGCTTGGGGGGAGCGGCGAGCCTAAGTCACAGAGGTCCCCGTCGGGGACTAGCCAGTTCGCCATGCCTTTCCGGAAGAAACCAAGCCCGGGGAGGAATTACATACTCGTTACCACGGACGGGTGGAATTATCGCATGTGCGACATCACTGACCAGGAGTCGGCGGCAGAGCTCCGGCAGGTCGTCTGTGGTAACCTTGGTATCTTGGATCACCAAAACATGGAGCTTCACATTACAGATCTTGGCAAGATGGAGCACGAGGATCCTCTCGATGACCAGAAGTTGCTTGCAAGTCACAAGAAGGTGAAGGCAGACCCGTCGGCAGGCCTGAAGCTATTTATCCGGCCGGTAGGCTCGGGTAACGCGGATGTCAGTCCTGAAGGGACCTCCATGACTGCGGGCGGTCTCTCACCGGGGCTACTACGGCCCGGCATGGCCGCGGATGCAGATGCCTATGCCAAACTAAATGGACGACGCAGGTCTTCGTCTACACCACCGTCGTCGAGGCAAGTTCCATCAGCCGAAGACAAGGTGGACGAGGCGGCGCTCGCGCAAGAGTCAAAGGAATATAAGGCCGCTCTAGAGAAGAAACAGCGGGAGTACCTAGCTAAGAGGAAGCAAATGGTCACGAAGGAGACAACGGCCGCCACCTCTGAGGCTGCCGAATACGGGGCTATTGTCGGCAGGACCGTTGACTTTGACCAGCCGAGGACGTCACCATTCGAGGACAGAAGACCCGACAACCTCTTCCCCGTGCGGAAGCCGCCGGCACCGCCGAGTGACCCGTCAGCAACGCTTATCAAGGCCAATTCGCTTAGCAGGCGGCCTGGACATCATCTCCGGCACTCTCAGACGAGCACCGAGGGGTTCCCCAGTCCCAGACTGCCACGTACCTCGACGAACGATCCCGCACACAGGAGGCAGGGCTCAGGCGGCCAGTTCCCGTCCCTGGGCAGCGCGCTGGCCGGAATTGGCCGGAATCTTGGTGCCGTGGGACAGTCGACCGCGAACGGTCCTCGGCCAAGGACGGCTAACCGGGTAGCCTCGCAACCCGTGAAGGCGCCGCCGCTGGAGGGCAACAACCCGGTATCTAAACTGTCGAGGAAACAGAGTCACGGGCCGAATGTCGATTTCACCGACAACGACGTCAGTTTTGCTCCACCGACTGCTTCTGCCGGAGCGCATCCCGCAGGGGATGATTCCGATGACGATTCGGACGATGGTCTATTCGCCGTTCCAATTCCGAACAAGGCCAAACCCGAACGCAAACCGAGTTTGACGCTGCCCACGGAGCGTGCTAAGAAGGGGCGTTCTGTCACATTTGGGGCGGAAGAGTTCCACTCGGCCGGCGCTGATCACACCCCTGAAGGCGACGATGCATCGTCGAGGGGATCACGGAGAACGCCGGTGACGCCGTCGGAGGGGTGGGAGTCTTCCGAGGATACCAAACTGTCCAGGAGGAAGTCATTCGTGGAGAAGGATGTCTGGGCCAATCGACCCACGACCGACGCTCTCGTGAACAACCTCGATGACTTCTTCCCGAACCTAGATCTCGATCTGCCCGTGTTCGATGAGGCGCCAGATGGCGGGAACCAGCCGCCTTCGCCGATACGTGAAGGAGACGAGTCTGGCGAGCCGGGTGCTAAGTCCTCATCTAGCGCCGCCGATTCGGGTCAGGGGAAGCAACCGACGAAGGAAGCCCTGGCAGCGCTGGGAGGACCTAGGACGGCGGCTTTGTACAACGACAACGACACACTCGGCTCGGACGAGTCGACGCTTAAGGCCTCGGACAGGCCGCCCTCGATGCAGAGCGTGGCGCAGAGGAGTATGAGACGATCGGGCGGCCTCGGGCGGCTCAAGTCGATCCGAGAGGTAGCGCGCGGGGCGCACGAGGCGAACAAGCGGTTCACGGCGACGCCGCCTCCAGGGGAGGGGCGGGGCTCGGCGATGATGAGGCGCAAGAGCACCAAGATGTTCAACGCGAACATTGTGCAGATCAGGTCGCAGAGGGACAGCATGCGGATGCCGCAGATCCCGCAGGACACGCTGCCGAAGAGACAGACGACGTTCAGGTGGTTCAAGGGCCAGCTGATTGGCAAGGGGACGTACGGCAGGGTGTACCTCGGGATGAACGCGACGACGGGAGAGTTCCTGGCGGTGAAGGAGGTGGAGGTGAACCCGAAGGCGGCGGGCAACGACAAGGCGCGGATGAAGGAGCTCGTGGCGGGCCTCGACCAGGAGATCGACACGATGCAGCACCTCGACCACGACAACATTGTGCAGTACCTCGGGTGCGAGAGGAAGGAGGCGAGCATCTCCATCTTCCTCGAGTACATCTCTGGTGGCAGTGTTGGGTCGTGCCTGAGGAAGCACGGGCGGTTCGAGGACGACCTGGTCAGCTCGCTGACGAGACAGACGCTCTCGGGCCTGGCGTACCTTCACCGCGAGGGGATCCTGCACCGGGATCTCAAGGCGGACAACATCCTGCTGGACATTGACGGCACGTGCAAGATCTCCGACTTTGGGATCAGCAAGAAGACGGACAACATCTACGGCAACGACAAGAGCAACAACATGCAGGGCTCCGTGTTCTGGATGGCGCCCGAGGTGATCCGGTCGGAGGGCGAGGGGTACAGCGCCAAGGTGGACATCTGGAGCACGGGGTGCGTGGTGCTGGAGATGTTCGCCGGAAAGAGGCCGTGGGCGAAGGAGGAGGCGGTCGGGGCGATATATAAGATCGCGAACGGGGAGTCGCCGCCCATCCCGGATGAGGTCAACTCGCCGGTGGCCATTGCGTTTATGTTGGATTGTTTCCAGGTGTAAGTGCCACTTACCTTTTCCCCTTGTCTCTCTCATTCTTTTTTCCCTTGTTCTTCTTCCTCCTCCTCGGAATCTTTACCGGGGCAAGTTAGAATCTGTGGGGATCATCAAACCTGACTGTAATAGGAATCCATACGATCGGCCCACGGCTGAGAAGCTCCTCGCAGAGCATCCCTTCTGCGAGTTCGACCCGAACTACGATTTCCGGAACACGACCCTATACGCAAAGATCCGAGGACGGGACCTCTGATGGATTCTGGAGGGCACTTGAGAAGGGGACGGGTTATATATATATGACCGATGTGGGGTTGCGTTCGTGAGCGCCCTGTCTATAAATGCAACAGGTGTGACGCTGCTGAGTGGGCTGTGCTCCCAGCAAAAAAAGAGTTATTTTGGGAAACATGGCTGCTGCCTTGTCCCTGTTTTGGGATTTGGGTTTCTTAATTTAGGACTTGGTAACGGAACAAAGCGACCGTGGGATTAGGATAAGACAAGACGGGTTTGTTTTCTTCTGTTACTGGAAAGCGTGTGAGCCTTTTCTTCTTCTCTTATTCTTTTCTCTCTCCTTCTTTTCTCCTTTCCTTATATATTAATACCATTCAAGCGGGGATTGCTTGGTTATCCGGACCTTGGAAGTGCTCGTTTTAGTCTCATGCGCGCATGACGCGAGAGAGTGGGAAGTATTAGTTACTATCGAGCACAAACGCTAGTTTCTCCGTCCATGGTTGGCAATCTATGTGGACGGGATGAGTGAACAACGAAGCCAAAATCCGGATGCGGGGAAGTGAGTCCGTCTCGGTTAGCCCCCCCCCCCACTTTCCCCCACCTCCCCGCAAAAGTACTCGTACTACAAGGATCGTGGGTCCCGTCCAACCGTCTACATATCCTCCGAAACACACATGCTGTCTTTCCCTTAAATGTTCTTGGCAACATGTCGCGTGCGTCAGGTTACCCTCCCCTTGTCTGCGGCTCCCTCAAAAGGAGGTCGGAGCGGCACTCGATATGTTCGCATAGTAGAATGGAAATGCATGTTTCGCTACCTGTACTCTTGGCCCATAGCCAAAGAGGGCCAGCGCCTGAGTCGTTTTTACCACGGCGGTTCCATCCGATGTTCCTCCAATCCAGCGCAAGTGGGGCCGTTGCATTCCACAGGAGATAAGAGGCCTATCATTGCCTGTCGCGGACCTAAGCTATTAAGCTTGTATTAATTATCCGCCCTTGACGAATGTTGGACAAGACAGCCAACGTTACGTCCAAAAGCCAAGGAGCATGTGGTCCACAACCGAGTTCCACGGCCCGAGGAATGTACCATCAAGAGGCATGCGTTCCATTGCTTCAATTACGACACGGAGTATTTCTTTTTTATTTTCGTTTTCGGTTTCGGGCAGAGGGCCGAGCGACTTTACCCGCCATCCTATTAGTGCCATTATCCGACGTTCCCACCCAATTCCAACCAAATTTCGTGCACGAGGCGAGACGAAGATCTCTTGGCACCCAATACTCTCACCTGAACAAAAAAAACTGTCCTTGTGCTCGTGCTTTGCGTCCTATAATACCGCAGGATTAGCTTGTCCCACCGTGGCTTCCCTCCCCTTTTCTCCCATTCGACCTTACCTGCAGCAGAGATGTTTGCCGGCCATGTCTCGCACCCCGACAACCCTGTCCTAAATTCCAACTGAGAAATATAACATCCGCCCTTCCTTTTTTTGCTCTTTCCTTTTTTTTTTTTCCGGTGAGCGACGGGGAGGGTCACGTATTATATATACCAGCGTGAGCCCCGGCATCGTGACATGGGACCCACACGGCCTCCCGCCCCGCCTTCACCTTCTCGATCTTAGTCATCTCGCGACCGACCGACCATCTTTGTTGCCTTGGGTCCCTTCCTTCGCGCCTCTTTGTCTTGGCGAGAGCTCCATTCCGTGGCCCCTTTAACCGCCTGCTCCTCTGTCGTTCCCCCCTCATCGCGAGGGAGACGAGTAGACGTGCGGCCAACGACGATCCGCTTCCTTCACCGACTCTCCTCAAGTCACCTCCGTTCGAGTTCGAGCCGAATCCCGTGTCATTCACTCTCTTCGTCTTGGCACCCACGAGCCGGATACAGATACCGTTTGCTGCTTCAACAGAAGCGCGGTTAGAAGATAGGACGCGCGACCGCCACCATGATACCCCGGCGGAGATATAGGCTCCTGCTCGTCGTCGCTGCCACCGTAGTATTCCTTTTATACCGAGCCGCGCATAACCACGAGTGGGATGGCGTCGAGCCGGCCTATGAGCCCTCCAGGCTCCAGAAGAGCCCGCCGTCCGTATATGAGGGGGGAGTCACTGTGGGCGCTCCGACTTCTGAGGAGCTAGAGGGGCAGCACGAAACTCCCGCGGACTCTTCCCTACCCCCGCAGCGTGAGGAAGTGGGTGAAAAGGACCGCCTCGATGAGTCCCCTGCCGTACAGCCTCCGCCGCCGAAGGCGCCCGAAGATGAGACAGCGCCTGCCGACAG
Organism: Cephalotrichum gorgonifer; assembly: GCA_900312665.1. Lineage (NCBI taxonomy): Eukaryota > Fungi > Ascomycota > Sordariomycetes > Microascales > Microascaceae > Cephalotrichum > Cephalotrichum gorgonifer. The sequence goes on along the minus strand of ONZQ02000010.1, from coordinate 309,175 downwards.
CCCCCAAGCGCCAGATAAGCTGTCGTCCTCGACATCCGCTAAGGAAGCCGCAGTCACGACGGCCCCTGAAACCCAGACGCCAGTAGACGCAGGCGCCCCCGAAGTCTCAGCCTCCTCCTCCTCCCGTGTCCACTGGAGGAGCTTCCCCGAGCACTTCCCCGTCGCCGAAGAGGACTACATCCTCCTCCCCACCGGCACCCCCAAGCCCATCCCGAAGATCCAGTTCGACTTTCCGCCCGAGGAGCGCGCCGCGAAAGCGATACGCGAGACCCGCCTCGCCGACGTGAAGCGCGAGATGGTACGCGCATGGCAGGGGTACCGCGCCTTCGCCTGGATGCACGACGAGCTGTCCCCCGTGTCCAAGTTCTACCGTGACCCCTTCTGCGGCTGGGCCGCGACGCTCGTGGACGGTCTCGACACGCTCTGGATCATGGGCCTCAAAGAGGAGTTTGACGAGGCGGCTAAGGCCGTGCAGTACATCGACTTTACGTACAGCGAGAAGCGGTCCGACATCCCCGTCTTCGAGACCACCATCCGGTATCTGGGCGGCCTGCTGGCCGCCTACGACGTCAGCGGCGGGGAGGCGGGCGGCTACGGGATGCTCCTGAAGAAGGCGGAGGAGCTTGCCGAGATCCTCATGGGCGCCTTCGACACACCCAATCGCATGCCTGTGCTGTACTACCAATGGCAACCCGAGTATGTCCAGCAGCAGCGCCGCGCCAGCGTGGTCAACGTCGCCGAGATCGGCACGCTGCTGATGGAGTTCACGCGCCTGTCGCAGCTGACGGGCAAGGAGAAGTACTACGATGCCGTGGCGCGCATCACGAACGCGTTCGAGGAGCTGCAGAAGGAGGGGACGGCCCTCGACGGAATCTTCCCGGAGTCGCTGGACGCGTCGGGATGTAACCGCACGGCCACGAACATCGCGCGCCAGGAGGCGTACGAGGCGATGAAGGAACAGGAGACAGAGACGTCTGTGGCCCCGCCGGAGGAGACGGGTGCGCCGGGAGGGAGCGGTGAGAGCGAGGAGTCCGCGAGCCATATCTCAAAACGCGGATTCCGCGAGGAGAACGCGAGGTCGGAGATGGGGCCTAGGTCGCCGCCGCCACCCTATAACCCCTGGTCATCGTTATTCATGGTCGATCTAGACTGCGTGAAGCAGCCTAACCTCGTGCCGTCGCAATACGGGTATCAGTCGTACAGTATGGGCGGTAGCCAGGACTCGACGTACGAGTACTTCCCGAAGGTACGACCTCAGCTAATCCCCCCTTTTTCTTCCTCTCTCCTCGTCACCCAGGGCGTCTCAAGACCAGTAACTAACAAACACCTAGGAATACGCCCTCCTAGGCGGGCTCGAGCCAAAGTACCGCACCTTGCACGAGAACACCGTCGCCGCCGTCAAGAAGTGGCTCCTCTACCGCCCCATGCTCCCAAAGGGGGAAGACATCCTCTTCTCGGCGAAGCTCAGCACCGCGGGTCACCCGGAGGTCGACGCGAACCGCCAGTATGAGGTACCGCACCTGACGTGTTTCCTCGGCGGCATGTTCGCGCTCGGCGCGAAGGTCTTCGGGCTAAAGGAGGATCTCGACTTCGCAAGGAGGCTGACGGACGGGTGCGTGTGGGCGTACGGGGCCACGCCGTCAGGGATCATGCCCGAGGGGTCGACGATGGTGCCGTGCGAGGACCTGGGTCCTTGCGCGTGGAACGAGACGCTATATTACCAGCATCTGGATCCCCAGTGGGAATACAGGGAGCAGCAGGTGGCGGACTACTATGCCAACCAGGAGGAGATTGAGAAGCACCTGCAGATGGTGTCGAACCGGAAGGAGGCTGAGAAGCAGATGGAGGAGCAAGAGCAGGAAAGGGAGCGGGTCAGTGTGGGTGCCGGCTCGGTGCCGGCCGAATCCCGAGCCGCGGACGGAGAGAAGCCAGAGGAGGATATAGTAGCCGAGCCGCAGGCTCAAAGCGGGTCTGACCCTCAGCCCGGGGCGGCCGCAGATGAGAATGTATACCGGTATCCCCGCCCCGAGCCCGGAAGCGAGGCTCCCAAGGTCGCGAAGCGCGGCGTCGATGAGGACTGGGACTACCGCAAGTCCGTGCCGGAGTCGGAGGAGGCCCCGTCGGCCGATAGCGTCGCCGCCGAGAGGGCAGGAAAGCCAATAGCGGCGTCGGCCGGGGCAGTGGGTGGGCAGGACGCGAGCAGCCAGGAGACAGCCAATAGCGCGTTCGGGGCTGAGTCTGGTCAGGTTCCGCTCGAGGACCCTAACAAGCCGTTGACGCACTTGGAGTACGTCAAGCAGAGGATCGAGCATGAGAAGATCCCGACTGGATTCGTGCGGATTTCCTCGAAGAGGTATATCCTTCGGTGAGTAGTCCCCCCCCCGCACCCTTCTTCCGCCTTTTCAAAAATCCAGCTTCGTCGCCCCATGCTAACCTACCCCAGCCCTGAGGCGATCGAATCCGTCTGGTACATGTACCGTATAACCGGCGACCCCATCTGGCAAGAAAAAGGCTGGAAGATGTGGCAGTCGGTCTCCAAGGCGGTGCGCACAGACGTGGGCGCGAGCGCTCTGGACTCCGTGCTCGAGGCGGAGCCGGCGCAGTCGGACGAGATGGAGAGCTTCTGGGTAGCGGAGACGCTCAAGTACTTCTATCTCCTGTTCGCGACGCCGGATGTGGTAAGCCTGGACGAGTGGGTGCTCAATACTGAGGCGCACCCGTTCAGGAGGCCGGATTTCAAGGGGAAGGGGGTTTGAGGTAGTTCGAACCGGCGGTTGGGCGTATGTGTATGTATATATACCACGGAGAGGCGACCGAGGTCGTTTGTGTACCCTATGAATATGAGATTGATCGCGGAGGAGGATGAGACCCAGTGAGAGTGATTCCGCAAGCGTGGGCTAATGGGTGTCCCAGTTTTAGTTAAGCGTATAATGTATATATAAGATATCTACTAGCTTTTAAGCTTGCGTATGCCAGAGCTAAGCCACGCCACGCAATCATGAGATCGCGGCAGTCATAATCGAACATCTCAAAACGCCCTAGCGGCTTCTCTTTCTACCCGAGTAATTACTTTTACGAGTAGGAACTAATTTTGAAAAGCAACTCGGAATTGGGATTTGGGAATATCGGGTACATATATATCTAAAAACAACAAGAAAAATCCCAACGGCCGTCTCCCGAAAAAAAAAAATGACGAGGAAGTAACAAAAAACATCATTTTTGCGCAAAACAAAACTCCGTGCCTAATGCCCTTCTTCCGTCCTTCATCCTTTCATCTGCGTATTTCCTGGACCCAAATGTACAGTTAACGTTTGTTTCCCGCCCGTTGTGGTCGCCCAGCCCTCCATACCGTGTTTCGTAAAAGCGTAACAAGTTTCCAGGCCTCCCTTACATGCTACACCTCTTTCGGTCTCCGTCTCCGTCTCTTTCTTTCCGTCACATGGCGCGGACTATTCTTCCAGTGTACTCTCCTCTGATCGTTCCCCTTTCTCTTCAAACAAAAAATCAAACTCGCATATTAGGAATATCAACCAAAAAAGACAAGGTTGCAAAAAAAAAAAAAGGGTGGTGTAAAAATGACCTCCCTCCCCCAGCTCTTAGTCCGCCATCTCCGTCAAGACGCGAATACTCAAGATCATGACCAGCAGGCCGATGGTGACGACGATCAGCAGCGTGAAGCTGAACCAGCCCATCACCATGGCGCTGGTCCCGACGCCGCTCTTCACGCTCCCGTTCCCGAAGTCCTCGGCTATGATGGACGCCGCGACCGAGGCCGTGTGCTGCCATAGGACGGACACGAGGACGAAGATGGCCGAGATGAAGATGATGGCGAGGGCGACCTGCGACACGGGGCGAGAGGGGAAGGGCTTCACCTCGCGCTCGGAACCGTCGGAGTCGGTCTCTTCGTGCCAGACGGGGAAGGTGGCGAGGAGAAGGACGCAGATGAAGGCGAAGATGATGGCGATGATTCTGTTGGGCAGGTGGGTTAGATTTGGTTTACTTTTCCACGGCTTCGAGGGCCGAGGGTTTCTAGCCACTCCTCATCTCCTCTACTTTCTCACTCCAAGGAAAGAGGAGGGATAGGGTGTGGGGAAGGACGAGGGAAGAATAGAGAAGGGGGGAAACTCACATCAGGTACGGAAACACAATCATGTCCTTGAACTGGCTCGCCAGCCACACCAGGTTCAGCGGGTCCTGGTCCACCGACACCTCGTTCGCCAGCGCCGTCGCGTTGTTAGAGCACAGCCAGCTGCCGCCGTCAGGGTTCACGCAGATGCCGAAGTAGCCCACCCGCGCCGCGAGCCGCGCGTTGCCGGCGATGGCGGCGATGGCCTTGTGCGCGTTGTAGTCGACCTGCGCCGTATCGGGCGTCGCCGTGTAGCGTTCGTAATAGATCGACATGAGGAAGATGTCGGGTATTAAGGGGGAGGAGGAGGAGCAGCCGGCGAGGAGGAGCGCTTGGGGGAGAGTGATTAGCTTCTTGGGTCGGGGAGACGGGAATAGTGGAGGTGGCAGGGCGAGAGGGGAGGAGGGTGAGGAAGACTCACATAATAATATTATCGAGACGGTTATGAGTATCATGAGGACATGGTGGTAACCTAAGAACGGTAGGAACCCTGTGGCCTGTTAGCTTCTGTTCGACAGCCCGGTGGACCCGGAGAAGGGGGAGATGACACGAGAACGGGAGGGGACGAGACGTACGATACCATCCTACTTGGAAACTAGGCATCTTTGCGACTCGATCTTCTATCCGCCCCTATCGAGCCTTTGAGCCGTGGTAGTCTCTTTCCACCCGCGCTCAGGCCGTGAGAGCGACCCAGAAGGGGGGCTCTCAGGTTCTGTTTCGCGCCCCGGGAAGCGCAACGTCCGGCTGCGGGGAGGACCAGTTTTCTATTCGACTCTCGAACGAGGGGAGAGAGAAGAAAGAAAAAAGGGAGCGTCGTTTGCAAATCGGCGACGAAAGGGATCGAGGATATCGTTCCGTCTTTCTTGTTTCGAGCCGCTGAGAGAACCGACGGCGCGTTCTGGGACAAAGGTCAGCTGTAGATTGTGTCTTGAAGTCTCTCCTGTTGTTTGCGCAGAGCGAGTGGAAAGCAACAACGTTCGAGTGGTTCGTGAGCTGTTGTGTTTAGGGCGGGTTGGAGTGGAATTGAGTGTGTATGTTCTGCATGTAGTTAGGTGTAGTAGAGTGGAGGGATCGAAGACGAGACAATCTAGCGGCGCTATCCGTTTACTATCGTGAGTTGAGCCGTTGTGTCTTGTGCGATGTTGAGAAGCGTGTGTGTATGAGAGACAAAAAGAACTCGAGACAGACGGGACGAGAATCGGAAGTAGTACCGGCCGCGTTGTCTGAAAGGAGAGAGGGTAGGCAGGTAGCCTAAGGATGTGGATAACCTTAGAGGAGACAAGTGCTTGGCCTTCTGGGGGGGCAACAGGATTTCCCAGCTTGGAAGAGCCGGAATGGGTGTGTAAAGGCCGCGCAATTGCGAACAAGGATACGCTGGGGTACGTCTTCGGCGCTATAATATGGATGGATATGGGCGAGACGAAGCTTCTGAGTGGCCGTTTCTGCGACGGGGTGAAGCTGGTCGTACGGCCGTCGCTGTGCTCAACCTGACATTATTTACTTGGCTTTGGTGGGGCCCGTTGGCTGGGAGACGGTTCCTGGCGGAGAAGAATACGGAAGGTCCGGCTAGTCTTGGCGCACAGCTGGGCTACTGGGAGCTTGTAGCCAATAGGATTTGACGCCTCACATGTGTGTCAACTCAATTCGCGTGCTGACTCATCGGGCCCACAGGGGAAAGTACCATGTGCTCTTGACCAATTGCAATGTCATCATCGAATCCACAGCGAAGAGCAAAAGAAAGGAAAGACAAGGGAAATTCGCCAAAGACGCAAAAAAAACATACAACACCAGGGATTCGCTGGTCGTCACCGACCCAACTACTAGTCTAGCGCTTCGTGGTTTATGTATAGGGGAGCGGACGGGACCCTCAGTTTTCCACGAGCTATGGTCGTATGTACTTGTTAGAGTTCGGTGTTGAGATTATGAAGTCTGCTTGAAGAGGAGGTAAGAGCATTCCTTTCCGGTCGGTTATGGCTGGCCTGTGATTTCAAAGCTCGTGTTCCGTCTCAATGGAGAATGACGGACTGCGGTAGGAAAGTGGAAGGGTACTTGCTTCCTCCACCGACGGAGTGGCTGCATAACCTATAGGAGGCTCCGTGTGTGATGCGGTGAGGGCCACCCGATCTGGTATGTTTCACACCCTCCTTGCCCATTTCCATGGATATGGTTAGAATCTGTTTCCTGTTCCGTTCCAGGCGGCTACAGACGCGAGAGAGGCGGCCAGTGAGGCTAACCATCAAACCCATCATAGCCCCCCATCTTCATCTTCGCACTCATTATCTATATGAGGCTCTTCCACAAGAATCCGCCCATGGAAGAGACGGCCCAGCTCATGCACAAATGGAGAAGTAGCCTCTCCGGCCGCCTAGGCGCCCTCCATCTCCTCCCTAACTTCCTACCCCCCGCGGCCATCAACCTCTAGCAGCCGGTAGACGTCCTAGCTGCGGCCCTTGTGGTCACGCAGGACTGCAATATGTGCTTCTTCCCGGGAGAATTAGACAGCGCGTGTAGGCAAGGCACACCCTTCCACCTACTGCTCAACATGATGAGCGCGCACATCGCCGCCCAAGTCCAGCAGGTCACCAGTACTGAGCTCGCTCAGTGGAATGTTGGCTGCGATGACTCTTTACCTCGGTTTTCTCCTGAGAGTCTTGGGCGCTGGGTGGAGCCATTTGCAGGCCGGCATCCGTACGTGGTAGGCCCACGACCTCTCCTGCATCTTTAGGGGTTCCCCGGAGCCGGGCTCTAATAGAACAAGGTCCTCAATGTTGCAGTTCCCGTCGTTCCCCCAGGCCAGACAACAGGGTCGCAACGGGCCTGCCCATTTCATGAGCGTGACGCTTAGTGGACTCGTGTATTGGAGAGTGGTCCTCCCTCTTGCGTTTACCGAGTCCCAGAGCACAAAGCCTACGCTTCGTGACATGTGCTTCATCCGTGGCATCCTCCGAGATTGTATAGTTGATCGCCCAGGTGCTCAAATTGACTCGACTGGCCGCTTTTGTACTATCTTGGGATTCCCCCTGGCGAAGGGATCTGACTCCCATGTTGTCGCCAGCGGATGTCCTTCCGAAGGCGAATTCACCACTGCCGATGAAAACAGGGCTGTCGGGACCACCCGGTGATTTGCCGGAAGACTGCGGTCTAGAGGCAGGGCGGGGGCTACTAAATCTGTGGCTCCGGTATATTCGAGGCATTGGGTGAAGAGGCAGTTGGAGGCCAGAAACCATATTTACTGCAGACGACCTAGTAGTGTTTGCCTCTATAACCTCACGGTCATCAGGACCACCTGGTGATTTGCCGGAAGACTGCAGTCTAGAGGCAGGGCGGGGGCTACTAAATCTGTGGCTTCGGTATGTTCGAGGCATTGGGTGAAGAGGCAGTTGGAGGCCAGAAGCCATATTTACCGCAGACGACCTAGCAGTGTTTGCTTCCATAACCTCACGGTCAATCTTCTGGTAGTGCTGGTATATGGCCTGTCTCGCTTGTAGCTGCTGTTGGAGATAGTGCCATTGATTCAGGGTTGGGTCCGTCCACGAGGCTTCTGTCTGAAGTTCTGTGCGCGAGAAGCGCAGCCGAGGACTGGGAGTTGGGTCTGAAGTTTGGCTTGTACTGCGTCCCCTCTGAATTGTCGAATTCGTCTTCGTAAGTGGTTGTTGTGCTTGCTCTTGTGCTTGTATTTGCACCAAGCTGGCGGCTTGGTCGCTTAGAGGACCCTGAACGTTGCGCCCTCGGTCTTGGTGCTTCGAAATGAACCCTTTCACCGCAGTGTCCATCCGCCATTCATACATTTCCTGTTTTGCAAGTTATTAGTGACAAAGCTTCATTCACAATCCCCTCTTGGTGACTTAGAGGTCGGCATATAATGGAGTTCGGTGTGTCTTCGAGTTTGGGGGATATATCTAGCATACCTTGGATTGGCTTGTAAAAAATGTATCACGCTCAACCTGGATACTAGCCTCTCTAGCTCTAATAAGGTCTCTAAAAAATTGACTTGATCCAATTTTTCTTATTCTAGCCTACAATTAGTATCCATGATAGGAGATGTAGGGCTAAGGGTGACAGACTTGGTGAAGCGAAATTCGGGGGAAAACAAGGAAGGCCGTGCGTACAATGACACAGTTTTGCCTAGCCGATGCCGGGGCTGGTAGCTGGCCTGCCATGTGTTCGACTGTACTGCCTGGGACAAGATGGCCCGCGATACCTGCTTCTGTACGGACCCAGGGATTCTGATGTCCATCGGGTGCTGCCGTTGCTGCCCCTGCTGCCTCGGCGTCGTCATCATGTGTTGCCTTTTCGCAGCCATGGCTGCCGTTTCTCCCAAGGAGAGCTTAGCTAAGGATGGGTTGCCGTCCGAGGTTGTGGGTCTGGCGTATGCGGCCGTCATGATATTCGTAGATCTCGAGGTGTGGAGGGTGTCGCCTGAAGGAATCTCGAGAGGGTAGGGGAATGCGACTTTGGGGTCTACCGACAAGGAGCAGCACAAAGTCCAATCTTCAGAGTTCAAGCGGTGTGTGAGTTTTGGGGGGCAGCGCAACGGATATGGGTGGGTGGGCGAAATGGTTTGGCACAGCCTCGCTATCCAACTTTCTTCCCGTCCTACATGGCTGATTGGGCAGAGCACGAAGTGAGGCGAGGCGCACGTCGCGGTACTTGATTGAGCCCGATCTCCCGATAATCAAAAAGAACCTTCGCCTTTCCACCACTCTTTTGCCAAATCAGCGGCCCGTCCAGAGCGCAAAATCCCATATGCCTGGCGTGGACTATGGAGCTTTCAACAATACCAGTCCTCAGTGCAAGAGACAGCGTCTCCGCATCATATCGCCAGCCTGGCCAGCTAAAGTAGGTTGCAATCCCGACGAGGGGCGAGGAGCTGCCCAGCCAATCCTAGCTAACTGGACAATTAAAGTGAAAGAGATGTCGCCAAGGAGGCGTACAACGAAGCAATCGAGTATCTTGGGCGAGAGTTTGGCGGAAACACAAGTGTGATAACTTGGATCGAGTCATGTACATCCGTAAAGGACGTACTGGAAAGCACGCAAGAGTTGGAAAAAACCTATAACAAGGGCCCGAATACTAAGAATAAGATCACCAAGTGGACGAGAAGGGTGTCGACGCGGATCCTGCACTACGGTCGAGTGCTAGACGTCCTCTCACAGCATCATCCCGAGTATGTATCGCTGGTTTGGGGGGCTGTGAAGTTTGTCCTCCATGTAAGGGCTGGTTTTATCCTCGAGTTTTGACATTAACATCGACTAATATCATCCTAGGGTGTCATAAACCACGCCGAGCTTGTTGCCCAGTTCTCCAAAGCCCTTTGCCAGATTGGCGACGTCCTTCCCCGGACTGAGCTCAACGCAAAGTTGTACCAGACCGACCAGATGAAGCACGCTATAGCAAACCTATACGCTAGTATCCTTATATTCCTTCGACAGGCCGTCAAATGGTACAAGTTAGGGCCTGCGGGCCGTGCCTTGACCTCGATCTTCAAGCCATTTGAGCTATCTTACAAGGACACGGTCGATCAGGTCAAGCTGTGCGCAGATACGATCGACGACATCGCTGCTGCTGCTGCGAGGGCGGAGATCCGTGACATCAATATACTGGTCCAAACACAGGGCCAACAGCGAGCTGAGGGAGAGAAGACGGTACAAGCGCGTTTAACGGAAATATCTTCTACTTTGATGACGGTCGTCGGAATTGCGAAAGGTAAGGCACAGGGTGACGCCCCAAGGCCATCTGTCGGTTTGCAGATAAAAGAGATTGACATCGCCTTCAGGCAACAGGAGTATATTGGAAGCGACACATCTTGACGTGCGGGATATGAAACCACGAATAATTGATATCCAATTCAACCAAGTTCTCGAAGCTCTCAAGCCCAGAAGACTTCCGGATGACGCTCTTCGCAAGCACCAGTCTCTGGCTCGGAGGTCAAACCGGAGTAGCCAGCACCGCAACGTCGACGGGATGCTACAACGGGTGGGCCAATGGATATCTGCCCCGAAGTCCTCCATCCTCGTGCTGAGAGCGGGCCCCCGCGCCGAAGCTAGGGCGAAGGAGATTGCGACGGAGCTCATAACCCTCATCCAGCCAAACGCCAGACAAATCATCTGGCATCTCTCCGATATCAGAACTGAGGGTGCGTGCGTGACAGCTACGGACGTTCTCAAGAGCCTTGTCTTCCAGTCGATGAAGCTCGGTGCGGACGTGATGAGCAGCGACACAGGAAACTTCACGGCGGAGAAGATGCAGGCGTCACACACCGACCAAGAGTGGATAGATCTGCTTTGCCATATCCTGGGGCGCTTGCCACGGTGTTTCATTGTCGTCGAGGCGGAAGACGTCTTCAAGGCACTCCGCGGCAACCCTGGGGCCACGAGCCAGTTTCTTAAACTGTTGCAGAGCCTTGTACATAGGATGGATTCCAGGAACAGCACCGTTAAGCTCCTGGTCGTCAATTACGGCGGAGATCTTGATGGCGACATCGCCCAATCAAAGAAGACAACTGTAATGACGGTCCAACGGCCAGTGCCCATCCCGCCTCGTTTGCGGCGTCCCGGAGGACGCTCGGTGTTCCGGAGCCCTACGTGGTCTAGTCTCGGTGGCAGAATATAGAGGCCGGGAGCTGAGTGAAGGGTAAGGTTCAGAGCAGTTGAGTTGTCCTCCGGAGTAAAGGGGCTTGGCTAGGGGTTGGGAGCACATAGGTTTGTTTGTTTTTTCGTGGTATTGAAATGTTTATACCCCTTTAGGTTCGCTTCAATCCACTCAGCCCGCGGCGATGTATATCAATAGATTATCCAGCTCGGTTTCCTTCATTCCAATAAGATAATCCGACGACTTAAATCAGAAACGCCCTACCACTACCATCCCCTACTCCAGTCTTGTGCCCTGTGCCCTGACGTACTCCGAGTCCCTGTGCCCATGTGTCTTCTCCACGTACTCATTGAACTCATTGGCAACCTTGATAGTTTGCTTCAAGTGCGAATAGCTTAACGGCTCATTTTTGAACCTCGCCAGCTGCCGGCCCGTCGCGATGGCATTGCGGATCTCCCGTCCATTCAACTCGTGCCCAGCGAGGATTTGGAGCTTTTCCATCAAGTCATTCGAGTTGATCGTGTCGTCTTGCTTCTTGAGGTGCACAAAGAAGTTGTTCCAAATCTCTTGGCGGCCGTTTTGATCAATGGGGGGATAGTGAAGTGCGAGTTGTACGCGGGACTTGAACGCTTCGTCGAAGATACCGACTGCGCCATGTTGTCAGAAAAGAGGGGACCGATACATCAGTCGTGGCTTCTGTCTTTGGGAAATGGAACCTACCTCGATTTGAGGTGAGGATCAGAATACCGTCGTAATACTCCAAGACACGAAGAAATATCGAGACTAGGGCATTTCGCTGGAGGTCGGTCTGGGTTCTTTCCTCGAGGAACACGTCGCTCTCATCCAGAAGGACAACTGCACAGCCAGATTAGCCATCGATCCGACTACTCCCAATGCGCCCATCGTATATATCAGTGCTCCCTGTGCTGCGAGGAACGTTACTCTTACCGGCTTTCCAAATGCTTCCAATGTAAAGAACCGAGTCGAGATACCTCTCGACACTCTCCGCGTCAGTCCCCATGTCGCCACAAGTAACCCGGTAGAGGGGCTTCTCCGCCAGCTCGGCCACGCTTTCGGCAGTCAAAGTCTTGCCCGTACCAGGCCCTCCGTGAAGCAGTATAATTAAGCCGTTACCCTTCTCCTCGATGACATCGGTTGAGACGCGGGAAGAGAGGTGATTCCGTACTAGCGCTTCCACGAGGTCCTTCTTGTGACTGTCCAAGACTAGCTGGTCTTTGAAGGCCCTTCTGTTCCATTGGATCTCACGAATGTGCTCTACCAGAAGACTCCCTACGAGATTCTGTAAGCCTCCCGTCTTGTAGGGCATGGTATTATAGATGTTGCTTACTCCATTTCTTGTCATGCATCCCGAAGCCCAGAATCCTAGGTGGCAACAAGAGGACGAAAGGGTCATCCGGAGGCTCGTCTCTGCTCATAGCTTCAGCGTCCAGGTCACCCCGCTCTCCGGACTGACCTTGCTCCTTGTGGAGCTCTCGATACGTCGACATATCAACCATATATCGCGGATTGGCCTTTTACATATTAGTGTGTGTCTGAACCTTAGGATGGGCGGTCGGTTCTTACCACTTGCATCTCAAGGGTGGTAGCTGGGGACTTGTAGCTGACAAACCTCCGTTTACGGCAGCTCCAGAAGGTCTCGCCACGCATCCTAAGAGCTTCCCGTAGTCCCGAGCGGTCAAAACGAAGAGGATAAATATCTAGGCTCGTAATGGGGATTTCATCGCCAGATCCATGCGGCCAGAAAACAGTCAGTCCCTTCTCCTCCCGCTTGAAAGACCCATCGAATACCCAGGTATAGGCATCCAGGGTGATCATGGTGTCAGGTTCAGGACAAGTCCTGGAAAGGTAGGCCACCACTTCACCACCGCTGCGGGTCACGACCACCTCGGCCGGGCCAAAGAGCTTACTCAGGTGGGCCCTGGAGACCAGGCCCCGGGCGAACAAGCGGTTGGCATCTTCGTACCCGTGGATAAATGACTCTTCCAGATACGCTATCAGCTCGCTTGCGTGGGCTTTCTCTACACCGCCAAGCTTATCGCACAGTAGATCCTTCACTCGCGAACGAGCGTGATACAGCTGGAGATACGGAGCCACCAAATTCCGCTCGTTATCCCAATGGTCCAGCAGCGAAGGTTCGTGGAGCTGCAGAATGCTCATAGCATTCTGTAGGTGGCCAGACACAACACGTAAGGCCTCGGATTGTGGATAAGCCGAGGGGCCATTCTGGCGCAGAACAAAAAAGTAGGGTCGCAAATGGCCGGCGGCGTCGTCAGGCAGGCTTGGAATGGGAAGTTTCTCGAAGTCGTCACGTACTTGGTCGTGGTAGGCGGCGCAGCTGTAACTACGCGTCACAACAAAGCTTGTTTCTGGGTGGTCGTCGAGATAGTCGTCTAGATTGGTGATCGGCTGTTCGCCGCGAAGAGGACTCGCTTTGTTGTCACCTTCAAAGAGGCGCGGTTCATCGAGATAGCGCCCAAGGTGGTGGTGGCGCGAGTGACTGGGTCCCGCTTGATCACAAGAAACCTGGTGGATGACAAGACGGCGCGGTTCAAGGCTGTCCCCATGGGTGAGATAGCTGCGGTGTTGGCGTTTCCTGCTTGGTCCGGAGGTATAAGCTGCCTCGCTGCCACTTGTGTGAGATAGGTCACTTAAGGGCGACTGCTCTCTCTGACGTTTCTGCCCGGATATACTATCGCCTCCTTCTCTCTCGGGCCAGCCGAAGTCATCGTCAGCAGCGCCATTAGAGTCAATCGAGGCCATTATTCTCGGGGAATCTGAGGCAGTTGGTCTCTGCAAAAGATAAGGTCGCCAGGCAGAGGCAGGGAAAGGTCTTGATCAGGCAGATGTGAGCTTAGCTAGAGAAGGGGATCGGAACACGTCGAGGATCCGGAGCCTCGCAAGTAATATTGTTTGTTGCATCCTTACTACGCCACCAGGCTCGCGCGAAGGGCGTCAACTGCGGCGGCGACTTTCATTGGCTTGCCTTTTTATACTTCACTTCTGCGGCCGCTTCCAGCGCCGTTCGCTTGTGGCCGGTGCTGCTCACCGACCCTGTACAAGTACATCACTCCGCCTCATTATATTGCAGCTGATGACCCTGTATGTAAATGCTTATATAAATGCTTGATTCGTGGTCGATGGAGTCATGTAAGGGAGTAGATGGAGCTTTTATGTTGTATAATGGGCTTATCCTAAATCCATCACCCAAGCCCGCAATCCAGAATTGGTGAGCAGAAGAGAACGAATAGTGACGAGGAAACTCGGCGAAGACGCCAAAATGTATGGCAATTCTCCACGAGAAAAAAAAATCAAGCCATAAAGATCCATCCAACCGACACTAAGTCATCCTCACCTCTAATACGCTCAGGTGGTTCAGGGGTAGAATATTTGCCTTCCATCCAGGCGTAGCAAATGATCCGAGTTCGAGTCTCGGCCTGAGCATATGGTTTCTTTAATTTTTTTGTCGTTTTTCCATTCATTGTTCTGGCCGAATGAATTCCAGGGATTGAACGGAAACCTCAAGATTCACGCTGGGAAGCGAGCTCTGGGAACCCAGCCACCCCCTCCATGTGGCGCACCCTCAGGCCCGCTTGGATGGAACCTTTGCATTCCACTCACTGTACGAGGTACGATGGCGGTGTCCTTGCGCTTAGTGAGCTAGCACAGGTATGCACTCCAATTTCTCGACTGTTCGGAACGGCACTAGCTGATAGGAATCTCTCCAATATGAGACAAGAGCAGTCAAGGTTATTGACTTTGCTCATACACATAAGTACCTTGCATTCGCATTCGCCTTCGGTTATCTTGCTCATCAGTAATTCCCTGGCTAACCATGCCTGGGACGTGATGCTAAAGTGGCTAGACTCGTGCTATTGAATCCTACCACCATTTAAGGCTGGGGACCTTTGTCCAGGTCGCCAACGATAGTGAACTAGTGCTTATCTTGTTCAAGCCGGTTTAGGCCAACTGTTACCTCGATTTCAGGTGTTTATATACTGCAACAGGTCACGTCTGCGGCACCAATCCATTTCTTGCTACCTGGAGGTGACGAGGCCGCGTGTTGCATCGACTTCAAGATACCACATACTGCAATACAACACTTTTATCGCGTCAACCCAATTGTCGCTGCCTGTCACGGAGAACAGGCATCCACAAATGTCCCAAGTCCGCAAGTTCCGCGAGGGGACAGCGCAGAGGGTATAAAGTGGACTGGCTTGGCATGCTTGAGTTTATGGGGTTAGCAGTATTACACCAGTAATAACGAAACCAATCAACTTAATCAGGGATTCTCAACCTTCAATTCGGTAAAAACGAGCAACATGATAATCACCGAAGTTGGCTGCATGGGCGTTCGGCCTGGCATCGACGTCATGGACTCGGCTACTCCGGAGGGCCGTATTCTGACCGGTATCTGGAGCACCGTGACAAAGAAACCTGGCGGTCCCTCTCGAGTCTATTGGGGCTTAGAGAGAGAGAATCCGTTGAACCTGTGGGCTTTCTTCGACTGGGACTCTGTCGAGCAACACAAGAACTTTGCCCGAGAGTAAGTAACCACCATTAATTCCTATCTTGCTGAACTCGTGGGCTTATTCTTCCAAGGCTTGGCAAAGAGGCAGTGAAGGACTTCCCCGAGATCTGTACGCATGGGGAGTTCACAAAGCACGTCAGCATGGTTCCGTCCTCTGATGTTCTTCAATCCCCCGTGACGGAGGTTATACTGGCCTACTTCCCAGAAGACCTCTCCCAGGATAATAAATTCGCGGCTTCAGCACAACTGCAACAAGTATTGACGGACAAGTTCGACGGTATCCCTGGTGTCAACAAGCTGGCTCATGGCTGGGGCCTGGAGAACGACTACCCAGTGAGGGGGAAGGAGGGACAACTTGGATCTGTTCTCATGGGATTCATTGGGTGGTCTAGCAACGAGGCGCAGACAAGCTTTCATGAAACGGATGCTTACAAGGATGCCGTGGGATCTTTGCAGGACCTGGACGGCATGGTTAGCTTTTATAGCTTTTCCTTAAGCTGTCTTCAGATGGAACGAGAATTGGAATAGATGGGTCAAATTATACGACTAGGCACTATAGATAGCTGCGCACCAAGCTTATCATCGGCTACCTAATACAAGGGCTGTTCCAGGCGCGTTATTGGAGGTGGTTAATTTTAGACGTATCACTATGCACCCTTCCTTCACGGTAAGCCTATGAGACCATTTGTCATTTCATTACTGTCTCATTTCCTTTCCCGGTGGTCGTTAGGCTGTGAAGTTGACCGGCCTGCAGCCCCTAAAAGACCCACGTCTTGCGATATCTCCCCTCGGTAGCGAGTAGAACACTAACGTCGCGAGACAGTCTCTCGTCGGGCGTAAATCCTTTCCGCTCCTGTATGCGACTGATTGCCGCCCGAATACTGTAGAAACAACAAATTGGCATCATAGCCGATGCGCACCCACTCCTGCATTCTACAACGTCGGCTATAATTCTGCAAGCCGTGTTGAACCCAATCGAGGCGATGACCTTCCTCTGGCCGTCTACTTCACTTTGTGGATATTGGTGGGTGTCGAGGACTGACCCGTGAAGTCGTAAAAGAAGCCTGTTAATGTTGTTTATTAGCAAGTCGTTCATGTCTGCACATGTATGTCTATGTCGCCTACCTGACACATATCGCAGCAGGGACGCAGTGTAACTTGTGCTCCCAGTTTACTTCGCTCAGGGCCGCCTCTAGGAAACACCGTATTTCGATGTCGAGCTCCGCGAGCTCCGCAACCTTGGACTCTATGCTGATATCGGTACGACGCATGACGATCAGTAGTCGGTCTAGCAGCGAGACTGCTTGTGCTTGCCGTCCGAAATGGCTGGCGTCCGTAGGATGTAGACCTGCCAATGAGACTCTACGCAATTCCTTCAAGTTCAGATTCGGCTTGTAACCGGGTCCCGCCGTTGGCCTTAGATCTGAAGGCAGTCGACAATCTGGACCGGGATATTCCGTCTGTGGCACCAAATTCGGTTGGTCCATCTCGCATAGTATAAGTCTGACATGGACCCTTAGTTTTTATATCTCACTTGCGCGCTTGTGGTTTTGTTTATGTTCGGGCATACCTCTCGAGCATCGCAATCGCCCATGCCACATTCTCCTTCTCTGATCGAGAATCATCCCCCGTTTCCAGGTCCGCTGTGGTTGTGCCTATCATGGTCGCCGTAATCCCAGCGACACGCGCCATGCCTGCACAACTCGCCAAGGAGATGTACGCCGCGTTCGTTCGCGTGCCCGTGTATTCGCGTAGTGCGATGAGAACTGCCGCTTGGACCAGTCGCAGAGATGTGGTGATCGAGGCCTGGGCTTGAGAGAAGGCCGCCTTGGTAGTAGTGTAGAGGAGCTCTTTACTTATTCCGCGAGATGGAAGTGGGTAGTTAAGGGTAGGAGATATGACCAGTAACATGGCGAGGAGTAGGACTGTGAAGTCTGCATCCGGGAGACGACCTTCTTGATACTTGGACGCCTCCTGTCGGAAGGAGTCGGGTGACAATATAGGGAATGGTGCATGGAATCCTGTAAAGTAGAGTTCGATAATTCTATCATATGAGACACTCATGCGGTCCATCAGGCTCCGCGCCAGCTCGTGTAGTGAGTTTTCCAGTGACGCCTGTGGGACAACATAAAGGCTAGAGTGGTAAGGATATGCATCATTGCTTTCTCCTCCCGGGGATGGCAGTGCTTGAGGAATACCCCCACCACGGGGATGTGTACCAGGAGGTGATGGCGACCGAAGAACCACGAAGTGTTTGCCTGGGTTATACCTTCGCCGGCTGTCGCTACTCTTACGAGCCGTCACGTCATATCTGCAGTGCAACCGGCGACTGGCGCAGAAACCACAAGCCGGCAACGCTTTATCGCAAGCCTTTTTGCGCAACATGCAGGCGTGACAGACATTTTGAGCCCGCCTTGTGTCGGGTAATGTGGCGGCCACACGATCCATAGTCGCACTGGTGAACTGACTGGTGGACGGTGCAGGATGCTCCATAAGAAGATGTAAGTAGTGGGGGTGAGGAACTCAGGCGGCCGCGGCTAACCATATATAGGTGCCATCGGAACTAGCGGAGCCAGGCGAGGTAGTATTTTTGTCGGCCGCCGCTAACCATATACAGCGAAAGGATCGGAGAAGAACCAATCAGGGACATGGAACGACAATCCTACTTTTTGGCGGCCGCCGCTAACTCGATCGGGATATCTTGATGAGATCCCATCTTGATTTTTACAAATCCCAGTCTATTGCAAACCACTTATATATAGTTGCGGCAGGATGAATGAATGTGATGCTAGATCAGCAGTATACCAATACTGTGCAAGAATATATAATAGAAGGGGCCGTTCAGCTAGCTTTTGATATGTATTCCCCCGAAACGCAAAGATACTGGGAAACCGTTCCCTCCACACTTGGTCCTTTGGTCTTATAGCCATCCAGCCATCCTAAACATCTCCACTCTAGCAGAGATGACCGCTCAACTACAGCTTCTGCAAAAGGGCGGCCCCTTCAAGGTGGTGCAAGTTCCCAAGCCCACCCCGGGTCCCGAAGAGGTCCTGATCCGACAACGTGTCATCGCATTCAACCTCGTCGATGCCAAGCAGCGCGACCTGGGCATAGGAATAGCACGCTGGCCCCACGTCTTGGGCATCGAGGGTGCCGGCGTTATCGAAGCCGTAGGCTCAGGAGTGCACCACCTGCGTCCCGGAGACGAAGCCGCAGGGTGGGAAGGCAGCGGAGCACTCGGGGACTCCTGGGGTGGTGCGTTCCAGGAACGCGTCGCGGTCCCGGGATACCTTGTTGCCAAGAAGCCCAAGAACATTAGCTTGGAGGAAGCCGCATCACTACCGTAGGTTCCTCATCCTTACCGACATTTTAGCGCGAGCTTTAGTATAACAGTTAATAGAATTGGCTTCGTCACTGCTGTCGCCGCCATCGTCAACGGTCTCAAGATCCCATTGCCCTTCCTGCAGGGCTTATCGACTGAAGGGCAGGCTCCTTTATCCGTCCTCGTGCTAGGTGGCAGCTCTGCCACAGGCGCTGCAGTGATCCAGCTCCTTAGAAAGGCCTATCCGTCGCTCCCTATTCTTACGACGAGTTCGGAAAAGAGCCACAAGCTACTCAGTGATCTTGGTGCAACATACGTCACCAAATATAAGTCTCACTCAGTCGTGGCTGATATAAAGGCCGCGTCACCTGGGGGTGCTGGTGTCGATGTGATTATCGACTGTGTGTCAGCCGGTGCCCGCCAGACTGATATCACCGACGTTCTTGATCCCTCTGGTTCTAAGAGGTACGCCTCCGTTGTTACGGGTGTACCGGTTCCGATTCCAGAAGGAGTCAGTAAGGTCGATGTCCTTGCGTCGGACATGGTCGGTGTCCAGGGTGGCAAGCAACTCATCCCTTCTCTTATCAACCTTGTGGAGGAGGGGAGGTATAGGGTCCCACTGCCGGTTCGGGTTGTTGGGCATGGATTGGAAGCTCTAGCTGACGTGTTGGATGAGGTGAAGACTGTTAGCGGAGAAAAGGTGGTTCTGACACTGTGATATGTGGTTATGCTGGGACTTCTGGTCGTTTATGTCAGTAGCAGGAATATGATTCACCCATCCATGCTATAGTTCGTATACTTTATATGAACTATGCGGTTATCCTCGTACAATCCCACACAACCACCAGGTCTATGTCATTATCACTATTTCCCCAAGGATAGAGACTCGGCGTGATCGAATTAGAATACCTCTCAATATATTTGCGGTCAAACTATCTAGTGAACGGAGTTGAAAGGAGAGCCATTCGAAAAGTCGTGAGACTGCAGATCGAGGGACGCGGGCGATGTCTGGGTGAGACATGCACCCTCATCCCTCCTCCCCTCTCACCTCCCTCCCATTCTACCTCGTGCCAAACTTTCGAACGATTTTTTTTTTTGGATTTAACCACACATAGAAAACGTCACCCCGTAGGTACCCGAGAATTCTCGGTTGGTAGATAATACATCAGCTAGAATGCCCTCCCACCACCGCTAGTACTCTCCCATGCTATAAATACAAAGTTAAACCGCGACATACCAGAGTTCTCAAAGAATAACACGCGTCTTGGCGCGAAGTTTCTCGCCGTACTTATAAAACAAGATAGGGGCCGGGATGAAGGCCATAGCAAGGAATCCCAGCAGAGTATTTCCCCATCCGTAGCCGAGAGCCTTGTACATGCTAGGTCCCGCCAACGGGAGGAAGGTGCTCGAGAGGTATCGCAAGAGATTGGTGGCACCTAGGGCGGAAGCGGCGCCCTTGGAGCCGAATAGATCGACTAGGTAGAGCTGGGTGGGCATCTAGCGAATATTATGTGAGTCCCTCTTATTTCCACCTTCTTACATTATGTGGGAAAATGTCAATATGGCGGCGGATGACAGGATAACTTACTATGACGAAAAAGGCACCAAACCCGATGAATGCCGTCCCAATGATGGGAACGATCCAATGAACTTTATAGTACACCGTCCACCCATAAAGGAGTAAACCTACGCCCACGAGCGGAGTGAACCAGATCATCAACACCAGTCTGTATTCGGGCCGCGGCTGCTCAACACCGTCTGATCGCATCCGGGACGTCCGTACTCGATCACCTAGGGCACTAGAGGTCACCATGGCTGCGACAAGTGCGGCTCCTAAGCCGAGATACGCCAGCCCGGATGTGGACTTGGTGAAGGCGTACTGGGATTGGAAGACTTGGGTGAAAGTGGTGAAGAGGAGATACATTGTGCCGAAGACAAGGGCCATGTATAGGGACATGACAAGGACGATTGGCGAACGGATTAGAATCATGGTGGGGCGGGTGAGGGCACGAGCCAGAAGTCGGTGAGGCCTTTCGACGGGGTGAGAATGTACCGGCTGCCTCTGGTTAGGGTAGGGAGGGTCTCGAATGGCAGGCTTTCGCCGGAGGATGATTTTAGGGTTTGTTTCTCGCATGACAAGGAGGGAAGCGGTTCCCGCGGTGCCTCCTAGAATAGCTAAGATCCAGAAGGTCCATCGCCATCCTTTATGGTCCGCAGTAAACCCCCCAATGACGGGCGCAAGGACCTGAATATCACGGGCGTTGGTTAGCTTAGGATTTAGGGAAATAGGGCGAGTGGGTTAACGAGATGGTGTGGACCGGGGCGCACGGACGTACCGGGCCGGTCAGCGGACCCAGGCTGAACAGAGCCATTGCAATACCTCTTTTCTGTGGGGTCGTCACGTCTGCTATCGTTCCGGCGCCAAGCGCCATGGGGGTACCTCCGGCACAGCCCGAGAGGAACCGGAAGACCATGAATTGGCCTACATCCTTGCTAAGCGCATTTCCGACCAGGAAGGCCACGAAGATTAAGCTGGCGATGTGGTAAACGGGCAGGCGGCCGTATACCTCGCTGAGGGGGGCGATGAGCATGGGCCCGATCGCTAGGCCGAGGGGATACAGGGTGACTGCCAGAGTGCTGACGTGGGGTGAGGTGATGTGGAAGTCGAGGGCGAGCTCGCTGATTCCAGGTGCGCACATGGTTGGGGCCATGTTCCTGCAGAAAGGGGAGAGCAAGTTAGCCTGGGGTTACACAATGTTTGGGTTCTGCAGTCGAAGGGAATCTAGTTACGTGACGAGAGCAAGGATGGAAACAATGATGATATGCGCCCACCGCTTGCGAGGCGACCAGTTTCTAGGCTTGGCGGGGTCATTTGGTCCGTCCCAATCTACGGTGTTGGCATCTGCAATCTTAAGCTCCCCCGACAGGCCAGACTCGAGGCTGCTATCTGAAGCTGTGCCAGAGCTGGAGCCCGTGTTGGACATAGCGTGGGTGTTGAACTGTAGGCGTCTAAGAAGAATGAATGTTGGTTGATTCGATCAAACAGGCAGTTCTTTGGTATCACTTCTCTGCCAAACAAGCGGTTGGAAGATGTTATACTCCTGTGTCAGTGCACAGCTTACATGGGAGTCTCGGGGGGTGTTTAAATAGGGCAAGTGAGCCTAAAGTGTCGTTGTTTTTGTGTTAGGTTTAGTATGAGTGCGAAAAGGCGGAGATAACAGGGTCCTCCTGGACCGCCGTCGCGGCCGGAACTGAACCGTGGGATTTGGCCTCATTTTGGGAACAAAAGTTTGATTTTTGAAGTGGGAAGTTCGGAAATAAGAGTGCGAGATATTACTGGGAGCAGCGGAGCGTGAGCCTAAGGCGGGACATGAAAGAGTATGTTTCCGAGTTTCCTTGTGCCCCTGTAGGACTACCGGTAGTATGAGTAGGTCCAGGACTATGAGCTGTGTACTAGTTTGACACGGCCCGGGCCTTGGTCCTTGGTGGGGCGCGGAGGGTCGGAGTGTCGGAGGGTCGGATGGTCGGAGTATGTACCTGCCATGAAAGCCGATGGGTGCGTGTGGGGCAAGCGGATATAATGTATTCCTGCCACATGAGAGCGGGGCATCGTTGTATGAGCGTCAATTACACGCGAGTAGCCATCGTTGTCTTCCGCTTTCTTTCCCATGCTTACAGGACAGAAAAGTTCTCGTAGCCCACGTCCACATATTTAGCGGGCCATACCGTCAACGAATCCATCATGCCCACTTCTCGTCCCATCCCACCGCCATCTGAACCGCTATCCTCAAAGACTAGCAATAGTCGTAGCGCATCGTCACCTCCCCGAAGACCCTCCGCCAGCCGGCGCCGAGATAAGCCGCAGCTCTCCTGCAATTACTGCCGCTTCCGCAAGTAAGGAAGCCCCCGTCGTCCTAATTCCTCCACACGTAGTAAAACACCAATCTTGCAAAGTGAGCAATACTGATATTATCGGCTTTGCTCCTCATACTCAAGGTCTCGATGTGACCGCCAGCAACCGTGCTCTACCTGCTCATCACGCGGTCGAACCTGCACCTACGTGGGAGGAGACCGTACCGCCGCCGCTCCTACCCTCCATGACCGCCTCGCACACCTGGAGAAGCTCGTCCTGCGCCTGAGGTCGGGCTCGGATAACGTGTCCGGCCCTGACCTTCTGGCCAGTACTAGCACCGGACCACCCGTGGCGACAGCCACGGAAGTAGTGCCCGGGATCGAGCGCTCTGACCCCGGTAGCATGCATGTCAGTATTTCGGAGCTTCGATATATCGGTGGGGAACACTGGGCCGCCATCTTAGAGGGCATTGCGGACCTGAGGGGCCACTTCGACCGAGAGGAGGAGGGGGAGAATCTCACGGTGGTCGAAAGCACCCTCGACGAGGAAACACAGGATGGAAACAACAACATGGGTAGCGGGGGAGCACCGTTGCCCCATGCACTGCTTCTGTACGGATGTCCCACAAGGTCGGGCGCCTCACGAGCGGAAATCATCGCCGCATTGCCGCCCAAGGATGCCGCGGACCGATACATTTCGCGATACTTTGACCGCGTGGACCTAGTATCTTGTACGGTCATACATGTCCTTCTCCTCGTCTCCCGCCGATACATGAGTGGCTGGATACCTGCTAATATTTCCTTCCGCGCAAATCCAGCCGTCATTCATCACCCCAGCTTTCTCCGAGAGGTGAGTTAATATGGAAGTATTGCGTCTTTCATGTTGCCATGCCCCGACACTCTCTGTTCCTGCCGTTAACAAGACGGAAACCAGTACACCGCATTCTGGACCGACCCCTATAGCGTCTCGATAATATGGATAGGTCTCTTCTTCAGCATGATGTGCCTCGCCCTCATCGCCTCTCCCTCCTCCTCCGCATCCGGCTATGAAGCGGAGCAGCAGCAGCAGCAAATCTCTTTATACCGCGAAAAGACGGTACAGTGCCTCCTGATGGGCGAGTATACAAATTGCGGCCCTCACGCCCTAGAGACGCTGATCCACTACGTCTACGTCGAGTTCTGCATCCCCGCCGATGCCGCCAAGGACCTGTGGTTCCTGCTCGCCCTCGAGGTCAACCTCGCCATGCGCATGGGATACCACCGGGACCCGAGCCACTTCCCCAACATCTCGCCCTTCGAGGGGGAAATGCGGCGCAGGGTGTGGGCAACGGTTGTATTAGGCGACGTTCTTATCTCAAGCCAGATGGGTATGCCACGGATGATTTCAGAGTCGCAGTGCGATACCACGGAGCCTCGGAATCTCGCCGATGAGGATTTGGACAGCGAGGCCATCGAGCTGCCGCTGTCGCGGCCCGAGGTGGAGTTCACGACGACCTTAGGTGTCATTGTGAGGAGGCGGATATTAATGGCTCTTGGCGCCGTGTCTGATCTCACAGCTGCTGTTAAGCGCTGTAGTTACGCCGAGGTGATGCGTGTCGATGGGATACTTAACAGAGCGGCAGAGAGTATCTCCCCTCCACTAAAGATAAAGGGCGACATAGCATCAGCAGCAGAAGCTACGGACCCTGCCGGCTGTATTATGGCTCGCCTCTTCATCGCCCATATGTTCTACAAAGGACAGGTCATGCTCCACTGCCGATTCCTCCGCATGGGGGTATCGTCGTCGTCCTCCGTCTCTCATGGCAGTGATCCCTACGCCTACTCGCGCCAGGCCTGCCTAGACGCGTCCTTGGGGACGTTGAAGATACAGCGCGTCCTCCATGACGAGACGAAACCCGGTGGGCGACTCCATTCCATGCGCTGGCGCGTAACCTCCGCCATGAACCATCAGTTCTACACGGCGGCGATAATATTGTGCTCGCTGCTGCGTCAAGACCAGGCGCAGGATCGCGAGAGGGATGTTGTTGAGGCACTTACAAAGGCGAGAGCCATTTGGATACGGAGCGAAGGTTCGCGGGAGGCATGGAAGGCGGCTAGGACGGTGGACATGGTGCTCGCGAGGGTAACAGGGGAAGGGGAAGGTGACGCGTGTGATGTCGGCCCTCGCGTCAGGGATTCCGCATCCAACCAGTCTGCTTCCACGTCGAATGGCAACGATGGATTCCGTATGCACGATCTTTTGAGGCCATTTACACCGGGAAGCCAGCGGGACCGTGATCTCGTGTTTGACATCGATCCTACCGAAAGCAGTACGGATGACTTTGCCCTGGACGAGTGGATGATGATGGACGGGATAGGAATGAAGTGGTAAATCCTTTTTCAGGTATTCTTATATCTAATATTAGAGGATAGTTGATAAAAGCGCCCCCGTTTATCTTCCTTAAATGGCCGCAGCTTGGTCTTGGCCATATCCTCAACTCTCCGTAGCAAAGGTGCCTGACTCCCCAGAGCAATACTCTCCCCACTCTCCAGAGCAAGATCTCTTTGCTTCTATAGCACAAGTCCGCCGCTGCCAGGGATGACGTTTGACTTATCCATGCTCTGGGCTAGAGGGGTATTCTACGACGCCCCTTTGCTGAAGACTCACTTTATGCTCAAAGCCGCCTTGAAATAACATCATCGGATTGGATACCTAAGGTCTGTTCCGCGAATAACTATCAAGACTTGAGGCTGAGGATATTGATTCGAGATTAAACTAGCTAAAAGAAAAAGAGAATCCTTCTAAGAGAATAGAAAAGACCTGTACCTCGATGTTCGAGGCCAGGGGGATGTAGACCTCCTATTTATTTGATTATTGCCTTCGTCCCCGTGACATTTCATAGATTAGAGAGCGGCTTGCTCACGAAACCCCTGAACCGACAAACGAACCTAGCCCGTAATTCCACCTCCCTGAGCTCCACGCGAGATGCATTTGGAATGTTGCCATCCGCAAAGCAAATGTGCGCAGTCAGCCCGTTCTTAAGCACTAAATCCATCTCTCCACCAGTCGCACCTAGTATTGTTAACCCGACTGGCCAAAGTCTGAGTGCCGGTCCCAGTGATCTGGACCAAGGATCTGTCCCCGCCCCAGTGAGGGAAGGGCGTCCCGTCACTCAAGCGTGGGACGCCGGTCTTGACGAAGCTAGCAATAACGGTCTGCATGGCGTTCTGCGCCTTGGGGAAAGGAGCTGGGCTGGATGGACTATTGAAAGTGTATCGCAGGTCCTGGATGTGAACGCCGGGGGCGATGGCGAATTCATCTTCATTGAAAATCAGGTTAGCTCCTCTAGCGTCTTCCACAGCAAAAATTGGCTATTATTTGTCACACTCACAAGCATAGCCGGAATCCTTGAAGGCGTCGGCAAGAACTCTGAAGGTGCAATCAATGGCACCCTCACCCCAGACGGACATCTGGCGCGTTGCCTGGTTGTCGTAACCAAGAGAGCCGTCAAATGTTGCCGGGTATAGCGTGTTTGCAACGTGCTGAAGCCTCCCCTCGTCGCCGTCGAGGCCTGGAATGGACCTCTTGAGCCAGGCTTCGAATTCTTCTTCAGTCTCGACAGTGGGATCGAAGAAGAACCCCCCTTCAAACGTGTTGTGCGAGCTGAGCACCGAAATCGAGTCGTCGAAGTGGCCGTCGCGTAACATCACGGCGAGATCGGCTGTGACGAAGTCCCCATCCACGACCGGTGAGTATAGGTAGCTCGTAGTCGGAGCTCTCTGGATCTGAAGGGCATTAGCGGCGATGATGGCCTGCTCGGGTGCTTGGCGAGCCTCAGCAATGCTGCTGACATTGAGCAGGGCGAGGAAATCGTTGAAAGTATCAGGCGGAGGAGGGCCGGGCATCGCGGCGGGACTTTGAGAGATCACCTGGGAGAAAAGCCTGGGAGACTGTCTGCCGCCGTATGCAGTCATCTGGAAGAGAGCAGAGGATCCGCCGCCCGACTCGCCCATGACGGTGACGCGTTCCTTATCGCCGCCGAAGAGTCCGACGTATTCCTGTACCCACTCCAGAGCGAAACGCTGGTCGAGAAATCCGGCGTTGAGATCGCCGTCTTTCGAGACTTCCGGCCCGGAAGAGAATCCGAAGGCGCCGAGCCGGTAGTTGATCGCGATGAAGATGATATCTTCAGCCGGCTCATCGGTTGAGGCGTGCGACATGAGGCCGTCGGGGAAAAAGGCCGGGATGGGAAACTGCGTCTTGGAGGCGAGGACGTTTCCGCCGCCGTGAATCTTTTCTCGCGGAGATTTTAGATCAGCAAGTTGTCGAAATGTCGAGACGAGGCCCACATATCTCCTGAGCTAGATAGGTGCATCACTTACCCAGAATAGAACTGGCGCGCCTTTGAACGAAGGATTCTTGGCCTTTCTGAGGACCCTCTTGGGGACATGGACGTCAAGGAAGAGACAATCCTCAGTTGGAGGCGTAACGTTGGCCGGGGGAGGGGGAAGCTGCCCCTTGCGTATGTCCTCTATCCAGGCTTCCACGGTGAAAGGAACATTGGGGTTGTTGTATTTCTCAATGGGAATCACAGCCTTTGCCTGCCAGAGCGGCACGCCTTGGGGACACGTGCGAGGCTGTTCGCCGTTCTGGATTGTGCCTCGGTTCTCTTCGGGGGCGACGGGGGCCCGGAACCTCAGCTCGCCGGTAGGCGACTTGGCGTACCTGATGTTTTGAAACAGGTAAGTTTCCGTGGTGTCGTTGTACTTCAGCGCTTGGTGTCTCTCCTGTCACGTAATATACCGATGAGCATGTAGTCCTCCTCATGAACACGAATGGGCGATCTCGGACTTACATAGCCAAGATCCACTACGGGTAGACAGCTGGAGCCGGGATCCGGCTTTGGAAGTCCGGAGACTTGAACTGCTAGAGACACGAAGATCCCTGCCTTTGCTAAAGCTGCGATAAACATGTCGACGTAAAGTGAGGGGGCTGAGTAAGGGGGGCTAATCGGTAGATGATAGATAGGTTGAAGATGTATCGCTTTGCGGTATTGTTTGAGGACGATGAATCTAAAGTCAAGAACACGATATCGACGGGACGCCCTCCTTCCTTTATATGCACATGTCGTGTCGGTAGAACACCTCACCGTGTCAGCAACGGCACGTATCGTATAAACACTTCAATTTCCCAATGGATCGCATTGCAAGCCCAGGATTTTGAGTTAGCTGGCTGCGTATGATGATACGTCATATCTGTCAAGCCAGCCAGCCTTCCTCCAGTCAGATTCTCATCTAGGGACTAGTAGCGGCTGCAGATACTACCCTACGATGCTTATCCTCGCAATCGTAATTGGCAAAATCCGGTCCCGTTGGGATCGGAGGAAATACCAAGTTCACTATTCCGGCGGTGATGATGTGTCGGGCCTCGAGCGATGGTACCCTCCGGTCGGTACCATACATGGTTGTGGCACTAATCCGAATGTAGTAGTGTATGGCATTCATTCGGATAGTTTGATGACGGCCACTAATGCGCAGCGGTTGCTACCTTATACGCGGACCGCGCTTAAACATGCAACACTAGTCCGAAAGTGGTAGTGTATGGTATATCTTGGGGGAAATCTCCCGAAGGATCGGTCCAAGATCCTGCCATGCAAAGCCCTCGAGGCAGTGCTGGCAGACGATGGCATGTTAGTAACGGCCCTGGATCAGACACTCGAAGGGTGCAGTAGTATTATATCTTACATGCAGATCTTGGCCAAACAGGCTACGCTAGTCTGAAAGTAGTAGTGTATGGCATGTCTTGGGGAGAATCTCCGATCGACCCGGGTCCGGGTCATGCCGAGCATAGCCCCGGAAGGCAGTGTCGGCAGGTAGTGTTTCCTCCGCTGAATTATACATGCCCATTCCGAAAAGGATGAGCTGACATATTGGGTGCCCCTGCATCAGACGCTCCGAGGGCGTCGTCGGCTTTTGTAATTACACCGTGCCGGTGTTTGCACAACGAATGGTCATAATATGGGACTGGCTTCTAGTTTGAATTAAGCGCCTTCTATAGCTAGCTGCCTAAACACCACGTCAAGTTGTTCCTCTTGCCAGGCGGGAAAGTACAGAAACAGTTCTAGTATAGTTTTTACAGTCTCTTCAAGGACCATCCCTTTCTGTTTCTGGGCGGACTCCCCCGTTTCGCTTGTAATGCTTAGACGAGCTCCCACCCCCATGAGTTGAGGAATTACAAGTTCCTTGATCTTATCTTGGAACCAAAGCTTTTCGGGAAGGGGAGAGACTTGTAACATGGCGCCTGAGAAGAGGATCCAGACCAGGAGGTCGCCGGAGAGGCCGTCTTCTTGAGGTGGGACACCCCGGGCGAGAAGTATCTGCAGTCTCCCCGCTGGAATCTGGGCAGCAACATGTGGGCCCCTGTGGGAGGTGCTTCCAAGCAGCACCATCAGGGCTGTGAGGCATATGCACTGGTCCTTTTCCGAGGAGAGATCGAAGGAGAGTTGGTGTAGTTGAAGCGAAAGTCTCTGGTGCCGCCGGAAGAGCCGTTGTTCGAGCTCAGTGTTCATACTATGAGTGTTCTCCCAGGCCATGCTTGCGATGCGTGCGTGCTCAACGACGCTTTGAATGACCCTTTTGAGCTGCTCGTCTGATACTTGTCCTATTAAATTTCTTCCCAGATGAGGAAGATCATCCTCGGATGACTCTAGGTCGATGTTACTTATGATGGCGTCATCGGGATCTGGAGTGAGAATCCAGGGGAGGAGAACAGGGCGCTTCCCATCGGCGATGGCGAGATATTTATCGGCCAATAAGGCACTGTCGAGGAGGTACGGGTCGAGCTTTCCCCACCCCCCGTTCTCCTCAGCCAGGCGCCGGAGCATTTCCAGGTGTGTCCGAGAAGCTCGCAGCGCTTCCCGTCTCGTTGCCGTCGCAAGCGCATGTATCTTCGGAAATTTCTCCCACAGGCTGGGTGAGCCATTCCACACCTCGGCTATGGCAAGCGAGTAGATTGAGATTAGCAGCCAGTCGTCGACCACAGGAGCACGGCCTGATAGTCGCAGACGCAGCTGTTGGAGCGCCTTCTCCATGAAGAACTCCGAGGGTCTCCCCTCGTCCCGCGTGCCGGTCGTCCAGGCGAGCAGACTCGAGCCGTATCCGAGCGTCGCGTACATGAGGACGGCGTCTTCGACGCACCGGCGCTGCCGCTCCTCGATGATGCCGTCGTGGCGGGTCACCAGGATTTCCCGAGAGCGGAGGGAGGGCGGCGCAAAGGCTTCCGCTAAGAAATTCCACCGCGACCCCGGCGCAAAGGTGCATCTCAGCAGTGCGTGGGTCCCGGCATGTGTCCCGGCCACGGTGCTGTGGAAGGGGTCGGACGAGTTATGCGTGGGGTACTGGCTCGGGAGACGGGGCGGCTCCTGGCGCCAAGTCTCGGCTTCTTCGGCGTGGTTCTTCCCTACGCTCCCTTCGCCGTGGTGGTCTGGAGGATGTGCTAAAAAGGTACTAGTATACGCAGCATGCAATCCTCTCCGGCTCCGGGCCCTTTCGGCACTTCGGCGGGCTTGCTGCACATAGCTCAGGATCTGGGCGTTTTCGCGAGGAGCGCTCCGTGTAAGCTCTTCGGATGACGCCGTCTTGTTGACGAAGAGGAAATCTTGGTTACTGCTGTTTGACATCGCGAAAGGGACAAATCCGGAGTTTTTTTGTCTCTTCAAGGCGGGAGAATAGGCACTGGCGGCATTACTTGTATGACACTGTTCTCCGTCCCGCTTCAACTCCTGGAAAACAGATTATATAGGAAAGGAAGAAAAAAGGTGTTTACAAGCGCTGAGAACCCGACCCTGCATTCGAATCCTCCGGCCGAGCTACTCTCCTTCTCGCCGACTGACTGCCTATACAGACTTGCAGTGAATATCCCGATGTCGCTAATCGGTCCGCCGAATTACGCCGTCGGAATGAAGAATACTCCCACCTAACTAGAATTAGCCCGTAAACTGGCTCCTTACAAGTAGGCAGCGTAAAGAGCAACACCGCCACCACCGCCATCACACAACCACAAAGAAAAGTGAAGAGGAGCTTACCAAAGTACAAGCGGAAGGATTCAATATCTAATAATACCAGACCAACCCCCATTCATATTCAGCATGGCGCTAGGCCAGATACAGAATACAAGCATGGAATCGAGCCGACTCGTGGCTTGGCTGCCAACCCATTGATGGGATCAGTACTACATACAGCGGCAACCGCATCCATCCCGTTTACTCCGACAATCTGACAATCCGATAATCTGAAAATCCGACAATCTCAAAATCCGACAGCCTCACATTACAATCCGACCATCTCACAATCCGACGGTCTGACACTCCGACAGTCCGAGCGCCGGCAAGCTCGCCCCGGAGTGTCTTTGCGATCCCGATCGTCATCATGTACGTCACCGATCCGGTGCAATCCTACCTGAAGGCTGATGCCCCCAATGGCCTCCGCCATGTGGGAGGTCTTCGATGCATTGCCAGGCGGAAGGCCCAATCTGTTTGACCAGGACATTCCTCCACGTCGGCCTGATTGGACTCTATCCTTCTCGTTTCATTGACCCTTTGAAATGTATACCCTGCTCCCATATATGCCATAGCCTATCCCATCCTGGTTTACGGAGTCCTTGAACGGGCCAGCCGTCGGTGATGCCGGTCTGCTCACCCGTGCCGTTGCCGCCGAAGCCAGAAAACGCCAGCCGAGCATCGCCGCCTTGACTCCGTTGCCATCTGTTTTGCAGTGGAATGAATCTCATCACCGAGATCTTCAGTCTTGACGACCTGCAAGGTTAGCCGGGCCCCGAGCTCGGGGTATAGTATTTGCCCGCAGCCATACGAAGCCCTGCCTCCGCACACGATGGCATTAGCTAGAATCATCTCCACAGCCCACAGATGTCGGTTGCGTCTAACATGTTGCGAATTCCTCCTTCATGTGAAGAGTTCGACCTTTGAAAGGAAGTGTGGGTGTGTGGGTGTGAGCGTGGGTGCTGGGAAAACTTTTGGAGTTCCGAGGCAAGCTTTTGGCAAATATTGGGGTAGGTGCGGAGATTGATCTTTTCAGAGTACATGTACGGTGGAGGAATGTTCTGGATTCGGGAAGTTTGATACTCCTCAGTGACGTTGACGAGCGACTCTGGATTGTGTATTCCATTCCTTCACGCTGGCTAGATAAGGAATATGTGCATACTCGTTCGTACTGTGCATTTATGTACTCAATCCAGATTCTCCCCAAAGCCAAACCACAACATCACTTCTATCATCTGCAAGTAATTGCTACATATTCTCATCACTTTACAAGTAGTAGCGTCGCAGGATATAGCTCAAACCGAGGCCTTGGCTTCCCTTTTCGAATCAAGTAGACACCCAGGGCCGGGCCGGTAATTCCAATGAAGCGCCTCATTTCCACACTGGGCGCCCGCCTCTCCAAAGGAGCGCCAGCACCAAGATTTGGTTCTAAGGGCACGAGTACGAGGACTGCCGCCGCAACACAGTTCCAGATCCTGTCGGACCTCCATCTCGAGCTCGGCCAGCAGTACTCCACCTACACCTTCCCCGCCACCGCCCCGAACCTCATCCTAGCTGGCGACATCGGCCTCCTCACCCACTACGACGCCTACCTCTCCTTCCTCCACAAGCAGACTTCGCGCTACGAGCGTGTCTTCCTAGTCCTAGGCAACCACGAGTACTACGGCCTAGACCACGCCACGGCGCTCTCCACGGCGCAGAAGCTGGAGGGGGAGTCCCGCCTAAAGGGAAAGCTGTCCCTCCTCCAACAAACCAGGGTCGACCTCCCGGGCGCCGTCACGGTACTAGGCTGCACGCTCTGGTCCTCCGTCCCGGAGGAGGCCAAGGACGTCGTAGGGAGGAAGGTGAACGACTTCAGCAGAATCGAGGACTGGACCGTGGACAGCCATAACAAGGCGCACAAGTCTGATCTTACCTGGCTCATGGCGGAGCTAGACGATATACTCCTAGACGACTCTGAACGGTCAGTCCTCGTCGTGACGCACCACGCGCCGTCGGTCCAGGAGACGTCCAGGCCAGAGCACCTCGGGAATCCGTGGACCTCGGCGTTCGCCACGGACATCCTCTCTAACGAGGAGGATGAGGCGTGGGGGCTAGTGAAGTACTGGGTGTACGGACACACCCACTTCTCGACCGAGTTCGAGAAGTGCGGGATCCGCGTGTTCAGTAACCAGCGGGGCTACGTCGTCCCTGGTGTCGTCAGTAAGAAAGGACCCGATACAGGGTTTGACGCGGGCAGGACCATCCAGGTTGCTAGAGGGACGATATGAGGTCATCAAGACTAGTTACAAAAGCAATCACCTCCAGGCCCTTGTATATATATACATGCACTACAAAGTTCCTGACAGTTTGGGGGTATACCGCCCTTCCATATACACTTCATGTTCAGCTTACCTGATTTAGGAGAGAGGACTCTGTTGGCGAAGAGCGAAGATGCCCGTGCTTCAAGGACCGCATGGTAAGATGGCGAGATAATGCCTCATATTTAACACTATCCCGATGCCTCCTGCACCACCTCTCCAGACTTATCACTCACACCCATGACAACATCATTATTAAACGCCGAAGGTGTCCAAGGAGCGCTGCGTAGTCCAACTTCCCTCATATTATCTACATACCGTAGCATTCTCCCGTATCTCATACCGAGCGTTGCCCAACCCGAAAGGAACAAATGAATAATACAGAACATGAGATACGCAATCAAGGAAATATTCCGTAACTATCCGCGAGTGAAAACACATAGCGGAATGGAGGGATGGGAAAGCAAGGTATCATAGCGAAAACTCAAGAACGAACCCACGACAAATCAAAGTATCAAATTCCCATTCCATTTTTTTGCATCACCACCGCCCACATGCATATGCGGCCGAACTAGAAAACCACCACCCAAAGCAAGTGAGATCACCAAACCCCCCATATGATCCCAAAGGATAAGAATAAAAAAAGTACTCTTACCTATCACTGGAAAGGCCACGTCTCAGGCATAAAGTTGAAAAAGTCACCCAGCACCTGTTCAGGGAAGGGCTGGAACTCAAAGTTGTTACCAAACTGTTGCATCTGCTTTTTTAGGCGTCAGTTTCGCGCTTTGCGCTCTTCAAGTCCCCAGTTGCTTGCCCTTGCCTTGCGGAAGGAAGGAAGAGAGACTCTACTCACCGGAAAGTCGGCCTGCATCATCATCCCAGGTGTCCCCACCCCCGGAGTACCCACCCCGGGCGTCCCCACCATGCTCGGCCCCGCCATTGAGGCAGCAGCTCCCTGGAAGATGACGGGCTGCTGACGGTCGTGATTAGATATCTGGCCAGATCCTATCCGGGAGGGGCCTCCGTTCGCCGCGGAGCCCCCGCCCAGGGACGCCTCCAGATCCTCGGGCGAAGCTGGGGGGCGGACGCGGTGGAGTTTGTACTGCAGGTTCTTCAGCCGCTCTATGGCCGAGGCCTTGGCGTCGGCCGCCGTCTTGAGGTTGAGGTGCGCCTGGAGGAGGCCGAGGGCGCCGTAGAGAAAGACGAAGCCCCAGGGCTCGTAGTTTCCGGATCGGAGGAGACGGTCCTCTTTCATGGAGATGCACTTCTCGATCAGCTCGACGGTGTTCTTGGCGTTGATCATGATCATGTTTGTAGAGCCTGAACTGAGATTAGAGAAAGCAACTTCTTGCGGCTGCAGCGTGCAGTAGTAGTGGCTTGAGAGAGTGTATGGGTCAAACATACCTTGCGGCTGAAGCATCGTGACGCTGCAGAGCTTAATTGCTGTCGTTAAGGTGTCCTCTCTCAAAAAGTTGAGCGCCTGGATCCCCTGTTCATACAGCTTGTCGTGGAGCAGCACGATATCGCGCGCAGCGTTATACGACACGTTCTCGGAGTACTGATATCGCGTGCCCTGCGTCCCAGGCTTCACATACTGCTGGTGGAGTGGCAGGATGTACTGTCGGAGCTGAATATGGAGAAGCGTGTAAGCCAGGATCGGCTTCTTTGAGTTGTGCGGGCCGCCCGAGTCCTGGTCCCACGAAGGGAGGGCGTCGATCTCGCGCATGAGATCGTTAGTATACCGGACGATGTCGTCATAATCCGCCTGTCCCGGCGGTCCATAGAGAATGCGGCTGAGCTCGAGCCGTAGTGCGAGGCTCTGCCTCGACATGTGCTGGTATGACGAGAACGTGTAGACCTCTGGGGGTCGGGAAGGAGGCACTTCTGCCGTGTCTTCGTCGAACTCATTATCGTCTAGGTTAGAAGGTGCCGAGACGTCATAATGCACCTGGCTGAGCAAGGTGGGCAGGCCGAAGTCGAAGGAAGCCTGCATGTCGAGCTCTTGCACCGTGGCCCAGATCCGACGCCTCATCTCCTGGTTATACGCCGACATCTTGCCAGCCATGTGGCGCGTGTCGCGATGCAAGCCGAGCGAGATGCCATCCTGGATCAGTGCTCCGGCACCCGTCCAAAACCTCTTCTTCTTGATCGTGTTCACCCTCTTGCCCAGATAGAGCAGGCACGCAATCTGGTAGTGTATCAGCTTCCGATGCTTCTGGCTCTGACGAGTAAGCCAATCGTCCACAGCGGTCACCCATTTGACGGCCGAAGTGTGGTTGTCGGACATCATGCCGATGAACTGGATCGTGGGATGGGAATAGAGGCAGCAAGAGATGGACATAATGGACAGCACCAAGGCTGTGAAAGCAGCGCGCCTCGCCCCCGCCGGACGGGTCTCTGGTGGCTCCCAAAAGTTCGCATACTGGCGACGGAAGGTCGGAATGTGAACGATCCGATGCAGCTGCTCGAATGTGTCGAGGTAGACCGTCACCAGCGTGTCGGACTCTTCCTTTGTCGGCAGCAGAGACTCGAGGTGCGCATCCGGCTCTAGCCCCAACCTCTCGCGGACCTCGGTCCGCTTCTTTCTATCCTTGCGAGAATGAAGCTTCACCGACCTCAGCAACTCGTCGGCGGTCTCCTTCATAAACGGCGACAGCCCAGTAAGCTCAGCCATGGCCATGGCCGCGCTGTGGGGACCGAGGAACCGGGTCCTAAACTCCTTGAACCTGACGAAGCGGAGCTCGCCCTTCTCGGTGGGGAACGGCATGTTCTGCGCGCTGTTGCGGGAATCGTCGGCGGTGTCTCCTTCCGCCGCCTGAGTAGATGGGGAGCTTGTCGCCATTGGCGTGCTCCCCTCAAGTGACCCCCGCTGGCGGGACATGTCCTTCCTCAGCTGGACAATCTCGTGTTCCAGCTTGCGGATGCGCTCGTGGTCCCTCTCCCGGATCGTCGACGTGACGGCCTCGGGCCTGCGGAAGTCTGGCGGGAGTGAGCTGAAGTCGGACGCGGCGTTTATAACCTTGCCCGACCTGGTCTCGTACTGGCACCGGCTGGGCGTCTCGCTCCGGATGCACCGATCACAGGGAAGTTGGCGGTTGCAGGACAGCTTCCGGCGTCTACACTCCAGGCAGCTAAGTCTGACTCGCTGCCTCTTCCTTGATGGCTTCGAGGAGTCAGCATCGCCGTCGGCACCTGCATCTCCTCCATGGTCCTCGTGCTCCTCTTCCACCCCGGACATTGACATGGCCCTGTCTTCCGGGGTGTGGTCGTTGGCGCCGGCTGTGTGACCCATGGTGAGAGAACTTGACCGAAAAATAAGAGAAGGAGTTGATATGTGGGTCGTATAGCTCAAGGGTATAGGTGTGGTGAGCCTCGTGGATGGTAAGGATGAGTGAGCGCAAGGGTGGAGCTGGCCAGGTTGACGGACGTATGTTGCGGTGAGCTTCGGCCACCGGAACCTGGCTTATGGGCACCTGGTCTCCTTGAACAATGGGTTAAGCGAGACCAATTGATTCGATCGCTAGCTGTGACAATGTTGCTGAGGTTCTAAGGGTCGGAACCTCGGGGGTCCTGATTGAGGTGCACGCCCAGATCAAGACTGAAAATTGATGAGGCGCGATTTTTTCACACAGCATCGCAGCCTCCCCATCATAGAGCCGCGCACACACCACAGGCTAGAGCGACAGACAGGGCTCCCAGTTCAAACAAGGGGATGGGCTAGGCGACAAGCCAATGCGGTATCGAGTTTAGTCGGGGCCGGGAAGTGTTGCGCGCGCGAATGTTGGGAATTTAAGATACTGTCCTAAGCATAGGTATTCTTCATCACGGACCCCGCCTCGCCTCTTGAGGTAGGATTGAAAAAGCTCACTACTAATACGGCCCGCTGCCGGGTCGCACTAGCGCCAGCTGACAACAGTTGCTGAAGAGATAAGGCTGATTAGTCACGTTTTCACTCTAGCTTGACGATGCGCTTGTCTGAAACTTCTCTCAATGCAGGAAAATGATGTTTAGGGTTCAGTTGAGATTATACAGTCCCCAGAGTGAACGTATTTGCCTTGTTGGAGCTCCGTGCCCGAGTCCTCTCGTCGCTCTCATCTCATGACGGCCAGATTCGGAGATTCTGAGACCTGCCCGATGCAAGCCGGATTGGTGGTCTCATATTGTGACATAATCACGGTCGCAGGGTGTACAAGTGCTACATAGCTGGGGGCAAAAGGTCTGTACATATGGCCTCACTCCTGGTAGAGCATCGCACTCGCTCGTTGGTACGACTGTTCGTACACGGACCGGAGCTGCGCGGCAGTGTATTCAAAAACTTGATGTGGATCTTCTGTTTTTACAGGGATGGATCTGAACTAGTCGTAACCGATCTCGTCTCCCTACTTCGTACCCCATCCTAAACTCCTGTGGTAATGCGAGGGAGATCCAGCTAAGGGACAGAGCCTTCGGCAGGCGGATAAACTCTTTGCCCCTTGCTACTATCGGATAATCGCCCTGCGACGGAGGCACTTGCCTGCCAATGCATTCATCGCCCTCCCTCCGCCGGCACCGACAGGTGCTGCCAAACAATTCCGCCAAAAGGCTCATATACTCTAAAGCGGGGACAAGAACTCCATTCAGAACAGTCAAACAATGTAGGGTTGGTACATAAAGAAGCCGTGACGCTTGAGTCGTGGACGGCCTGGTTGGCTAGTCAAACTGACGTTTTAGCTCGGTCCACCTCCGCGTCAGCGTTTCGTGCTGAGAGTTGAGCTAGGGAGGCGAATGTCAGCTTAAACCGTGCTCAAATATACCAAGGAACAAGTGACCGGCGGCGAGGATACGTTAGAAAATAAAGGGGGGGATGGCTCGTACCTCAGCATATTGCATCTTTGTCTGCACCAACTGCTCCTCGAGAGTGGTCAACTCCTGCTCGAGCCGCTGATTCTCATCGTGGACGTTCTTATTTCGCTTCATCAAATCTTCGCGCTCGAGCGCCCACTTTCCCTCGAGCTCCTCTGGCTGTTGCTCGATCACCACGCGCAATTCCCTGACCTGGCCCCGCAAGCTCTCGTTCTCATCCTTGAGTTCCTCGTTTTCCACCTTGGTATGCACCAGCTCGGTGGCCATCGCCGCTTGCTCCCCGTCGCAAGTCTCTAGCCGCTCCTCGAGCCTCCGTACCTTGATCGCCAGACTAGAGCTCGTCGTTCTTAGATTTTCGAGTTCTGCTTCGCGGTCCTTCTCGGTTTTGGTCTTCTCCTCCCACTCGGCAGCGTACGTCTTCAGGACCTCGGGCGTGATCTTGACCTCGCACGCATCTCGGACCAGCTGATCGGCCCTGTAGACCTCCTTCTCCATACTCGAGCTTGAGCTACCAAAGAAGCCGTTCTCGAGGATGCTGCCGGCGCTGGGATCCTTGTCTATATATACATCAAACAACTTGTCCTTCAAGAACGTCGTGAGCTGCTGCATGTCGGATATCGCCAATAAAGCCGCCGCATTCTTTTGCATCAAGACAAGACCGAATCTTAGGATTGCCGACAGGCCATCGGAAAGGATTAGGTCGTAAATCCGTAGTACCAGTTGTAGCGGGAAGCGATACGCAAACAGCGTGAGGAACCACTGCGTGGCGTAGAGGTGGGGGGAAACGGCACGGCGACGGAGGTGGCAATACAGGGCGGGTTCCAGATCCTCAAGAAGGCGCTCGAACTGGTAGAGATGCAGGTGGAGGCCTGGCATATCGTGTATGAAAAGATCCCGTAGGTGATAGTGATCCATGAGCCGAGTCAGCAGACAGAAGGCCTCTTCCTCGGGCATCTAAAACAGGGGGGTTAGCCACGCGAACCGTCTGCTTTGTGGTAGTGATCAGAAAGGGAGATTGCTTACGTTGAAGAGAAGTGGCATGATTAGGAAGTTCATTCCCTGGGCATAGCCTACTCCCTCGTCATAGAGGGCGTAGGCTTTACAGATCCCGAAGAGACCTTCTTGAAGACCTGCCGCGGCAGCATACTTGGAAAAGCTTGTCCGTTGCCCCAGGTCCCGGCGAATGGTCTTTTCCAGCTTCTGCAGCGCTGCGGCGTCCTCCTTCTCCTTCTGCTTCCTATCGGCCTCGGAGGCCTTGTCGCTCGCTGATTTTGTCGGGTGTGGTCCATTACTCGCAGATCGATCAGAGCGGATCGAAGACGCCGAAGAAGGAACGGCGTCGCTCTGCACGGCAAGGGACCCGTTGGTCGTCGCACTAGCGGATGTGCTGTTGCTGTTCCTGTCTTTCTGCTTGTCCGTGCCCCGGGCTACCAAATCCGCGTACACACGTTCGAGCTCCTCGTTCTTGCTTTGGGCTAAAACCTGCCATACCACTCCTCGAATCGCACTTGGGATGCCAGTGGCAATGGCACGGTTGAGCTCATCAGCGCTTGACCGAGCGACGGCCGCAGGCCCTTCATAGACAACGGCTTGCCAGAGGTCCCAGTCAACGTCTGATTCTGCAAGGGCTGACGGCC
Source organism: Cephalotrichum gorgonifer (assembly GCA_900312665.1). Classification (NCBI taxonomy): domain Eukaryota; kingdom Fungi; phylum Ascomycota; class Sordariomycetes; order Microascales; family Microascaceae; genus Cephalotrichum; species Cephalotrichum gorgonifer. Next base: position 269,920 of record ONZQ02000010.1, on the reverse strand, counting down.
CCGCGGACACACCCGATGCAGTCCCTGGCGCGAGGCTCTTTTCTACATCGCCCGAATCGTTGCTTGTCACACTGGCACCGCTCCGCGCTGGTGGGTTCGTGGCTGCCGAGGGGCTGTCATCCTCACCAGTCGGAACCGTAGCGCCAGTCTCCTCCCTCATGCGGACCATCTTGAATCGATCCTTCAGGCTATTCGGGTTGCCCGCCCCACCCACTGCCTCTTCGTCCAATCTGCTCAGCATCATTTCGGGGTTGCTAGTCAAAGTCGCAACGGAGCTCGCGGTGTTTCGTCGAGGCGACGAGAGCGCTGGCGGCGATGTGCTCTCCTTCTCCTTGGCGCCGGAATTGCGGGATAACCAGGCGAACGGGCTCGTGAGTTTGCGAGTTGGAGGGGCGGGAGCAGCGGCCAACGCAGATGGCGAAGGAATAGGGCTCTTTCCAGGAGACTCGGCATTCGGCGACCAAGGCATCGAAGGTAGCGAGTTTGTGAAGCCGGTTATGGACAAGGCCCTCGAAGAAGACTCTTTGGGGACGTGTCCCTTGCTGGCATCATCTGCTGCATGGCGATCAGTCACTGCGGGCCGTAGATCATCCTGCGGATATGGGATGCTAGGCGAACCTTCTTTTTGTGGAGCAACTGCGTCGTCATCAAGATTCACGGTATCTAGATTATCCGTATCGGAAACAGTATGCGACTGGGTAGACTGTCGATTGTCGTCTTGCCCTCTTGGTTGCTCTTGCAAGGGGGGTTTCTCATTGTCATCGCTCGCGTGCTCTACGGAGGTTGGACTGGAGTTATCGGCACTGGGCGACTGGCGCTGCTGTGCGGAAGGCTTCCGACCCGTCAACGAGCGAGCTGCAGAGTCATCGAGTGCGTCGTCGTATGTGTCCTATAAACAAAGAAAAGGGCCGTTAGCTGGAACTATGCTAGTGTGTGGTGGTACATCCCAAGCCCTTAGCTACTACCATCCGAGGTCTGATATGCAGTAGAGGGACATGATGTCGAACCTGTTCGCTGTCTGTATTGGATCCGGTGTCCTGGAAGTCGCTTCTCTGGGGTTCGGGGGCCTGAGGAGCATCGTCATTTCGTTGAGACATGACTGGTAATCGACGGGCAGCGAGGCGCAGAAGATGCTGCGGGTGGGTGGTAGCGTGCAAGGTATGCGCTGAAAGGCAAGGAGACGCGACTTCAGGTGTGTCGGTATCGGTCAAACGGCTGCCATCGAGAGCGAAATTATCGGACTGGACCGGAGGAGAGCAGCTTGGTGTCCGGAGGGGTGGTTCGTTTGGTGGGAGATTAGACGTCACGAATACAAGGATCGATGGTTTCGCAGTTGTTGCCGACTGTGTCGAGGTTGGTGGCAGGGACGTCTAGCTTATTCGGCGTTGTATGTTGGGAATTTGTGTGCGGGAACAAGCGGTTCTTTCAACGGGCGTGTGTATTGCAATGAATGGCAGGATGGAGGAAGAAAGGCAGTCCCTCGAGGCATCGGGATGGATCGAGGCGACGAGTGGGCTAGGTGGCGGTTCCACAGCTCCTATTCACTCCGGCAGTGGGGCGCCTCCGTCAGGATCCACATACTATAACCAGGGGAAACTAGAATCCTGCGCCGTAATACCTACCCCTGTTGACCGCCAAATTATATTTCTGCTCGCCTGGCTTAAGCGCGAACTGCAAGTAAAGGGGCAGTAGCGAGGTACCTGCCGCCATCCTAAGAGCGAGTGGGTACATGGATTTCACGGTTCTTTTGCTACAAGTACAAGTACCCGGACTTGCTTGTCCCTTGAAACATTTTGAGCCAGCTTCGGACTTGCTTTCTGAACGCCGTCGGGTCCAGCCACCCATCGAAGCGAGGGCTACAGTGCCATTTTCGCCCATGGGAACTCCTATCCTTCGGATTGCGTGCAACAAGTCTCGAATATTCTTCCGTGGATGATATGACCTGGTACAAGTGGAGGAGAAGGGTGTGGGTGTTCATATGAGTTGCATGGCAGTCTTCGTCTCGATATTAATAGCTTTTCGTAGACGGTACCGGGGACAGGATATCCCCTCCCTCCACTCCCCAGCAAACCTGGTCAATCCTCCAGGTGCTTCATCCTGAACACTTGTCTTACTTGCGCTGTGTAAGTAATCCCCATTTTGTGGTTACCTATGGGTGGTGGCATCCGATCTTCTCGCTCGGCTAGCCATCGATCTGGCCTTAGTCTAATGCCCCGAGTAAGTAAGCTAATGGGCGCTCTGGTACTGTAGCTGGGCGGCCTATGCCAATTAGTACATGCATACGCACCCCGATCCTATCAACTCGTAGATAATCTAAACTTCGAGGACAAGTACGTGTACCTCGCATCTGAGGGTGTGCCATGAAACAAGCTAGCACGTCGGTGGAGAAATACCGGCGCATTGGCGGGGCTTAGGCATACCCCAACATTCAGCCATAACACCCAGCGAGGTCATGGATGTCATGTTTACTAGCAAATACAAGATACCATTCCTACAGAATACTAGAGTAGATGAGTGTCTATGGCGTCTACGCGCGATAGAAGAGAAGATAATATCAGCTGGTTGATTTTTTTTGGACGGTACCCAAACGTGAGAAGCTGAGCTAATCTACCAAAATTTCAATACCCCTGGCAAATTACTTCGTGGTCACGGCTGGAGAATACGACTAGGCGTGCACAAGCGGCGCCTGCCAGAGAATTAGTGACACCGGATGGGGAAATAAAGACAGTGTGGCGAGCTTGCTTGAGCTTGAAATGCTATATGTATGGCCAAGTTGGGATGGTTTGCAGCAGTGCTTCCTGCCCCTCTCACCACGCAGATAGAAGAAAAAAGAGAGCGCGAAGAAACAGGTCGCTATTTTTATTATTATTGATGGCATTACTGGTATTCTGGAGCGGGGAATACCTGCGCGAGTCAAGCGGGCCAAACGTGGGCCGATTCTTTGCTGGATACATGTAATGATACTAGGTTCTTCCCAAGCTTGCCTCAATGAATCCTTGATGATAACAGCAGCGGACTGAAGATGGCCAGCAACCTCATACAAGGAGAGAAGCTCTATGGCTTTGACTTCTTGTGGGCGCACTATTACCACATCGTAGGTAGCATCATTGAGCACAGCTGCCAGGTGGTGCTGCTGGGCTTGCTAGCTCTTGCCGGCAGGTGGCGCCCCGCCAAGGCAGGTGCTACCTGGTAGCTAGCTGTACATGTACCCATATGGCAAGGCTTTTTCTTCCATGGTAATGATGGGTAACTTCTCACCAAATTCTTTAGTCATGGTACTTCTGCCTGTCCGCACAACGCCTAGTCAACACCCTTGTACTACCCACGAGTACATGGTACCAACCGCCGCCCACTCCACGGACCCACCATCCACCACAGGTTCTTACCTCACCTGTCCTGCAGTAGCCGGTGACGACTTTTCAGACTACCTCACCAAACCGCTCCAAACATCCCTCCTCCAGGAATTCAACAATCCACGCATTTCCGCCCATCCTTGCCTTATCGTCCTCCCACGCCTTGGTCGTCAATAATAGTTTGTATGCGGACACGGCGTGGTTTCTCGCTTTGTTCTACACTTTTGTAACCGACTTGTCCTTGCGTTTTACTTCCGGGCTAGCTGCCTGAGCCGCCTTGGTAACGTTCGTTCTTGGGCCGACCTGCACTCGTCCCACCAACTACTCACCTAGGCTTTCTTCTTTCTTTCCCTCCCACTTTCCACGCATCCGCTGAGAAATACCATCCACGGAATCTTTCGACTTGTCCTGCGCAGGTTGACGCGTCACGAAGTTTCAACCAGCCTACTCACGACTCCCAACCACACCCAAGTTGATATCCCCGGATCTAGGACCCCGCGCCCTTCCTTTCCGGACCAGAAGCCCGTTCTTCCCTCTTTTGCCTGACCGCATTCACAGGCGACGGACCCGTCTCGCCAAGTAGTGGGAGCGATCCGCGTCGTTACGCGCCCGGAGGGCAGCAGCTGGGCTGCCGCCAGTTTCAGTGGGCCGTCTGTAGTTGTGGAGGGGAAACACAGTCTTCTCTTTCTCAGCTCCCTGCGGCTCGGCCGCCTCAACCGTCGAGATGGCTAAGATAACGAAGAAGATGCAGCCCAAGCACAAGGAGACACTGGTGCGTACTCCGAACCCCATACCCTTCCGGGCTTCCCCATTCTCGCCGGACACTGGTCGGATACACACGATGGAAACTAACTTGTGCTGGCTACAGTCCCCTTGGCTTCAATCGTTCGTCACATCGACCGTCTCTACGCCACTTCCGCTCCTACCCCAAACCTTCGAAACCTTCCCTTCTAAATGGCCTTTCCCGAGAGGTGACCTATTCCACTGGATTCCTCTCTTAAACAGGTTCGACAATATCCTCGAGTGCTTTGTCTCAAAGTATAATCTCGACAAGGGTCCTCAGACGCAAGATTTCTCTTGCGACCTCCTTTGCGGCGACTCGCCTGGCATCGAATACGGCGAGACGGAGCGGAGATGGGATCTCAAAGCCCTTCAAGACCATGGCTTCGGACCAGAGGGCGATCGGGAGCTCCTTGAGGCCATCCTGGGATTCACGCGTATGCTTCTGGACAACTGCGGAAACCGCAGCATTTACTCGAGTAGCGCGCATCTCAACCACCTGCTCAACACTACGTCGATGTCCCTTCTCCAAGCCTCACTGAGCGTGGGATCTGAGCTTGCCCGTCGATACCAGGCATCGCTGAAGCGACTCGGACGTAACCAACCCCAACAGCAGGTTACCGCCGCTCTCCTGGCCAACCATTACAACATCAGCCTTGACGCTGTTCATCAGCTGGCGATGCCGTTTGTTCGGACACCAATACTGAGCCTGTCAGAGTCGTTCCCACCCGTGACACCTGGTTCTGCCTCGACGTCAAAGGACCGTTCGCACCAGGGAGCTGCATCTAAAAATGCGGCGTCCATGCACGCCAACGACCTCGTGTCTATCGCCGCATCCGACGCCGCTGCCTGGAAGGGTTGGGGGGACGTGAAGGTCCTCTACTATTCGCAGTCTTCGCCAACAGACCCGAAAACCGGCACTCGTCGTCCAGCACAGAACGCCACGTCCACGCCGACGACTCCAACGCCGTTGCGGAGAAGCTCGTCAATGAACTCGCCAAGCCCTAGTAGGTCGGGGCGGAGTGCAGTGGCCCCGGACGATGGATCCCCAAGTGCGACGCGGGTAGCTGGGCTGGCTAGCGATGAGGGTCGGCATTCGGCTCAGAAGACCGTTGAGCTGACCGAGGCTACCGTCAAGTCGACACCGATTCACACATTGGTGGCCCAGTTCCCAGCGGATCTTCCCGAGTCTACGAGGTACGAGCTTCTCCACAGGGTCAGGATTGCGAAGGCTCTCATGGGCACTGCGGAGGAACGGCAGCGCGCCCTTTCTGTGCGCCTTCTGGCAATCATCAACCTGATTAACATCCACCCCGAAACCGTCTTCGTGGAAAAGGTTCTTCGGCACGATATCGACGAGACTCGTCGGTTTCAGCTGGCATATCAACTGGCCGACCTTATTCATCCAACCGCCAATGGTGCTGTGCCTGTGCCCATCCCCGTCCAGTCAATCGCGCTCTCGCTCCTGGAGGCTCTGTCTGGCCTCCAGTGCCGCTTCGGTGACGTGGTCTCCGCCCTTAATGCGACCGTGAACCACGGCATCTTACTGTATGTCATGAGAACGGCGGTTGCCGGCTTGAAGGAGGACAAAACCCCTGCGACCGACTATCGTCTCACGGAGACGGATGAATGGAGAACCAACTTGTTTTCGCTTGCCTCCCAGATTACGGCCAATCCCAACATGAAGATCGGAGGGGAAATGCTTTCCTCGGGACTGATGGACGTCTTGGTGGAGATTCTTGGTCTAAGGTCCAGCATGGCTATGCGCCACCACCATGCCATCCTGCTCTTTCTCGACACCTTGATCTGGACCTACTCTCATGGGTTGGAGGCGTTCTTCAACGCCGATGGTCTTGATGCGGTGTCGAAGCTCACAGTGTCCACCGTCGAGGAAGCATACCGGCTGACCGACGCAGGGCTTGGGACCAGCCCGGACCACCATACTAGTGTCGTCGACTATGACATACCCTTCTATCACCACCAGACATTGAAATCGGTGCTTCGGTTCATCCACTATATCATGTCAAACTGGTATAGCCACGGCGGCAACGCGGATCGATTACTCAGGAACCTCGCGGACAAGTCTGACTTGCTTGGGAGCTTGCGAACTGTCATCGAGGGGGCGAAGCGTTTTGGTCCTAGCCCGTGGACGAGTGCCAGTAGCATCCTCAGCGACTTTATCAACAATGACCCGACGAGTTTCGCGGCGATCTCCGAGTCCGGACTTATCACCGCTTTCCTGACTGCTGTGACCGGCCGTCCAGTCCCCGCCGTGGCGCAAGACTCCTCGCCAGCGAGCGGTAGCGGTGCCTCCGCCGCGGGTGCCGACCCGGACCAGGGCCCTGACACATCCGGCCCACCCGCTGCTGCTGATGTTGACGATCGCCCACACCCCCCTACAGCAGAGATGCTTTCCGAACCAAGACCCACCCAGATTGCCGGCAACATCCTTGCGTCATTTGATGCCATCGCCATTATCCCAATCGTTCTTAATGCTATCTGCTTGAACAACTCCGGCTTGAGGACGGTTATTGCCTCCAGGGTATTCGAAAGCTACTTTGAGATCTTCGAGAGCCCTGCGCACGTCCGCTCTATGGACGGGGACTACAATCCCGCCAGTAGCCTTGGTCGACATTTTGACGAGCTTGCGAGACACCATCCCGCGCTTCGGATGCCCATGTCAAATGCCGCAATAGATGCTGTCGCCAGGGTGGTCCAGCTTGGCAAGGATAAAACCCGAATAGACGAATGGGGGGTGAAGCTTCAAGTTCTAGATTCCGCCCACAAACCAGTTCAAGCCGACGAAGATGTGGTAAGACGGCTGGAACATGCTCCGAGTGGCTCCCAAGATGCAGCCGCTGATGATTCAGACGTGGAGATGGTGGATGGCGGCGAGGATGCGGGTAAGAAGGAGGCCGATGAGTCTTCCGACCGGGAGGATCGCATACTTCCGTTCGAACCGTTTGTCTATGTGCTCTGTAACTTCCTGACCACTTATCTGAGCAACTCGAGCCTGAAGATTAGCTTCGTGAACAAGGGAGGCATCGAGTTGCTGCTCGACATTGTCGAGTCGCCCAGCCTTACGCATACCTTCGGAGAACATCTCGCTTCGAGGACCATCCAACATGTCATCTCGGGCCTGGTAGAGCACAATCCGGTCCTGGCGCTCCCCTCTGTCCTTCGGCGTACACAAGCCGCCATCGATTACCTCAGTCCGCTTGCCAAGGAGGCCAATGGCGAAGTTGCGTTCTTTGCCCCGTTCCTTGAACCTGATCTCACTGTGTCAGCCGAGGAGGCCGCCAACTGGCCGCCGAATATGGTTTCGAAGATGGAGCAAGGTTCCAACATAGCCCGTGCCCTGCTGAACGCCCAGACTCTCATCAAGACGCTGTGCGACTGTTTTGCGCCTTCCCCGCGGTCGAATAACCTGTCTCTCCACCCGGTTAATGTGTTTGACTACTACATCTCCCTTATCAAGTCTCTCGGGCCACTCCTTCGAGCGAGCTTGCTCGAGGAGTCTGCTCATCATGCTCTCGTACCCCGTCATTGGTCGTCGAGCAGGCGCGCATTTTCCTCGTCGGATTACAGGGATGAGGCCACCAATACGGCACTAGGCACCGGTCCTGACGCAGGCGACGGGACGACCACCGTTGCCCCTCCTACTGGGAGCGGCGAGGGACCCACAGAGCCAGCTGCTGAAGGCGGAGTTGACCAAGAACCAACACTGCAGCCGTCGGAGAAGAAGAGCGTGAGGTACACGAACTTCGATACCTTGCGTCTACTCCTCCACTCAATGATGCCAACGGCGTATCCATTGTTCCAGTCACTGGGGAAGGCATTGCTCCCTCGGCGGGATCGAGATAAATATTCGCGGGTGAAGCATCTCGACATTGCGATGGCGCTTGCCAATTCGGTGCTAGACCACCTCGAGGTGTCAGTTAATACTGATGAGCCCACGTCAAAGGATTACCACTACTGGATCATCATGATGCACACCATTCACGAGATGCTCGTTGATAGTAAGTACCTCGCCCGGACGAGTGACTTCTTGTTTCTGAACTAACATCTCTCTAGCCTCGAGGCCTTCCGAACGCTCACCTCAACTCCTAATGCCGATACTACTCGCCTTCAAGGAGCGTGGTGGTTTCACCGTCCTCAACACTATGCTTCGTGCCTTCATGCGACAGATGGCCGCCGACACTGCAGCGGGACCGGATGATTCTACCAAGGCGAAGGTGGCTGCATTCGGCATGAAGAAGATCTTGGATCTCTACGTCATTATCGTGAATGGCAAATACGTCTGCGACTCGACTAGCCAGTTCAACCTACCACCTCGATCTGAGAGACCTTCTCGGGATTCTCCCTTTGCAAACAGCCTTATTGTTGAGCTTCGTCTACTCGTGCTGCCCGTCATTGATGAGCTCTGGCAATCCGATCTTATCGAGAACATATCGGACCAAACTCTCGTCACTGTAGTGGACATTCTCAACCTCATCTCTGCTGCTGACCAGGAGCCCCCACCCGGCCACCGTGTACAAAAAGTCCGTTTTATCCCGCGCTTCCCCCTACGTACGTGTGCCTGTTAACTAACGTGATTCCCACAGTCATCCATCGTCATTTTCCATAACGACAGAGTTCCGTATGCGTGGACAAGCGTGAGGCACGATGTTACCAGACTCGTCGAGGCGGGCTACGAGGAGGACTTGGCTGCCGAGGCATTGTTCCGATCAAATGGAAACTACCATTATGCCAACGAGTACTGCAAAGCGCACAAGGCAGGAATTGCTGGTGGTCGCCACCCAGTTCCCGCTGAGGATGCCTACACGCCTGTCAAAGCGCAGGCAAGCACATCTGAGTCTCGCCAGGAGGGCGAGCCGTCCGGCACCAACAACACGGAGGTTATGGCTGTCGATTCAAGCCTCGAGATCGAGCCTGTAACTGGGGAGGATGATGCCCATCCAGAGGCGGCAGAAGATGACGACGATGAGTCGTCCCAAGCCACTGAAGACAATGACGGCACCGCGTCGGATTCCCAAGCTAACGGAGCTGAGGGCGGACAAGGCAACGCGGAGGGCACTGGTGACGATAGCCAGCCCCAGGACGATCCGGACATGCGGGCCGAACTCGATACCCTTCGGGCGAACCTGCGCGAGGGTCTCATTGATAAGTCACTCGATGTGCTGCGTGCCCACCCGACCTCCGCGATCGACATCTCCGAGTTGATACGCGCAACCGTTTTCCGACAAGGGCCAATCGACGATGTCAGGGATGAGGTCGGGGAAACCCTAGCCAATGCCCTGTCGTCCCTGGCTATGGATGATGACGAGAAGGCTGCGAACGGAAGGAGTATAGCGGCGTACGCTCACCTTCTTGCGCTGCTTCTGCAAGAGAAGCACTTCTTCGTCCGCAATACCGATACACTTCAAGAGAAGGTGGATGAGTACCTCAGCTTCCTAAAGATCCCCCCTTCTGCTTCCACCGATGAACTACCGCCATGGATTCCCTATATCCTCCTTGTTCTTGAGACCCTTCTCCAGCATGATGAGCGACCCCAGGAATGCAAGTGGGATGGTCCCACGTCCGATGACGACCCGCTTGTACCACCCACTTTCACTCCCCGCAAAACCATGGTTTCAGAAGCTTCGCGCGTCGAGCTCATGGAAGCTATTCTTGAGATTCTCCCAAGAATCGGCAAGGATGAAACCCTGGCGACCGCTGCGCTCAGGGTTCTCGTCATCTTGACTCGCCACCGGACAGCAGCGAAGCAACTGGGCGAAAGGAAGAACCTGCAGAGACTCTTCGTCATGGTCAAACAGCTGTCAATCCTAGGTGCGGAGAGTCTTAAGAGCACGAAGATCAATTCTTGGATCATGATTATCCTGAGGCACATTGTTGAAGACGAGGAGACGACAGCGCAAATCATCAAGGCGGAGATTCAGAATCAGATGCACCACCTGCACCGCACCCAACGTCGGATTGGCTGCCACAGCTACATCCAGCATTTAGCCAGCACGGCCATCCGGGCACCAGAAACGTTTGTCAATGTCTCAGCGGACGTTGTCAAAATCGACCAATGGATTCCCTGGGAACCCCTGAACAGCCGGAACCAGTCCACCTTTACACTGAAGGAACCGCCAGCTGCCGACTCTAAGACTTCGGATGTAGAGGCCGCCAACGAAGGGGAGGCCACAAACCCGCCACTTGGCCAGGTCCAAAGCGAAGAAGGCATCAAAGAGTCAACAGAGCCCGTGGACAAGGAAATGACGGACGCTCCCAAGGAATCGAAATGGCCTGTTGTTGAAAACCCGGATGGAGTTGTGCACTTTTTGCTCTGCGAGCTTCTCAATTACAAGGAGGTGGACGATAAAGATACGGCTGTTCCGGTCATGAAGGATCTGAAGGCCCCCCCCGCTCCCACCACCCCGGCAGCCGACGCCTCGTCTTCCTCATCCACCTCATCCACCCCCGGCGAAGCGTCCACGACCGCCGAATCACCGGACAAGAAGATTCAGAAGCCTGTGTTCAAGCCCGAGGAGCACCCAATCTTCGTCTATCGTTCGTTCCTGCTCAACTCACTGGCAGAGCTCCTGCAAAGTTACAACAGGACAAAGATGGAGTTCCTCAATTTCAAGCGGAGCGCCCCCCCCCCTACTCGGCCACACGCCTGTTCGGCCCCGCTCGAGCATAGTCAACTATCTCATTGACTTGCTCTGCCAAGACAGCCTGAACGGGACATCCGACAGCACGGCTTCCAAGAAGAAGGCGGCGACCGCCGCCAGGGCCCAGAGCGTTCTTGTCGCCTTGGTTTCACGGAGTGGCGAAAACGTGACCGACCGCAGCCGAGGCCGCTTCGAGTATGATGACGACCCTGATCTACTCTTTGTCCGTAAATTCGTCCTAGACACAATTTTAAAGGCTTACGAGAAGGCGGCTACCCCCGACGAGTCTCTGGATTCCCGTTACGCCCGCATGCAATCCCTGGCAGAGTTGATGTGCCACATCGTCGGAGACAAGGAGAAGGATCACTCTGCGACGCAGAGGACCGACATAGTCAGCTCCCATATCCATGCTCAGCTCCGCCGAATGATGTACGAGAAGGGATACCTCGAGAAACTCACGACGTCAATAGCGGAGATTGATCTGAAGTATCCGGGTGTGAAGCGCGTCATCAAATACATCCTACGCGTCTTGCGCATCCTGACGGATACCGCCAAGGATCTCAGTCTGTCGAACGTCATTCCCATGACCGGGCTACCAGAGCATATCGACGACGAGATCGCTTCCGCGTCCTCTCTTTCTGACTTGGAAGATGAACGTGAAGAAACGCCAGACCTCTATCGCAATTCGGCTTTGGGCATGCTGGAGCCTCGTGACTCCGACGATGAATCCGAAGATGATGAGGGTAAGTGCTTCACGAGAGACTAGCGGAATTGGTAGACTTGCTAACATCACCAGATGACGATGACGACGGGTACGATGACGACGACGGATATGGAGACGAGATGGACTACGACGACGAGGGCCTCTCCAGCCATGATGAGGACAACGTCAGTGATGAAGACGAAGATGAGTTGGGCGAGATGGGGCCTATCGAAGGTCTCCATGGCGATCCCGTCCTCGAAGTTATTGTCGGTGAAGACGATGACATGGATGAAGATGACGAGGATGAGGAGGAGACCAGCGAAGAGAGCGACGATGAAGATGACGAGATGGACTCCGACGAGTTCGAGGAGGAAGAGGATCGCGTCCACATCGCCATGGAGGAGGCTGATATAATGGAAGACGACGGCAACCCAGAATGGGAGAGCGCGACTGACTCTGACGAAGAAGAAGATGAGGATCTTGGCTTCGACATGGAGGGTGGTGACCTCGACGACGAGCTGCACCACCACCACCATCACCATCACCACCGCCATCCCCATCTCTCGGATAGTGACCTTATTGGAAACATCACTCGAGCCGTCATGGGAGGCGACCCCGATTTCGATCATGACGACGTTGATGATATGGGTGATGCCTACATGGACGAAGGCCGGGAAGACGATGGTCAGTTGCATCTAAATGCCTGCCCCTTTGAACTTAATGTAGGCTAACACGGAAGCGAAACACAGAGGACGAGGAAGACGAAGATATTGACGAAGAGGAGTATCCTTACGACGATGACTATCCCCGTACGTCACCTATGCCATCCACTTTTTTTTCTCGTTGCGGAGGAACATCGCAGCTGCTAATCGCATTCTCCAGATCCAGTTCCCACACTGATGCCCCCTGCTCTCGGCTGGGATACCCTCATGGTCGAACCCCCCGAGTTCGCTGCACATGGGCCCGGCCGCAGACAGCGTCACCGAGGTGGAAATGTGTTCGGCCCAGGATGGACTTTCGGAACTCCCACTCCTCGTGACTTCACCGGTATGTCTACCCGCTGCGTTTCCCGGCTGACTCGTGGTGATAATGGTTAACACTCGTCACAGACTACCGTGGCGGCTACCTCCACCGCAGCAATGCCGGGAGAATGACCAACCCCGGCGCTGCTGCTGACGACAGCACGAACCCCCTCTTACGACGTCCTACCGCTGGCCGGGACGCATCACCGCGCCCTGGTGGACCACCCGGGTCCTTCGCCGTACGGCTTCATTCTGATCTGGTCGGGGGTGCTGGAGCCCACTTCGGTGGCCCTAGTGGCCCTATCGCAATACTCCAAGATCTAATTGCGGCCATTCCCCACGTCTCTCACGTTACCTGGGCCAACGGAACCCGAGGCGGCCCCGTGCCAATCCTTGCAGACCATCGCCGAGACCCTCGAGATCTCATTCCCTCCTATCGAGATCATCGGCCGGGCACGCAGCGTGAGGTCGCTCATATCGATCCCAACCAGGCGGTTGCGTTCACTCCCATCTCTACAAGACAACGGCACGAGGAGGAGGCCACCATGCTATTTGGCTCACGATTCGCTGAAAGAGCTCAAGGGCTCCTTGCGCAAATCATGTACAGGCTGATTCCCGCTGCTATTGAGCGCAAGAAGCAGGAGGATGCTGAAAAGGCAAAGCGCAAGGAGGAGCGCCTCAAGCGTGAGGCCGAAGAAGCGAAGCTCAGAAAGGAGGAGGAGGAACGAAAAGCCGAGGAAGCTCGACTCCAAGAGGCAAAGCAGGCCGCAGAGGCCGCAGAGGCTGCTGGCGCCGCAAGGGCTGCCGAGGTTGAAGCCCAGAATAGACAGGCACAGACCGAGTCGCGTCCATTGTCGACTTCCGCTCCCACTTCCGCTGGCGATAACGCCGCCGAACCCGACACCGGAGCACAGCCAATGGAGGGAGTGGAGCAGACAACCAGGCCTGAGCCTACACCTGTAGCATCCGCCGCTGAGACCTCGCAGGAACGCGTTGTCACCACCATCCGAGGCGAAGAAGTCGATGTTACGGAGCTTGGTATCGACCCCGACTATCTTGCCGCGCTCCCTGAGGAATTCAGGGAGGAGGTGATCGCTCAAACTGTCAGCAGCCGCAGGTCCGAAGCGCGAGGCGATAATGCACCTAGTGGCGAACAGCCTACTGAGGTGTTCCAGGAGTTCCTCGACGCTCTCCCCGCTGAGCTTCGTATTGAGATTATTCAGCAAGAGCGACAGGAGCAACGACGCCGCAACGACGAGGAGCAGCGTCGCCAGATCCAGACAGCAGGGGTAGTCCCCTCCGCGACGGAGATGGACCCTGCTAGCATTCTTTTGACGCTGCCGCCAGAGCTTCGTGATGAAGTCCTCCTCGAGCAGGGTGAAGACATTCTCGACCAGCTGCCTCCGGACATGGCGGCTCAGGCGCGAGCCCTTGCCGAGCGCCATCAACCTCGCCACACCATCGTACGGGGGTCGAACGTTGTACCATCCAGCGGAACCCGTGTGCCTGAGCGAGCAATAGCTCCAACGGGTGCGCAGAGTGATAAGGCCGTGCGCAGGACGGTCATCCAAATGCTCGACAAAGCCGGCGTCGCAACTCTGCTTCGGCTCATGTTTATCGCGCTCCAGGGTCACACTCGAAGCTACCTGTTCGGGGTCTTTTCCGACATCTGCGAGAACAGGCAAAACCGACTAGAGGTGATCAGCACCCTTCTACAGGTTCTCCAGGATGGCAGTACGGACATGGATGCCATAGAGCGTAGTTTCGGCCAGCTGTCCTTGAAAGCGAAGAGACCAAAGGACAGTAAGGAAGGCGAGCTGAAGACCCCTCAGTCCGTGAAGAGGAGCCTTACTACGCTTACCGCCACGGCGGGAGATGTACAAACGCCGACCTACTCGGAAATTTCTCCACTCCTCATCGTCCAACAATGTCTCGATCTGCTAGTGGATATCCTCACGAAGAACCCCCACATCTCCTACCTGTTTTTAACAGAGCATGACATTATGGGTTCGTCGATCAAGCGAACGGCAAGCCGCAAAGGGAAGGTCAAGGATACCAAGGCTCAAAAGTACGCCATCAACTCCCTTCTTACCCTCCTCGACCGGGAGCTTGTCATGGAGAGCTCCAATATCATGGGTCTGCTCGCCGACTTGCTCAACCGTTTGACCCTGCCTCTCCAAACCCTTGAGCGCCGCCGCAAGGAAGCTGAGGCCGCCGCAAAGAAGGCGGAGGCGGAGAATTCTATTGAGAATGCCGCTACGGAAGAGCAAAAGGAAGGTGGTGAAGCAGGACCGTCATCAGCGGCGCCCGCCCCTCCCGCCGCTCAGGATCAGCGGGGGGAGGGCGACGGCGCAAAGTCAACTGAGGCTGGAAGCTCAGCCCAACAGGAAAAGAAGCCCGAGAGCCCTCCGGAGAAAGCCAAGGCGAAGATCATGCAGATGCCAGTCGTCCCCAACCATAACCTTACGCTAGTTGTCAAGGTCTTTGTCGCCCGCGAATGCAGCTCAAAGACGTTCCAGAACACCATTGCTACGATCAAGAACCTATCAACCATCCCGGGTGCCAAGGCTGTTTTCGGGCAAGAGCTGGTAAAGCAGGCACAGCTGCTGAGCCAGAACATCGTGGCGGACCTGGATGAGCTTCTACCGCAAATCACCAAGGCTTCCTCGGGTACTGAGATCCAAGGGGTAGCCCTTGCCAAGTTCTCGCCCGGCGCCTCAGAGCAAAACAAGCTGCTTCGTGTACTCACGGCTCTCGACCACCTGTTCGAAGCAAAGAAGGCCGAGGTGGATGATGATGACAGTGCCGCAAGCAGGGAGACGGAAAAGCAGGATCTCATTTCTAGCCTCTACCACCACCCGATGTTCCTGACCATGTGGGAGAAGCTTGGCTCATGTCTAGCGGCGATCCGGCAGCGCGAGAACATGCTCAATGTGGCGACGATCCTGCTGCCCCTGATCGAGTCACTCATGGCCGTCTGCAAGAACGCGGCAACTACCGACGCCACCCAAGCCAATGCCGGCAAGGAGCTCCTCCTGAGCAGCCCGCCCCCTGAATCGCCGATGGCGGGATTGTTCTTCACCTTTACCGAGCAGCACCGCAGGATTCTCAACGAGCTCGTCCGCAACAATCCGAAGTTGATGCAGGGGCCTTTCAAGCTACTCGTGAAGAACCCGAAGGTTCTTGAATTTGACAACAAACGCAACTACTTCAGCCGAAGCGTCCATGCGCGGAACAACGGCCAAGGGCGCACCGCGTATCAACCCCTCCAGCTTTCCGTCCGCCGCGAGCATGTGTTCCACGACTCGTTCAAGTCTCTCTACTTCAAGAGCGGCGATGAAATGAAGTACGGCAAGCTCAACATCCGCTTCCACGGCGAGGAGGGAGTAGACGCAGGCGGTGTGACCCGAGAATGGTTCCAGGTGCTTTCGCGACAGATGTTCAACCCCAACTACGCGCTCTTCATCCCAGTCTCTTCAGATCGCACGACGTTCCACCCCAACAAGCTGAGTGGCGTCAACGACGAGCATCTCCGGTTCTTCAAGTTCATCGGACGCGTTATCGGAAAAGCCCTGTACGAGGGCCGCGTGCTCGACTGTTACTTCAGTCGGGCAGTCTACAAACGCATCCTGGGCAAGTCGGTCTCGGTCAAGGACATGGAGTCCTTTGATCCCGACTACTACAAGTCTCTCGTCTGGATGCTGGACAACGAGATTGCCGACATCATCACGGAGACGTTCTCTGTGGAGGACGACGAGTTCGGGCGGATCACCGTGGTGGATCTGATCCCCAACGGGCGCAATATCCCGGTTACCGATGAGAACAAGCATGAGTATGTGCGCTTGGTGGTGGAGCACAAGCTCTTGACATCGGTCAATGAGCAGATGGAGCACTTCTTGAAGGGTAGGTGGTCTCTTCCCAATTTCCCCGTTCCCAGTTGTTCAATCTGCTAACGACATATATCCAGGCTTCCATGACATTATCCCGGCCGGCCTCATCTCCATTTTCAATGAGCAGGAGCTCGAGCTGCTTATCTCCGGGCTGCCAGATATCGAGGTGGACGACTGGAAGGGCAACACTGAGTACCACAACTACAACGCATCCTCGCCGCAAATACAATGGTTCTGGCGGGCCGTCCGGTCCTTCGACAAGGAGGAGCGTGCCAAGCTGCTACAGTTCGTCACCGGAACAAGCAAGGTGCCGCTGAACGGCTTCAAGGAGCTAGAGGGGATGAACGGGATCAATCGGTTCAACATCCATCGGGACTACGGGAACAAGGAACGTCTGCCCAGTTCCCATACCTGTTTCAATCGTAAGTGGCTCTCCCCCCTTAATTATTGCACGCACAGAGGCAACTTTATTAACACGGCTGCTACAGAACTTGACCTTCCCGAGTATGAGAATTACGATATGCTTCGGAAGCAGCTCCTCAAGGCTATCACGGCTGGAAGCGATTACTTCGGGTTCGCTTAAGGCGGTACTGATATGAAGATGCGGAAAGAAGAGTGGTCGGAGGGATGGTTACGGGTGGTACGTATATCCTGAGAAGATCCTAGGAGGGGATCACGGTAAACAAGCATCAATCGGCTGGAAGGGGCAGGTGTAACAAAATGGATTCGGGATGGACACATATCGTTTCTTATTGTTGTTTTCTCCGTTCCGTTTCTGAGATGTATTATTGAGAATGGGGGGAGGGGAGGAAGCCCACCCTCCTTCTTTACTTGAGGGTCCCATCGGGGGAGTGCAGGCCTCTGGTGGACCTGACGGTAGAGGTCGGAGTGGATTGGGCTTGTTTAGTTTAGTTTTTGTTCTTAGATGAGAAGAATGGGGATATGGTTCTTTTTACGCTGCAAGTGGACGTGACTGTGCCCTTTAATTACATGTTTTGATTACGGTGAAATTGACGAGTGACATGATGAGCACAGGATTTATAAATTTGGCAGTAACTATTCATGAGTGAACACGCGCTTTCGCTTTTGCTTTCGCTTTGACTCGGGTGGACTTCGATGGAAGGGCATGATTTGTTTTATGCGTCCCTTAAAGCCGTAAACTACAAATTACGTAAGTAGCAAGGGCACTCCCCCAAACTTGGCTCCTGCTGCACACATGAGATTGTTTGTTCTCAGCCGGCCAGCATCAGCTCCGCGAACAACAGCGGTCACCACAGGAGATCAATACGTCAAATGGCGGGTGGAGCAGATCGTTCGTTCAACTACTAATGTAGTTCTATCGTAGCTTAGTAAGCATACACGGGGACTCAAATGCAGAACATGCCGAACACCCTTTGAACACCGTCCCGTACCATTCCCATTTTGTGATTCCTTCGACCCAATTCCCCCAGCTAATCTCTCTACTTGTGGTGGATCTTGCGCTGGTAGAAGGCCAGCTCCTCGCCCTCGAGGATGTAGCCGTCGCAGCGGCCGGACTGACCGGGCCTGCTGGAGACGACGGCGTAGAGACGGCCGGCCTCGAACTGCTTCTCGATGACGGGGTCGACCTTGCCGCGGGCGGCGAAGCGCTCGGCCTGCTTCTTCTCGACGCTCTTGCTCTTCTTGGCCTCCTCGGCGACCTCCTTGCCCTCCTTGGCGGCCTGGGCCCTCTGCCTCCTCCTGCCGAGGGGCTGGCCGTAGTGAGCCTCGTACCACTGACGGAAGGGCGCCGCGTCGATCTGGACGATGGCGCTCTTGGTCAGGGTGTTGGTGCGGACGAGCTCGTTGTTGGAGGGGTGGTAAGCGACGACGATGACACGGGTCTTGCGGGTGCAGCCCTCGGAGCCCCAGGCGAAGTTACCGGAGTCGAGACGGAGGGCACGGTACTTGTGGTTGCCACCGCGGGTGCGGACGGTGTGGATGCGCTTGGCACCGATCTTGGTGTTGGCGGCCTGGCGGCCCTGCTCGAAAGCGCGCTTCTTCCCTGTTGACTGAGGTCAGAACGTATGTCCTCTCCCGCCCCCCTCCGCGAAGAGGGGGAAGGAGAAGCCGATACGGGCTTTCGATATATATATGGTTCATGTGAGGGGACACGAACTGTAGTAGGATCGCTTGGCACCGGTGGCCGATCGCTTGTGGCGAGAATCACGCGAGATACCCATGATTGCTGTGTCTGCAGAGAGAAGCGAGGCTTGCGTTAGCGAACGGGTTTTCTCCTTTTTCTCCCAAGTCGTGAAACAGCGTCTTGAAGGCGGGAGAGCAGGAAGGGGTTGCCGCGGGCAGGGAGACTCGTGGAATTGAGCGTGAATGACAATAAATCAATCACTTCTCTTGGGCATACGAACCTGGATGAGCTCACCAGAAAAACAATCAAAAAAGTTGGTCGGTGTGGTTGTCGTGGGGTGTTGAGTGGGAAGAAAAAAAGTGGCCGACTTCTTTTCAGAAAAGGTTATGGTGTTGTGGGAACCGGCGGTACGTACCTCTCGTTGGTGTAGGGTTTTCCTGGCCCCATTGATTGGTCTAAAACTGGGCGAGAAAGAGTGGACTTTGGTGTTAGTTGCTTGGTCACGTGCTCTTCCATCCCCCGTTCGGTTATGTGGGTCTCGGTGAGAGATGGACACCGGTGGGACCTCAACCGGATTATCACTGTCATCCATCTCTATTCGAATCTAAGCATTCCGCATCATAGCTCAACGGACATGGGTCTGATACTAATATCTAGGAGGGCCGTAATTGGCATCTCGGAGCCTGAGGCTCAATACGTACAAGTCTGGCTTCTACTCGCCTGAAATGGGGTCGACTGGACATAAACAATGTTCACAGCGCTGTCATTCCTTCTACATACAAGTCCGTACAACTATTACATTACACCTTCAATAGCTTGGTACCCCATCGCTCATAACTGTATATCCGTACAAGGCGGTACTACTATTACACCCTCAAAAGTTTTTGTTAGCCCATCGCTCATAACTAGAGCGCCTTCTTCCTAATATCCCTCGTCTCCTTCACCATCTCGTCAAACCTCCAGAAAGCAGGTAGGCCCTCAAAAAAGCAGGTCACCATCCAGGCCCACCAAAGCCTCGACCCCCTCTGCACCCCAAACTTCTGTAGCCTCGACCGATCTAGCGTCATGGCCTCGGAAACGTGGATTCCCACCACGGGGATGAAGATCAACCGGACGACCCACGCCTGCATCTTCACGCCTCCGGGGAATGCCCCTTCCCAGAAGGAATGCATGACAGAGCCGGGGACCTGCCACGGCAGGGAGAAGAAGCAGTAGAAGTAGAATATCACGGCGCAGAAGACAAAGAGCCCAAAGCCCGTCGGTGGCGCGTATTGATTGATGTCCACGTCCCCCAGTCCCAGCGCCTGGCGTGCAACCGAGTCCATCTCGACGGCCCGTTTCCTCGCGTCGGCATAGGACCGCATGGGAGGCTCAAAGGGGACGAGGTGGAGGGCGCCGTCGTCGGATTGGATCGTCATGTTCTCGAGCGAGATCTCCTTCATGACGGGGGATTTGGCGAGGTGAGCGGGCACTTTTGCGGAGTGGCGGAGGTAGCGGGATAGTTCGGCCTTGTGGTCCTTGTTCATGTGGTTAACGATGCGAGTTCGCATCGCCGCTTCGGTGTTGGACGACGCCATGGTGGTCGGAGGAGATTGAGTTTATGGGGGAATAAGGGAGGGCTCCGGCTGTACTTGAATTCTTGATGTGGTGAGCTTAAGATTGAGAGTGTCTCTCACTGTTGGTGGCTGGGGTCATATCAGCTCAAGCTTCAGGAGATGGATAAGTGAGATAAAAGTGAATCACGTGGCATCCCGTACTTGAATTAATTCGAAGGCCGAGAACTTGGAACACAGGCCATTCGTGGCATCTGCCCCCACCTGGTAACGCCAGATGCCGCCCCGCCATCACCGAAACTTGCCCCGCGATGACTCTTCAGCTCACTCGGAACTTTATTCAGTCGACCTGCTTGAGGTGATCGATTTTACAAGTAGATGATTGCTGGGATCAGATATCCAACCGCGCTCCCACTCGTCGCAGACCGATCCCCCCCTGCAGCGCACTCTCCTTAACCCCCCCCACATATACTAGGATTCCAGACTGCGCTCCCCGCTCACGATGCCCCACGCCATCTCGGCGCCCGCACCTGGGCTGCAGGCCATAATCCTCTGTGGCCCTGGCTCATCATTCCCAACCTTTACCGCCAATCCCGATGAGAATCCCAAGGCTCTCTTACCCATAGCCAACCGGCCGATGGTGTGGTATCCTATTGACTTCTGCTATCGTATGGGGATTACAGGTATGTGACCCGTGTGACTAGGGCGGGGCTCAAGAACCTTACCCCTGGCCTGAAAAGGAGAGGGCGTGTGTGAGTGAGATGAAAGGGTTGAGAGAGGCGGGGGTATATGGAGAAGGGGAGGAATGGAGAGATAGGTTGTGTAAGAGTGAGAGAGACAGAGGGAGAAAGGCTAACCATCCACATAGATATCACCTTAATATGTCCGCCTACCGCGCTCAAGGCCATCACCACAGCCCTTAACACAAACCCCTACCTCACGGCACTACCCCTCCCCAGGCCTGGAGTCCTAGCCCCCGAGGACCTCGATCAGAACACGGGGACGGCAGAGATCTTGCGCCTCCCTGAGGTGAGGGATCTCGTGAAGTCAGACTTCCTCATCTTACCGTGTGATCTCGTCTGCGAGCTCGCGGGCGAGAAGTTCCTCCAGGCATGGATGACGACGGCGGCCAGCCTCTCGTACGTCCTGGGAGATAAACGACTTGCCGGCGAGGACGTCCCGCCTTATAACGGCGGGCTTGGCGTTTGGTATGATACCAAGACGGAGAACCCCATCAAGGGCGAGGAGAAGGACTTCATCGCCACGACACCGCTCCCTCAGACGGCGGCGATACCACCAAAGGGGTCTCTCATCCCGCACGTGTCGAAGCTAGTCTACTCAATGCCGTCATCATCACTCTCCGACCTCATGGAGGACCGGGCGGGGCTGCCGGTGCGACATGGCCTCATCCGGAACCACCCAAGGGTGCGCATGCTCACGACCCTCCGCGACGCGCACATCTACATCTTCCCCCGCTGGATTGTCGACTTCGCCGCCAAGAACGATCGCCTCGACAGCATCGGGGAGGATATCACCGGCTGGTGGGCCAAGGCGGGCTGGGAGAAGGGGCTCGCGGACAAGCTGAAGCTGGACGAGGTCTTCAAGGAGCTCGACGCCGCAGGCGCCCGTCGGACAAGCGCCGACGACACGTACCCCTCTCGCACGGTGTCGCCGTCCGGGGACGGCAACGGCACGTCTGACACCGCCGCGGGGGCGGAGGCGGATACGCGCATCGCCGCCAAGGACGTCCCGCCCATCCTCGCGTACATCCACCCCAACGAGCCGTCGGCCCCCGTCCTCCGCCGCGTCGACACGGCACGCCTGCTTCTGAGCGTCACCCTCCAGCTCGCCAAGATACCCTCGGTCGAGGAGGTCGGCGCCGAGGCGGCGTCGCCGTTCGCGCACCCGAGGAAGGTGGCGTACCCGGAGGGCGTGAAGTCGCGGACCACCATCACGAAGGGGGACACGCTCATCGCGGAGCACGTCACGATAGAGGAGAAGACGTCTATCAAGGAGTCAGCCGTCGGGGCCCACTGCCAGATCAAGGAGGGCGCGAAGCTACTGCAGTGCCTGCTCATGGACGGCGTCGTGATTGGCAAGGGTTGCAAGCTCACGAGGTGTATACTGGGGAAGAGGTGCGTCATCGGGGATGGGTGCGTGCTGACGGACTGCGAGGTGCAGGAGAATCTTATCGTCGAGAAAGATAGTGAGTCGCTATTATCCCACCTCCGCCCCTCCCCCCCTTTCCCCCTACGATTCCAAGAACGTTTTTACGTTTATATCCGAGTTTTGGACCCCTTCACCCCCGATAGGTTACTGACGAAAGAAAATCACTACAGCCGACGCAAAGGACGAAAAGCTCATGAGCTCAGAGGGTTTAGAGGCGACGGAGGAGGAGATGAACGAGTTCCTCGAGGACGACGAGGTCATATTGTAAACCTAAAGCCGAATCCGCTTCCCTCGTTTTCTCCGACATGCACGAAAAAGGATAAATTAAAAGTGATTTTCATCTACATCAATATGGCCATGCCAACGTTCCCGCCCCTGCATTTGCTCGACGTCCCAGAACAGGAAGTGATGGCCTATTAGTCGATCACGTCTTCGTCGGGCCCGAAGTAAACCCTCCTCCGGGACCGTCCGGCCAAAAACGTCATCGCGGGATTCTAGAGAGCTGAAATTGCGGAAGTGACATGGAGGAAGTGGGGGAGAGGTAGATGTCGCAAGACAAGCATCTGAGACTGACATGGTTACCCGCAACGCAACCCCATCTTCCCGTCGTTCGTTCGTCTTCTCCCGAGATCCACGTCTAGCCTTGGCATCGTAACTACGACGTACAGGGGTGTGAGGAAACGAAATTTGTTTCCCAATATCTAATCGAAAACTCAAAACCTTAAAAACGTCACTCGCTGCCAATTTGGCTCCGGAGATTTTTTAAGAAGCAAGGCACGGGGGGAGGAATAGCTCCGGGTCCCTCCTGCTCCTCCAGCTTGATAGAGTTTCGAGCCACGACCTCATTTGGCACCATCCTTCCGCATGCTTTCCGTAAGGCCAGGCCCTAGATTGCATTGCGTTTGCACCATTTCCTCTTTCGTGAAGGTGCCCGTCTTCTCACGCGTCATTGCGGGAACTGGGGAGAGCGGGGTCCCGACCCCAGCAACGCCAGGCCAATTCGAGGGGGGGCAAACTTAGAAAAACTTCAGTTCATGGAGGGGGAGAATAGCATTGTTTGGGCGTGAGAGCAGGTATCGGATTTGGGGACGAAAAAAAGGGGGGGGGGGGGGGTCGGTCGTGTTCAAGATTCACGGGCGTGCGGAGTGGCGCCTGGGTTTTTTTCGCCAGATCCAGGCTTACATTTCAAGGAGGACAGACTCAGCCAGCCTCGCCATGGATGAATGTAAAAATAGCGGCGGGCGTAAGTGCCGGGGCGGCCAACGGAATGGCGGGTGGGCGGTATTGTCGTGTTCTCACTTCCCCAGAAAGAGACAAAGACGATCGCCCGGCACTGAACTCGTATTGCGAGAACTTTGGGGGCCGGGGGCCAGTTTCAAAGTTGAAGCTGGCGGGCTCGGATCAATTCTCGGTGACATTATTCTTTTTGGCCAGAAACCTCAGTCGCACCAGATTCGACTCTATTGTAACCCCCAACAATTCAGAGGCTTGACCAAGCATGATGGGAGAGAAGAGTTGTCCCGCGCAGCCCGTCTCGTCGGCCTGGAGACTGAGGGCAGGCTTGCATCAATACGAAGGGTTTCCTCCAGTGCCTGGGGAGACGGGGTCCCGAGTTCCTGGAGCCGAGGGCTAAGGTGACTGCAAGGAAACCTTAGTGCTTGCAGCGAGCAGGGCAATCACCTGTTTTTCACCAACCACTTACATCTGAGACAGTGCCCACACTCGGCATACTTGTACACAGCGCAGCAAGGTTTGGCATCCTCTCGAGCGTACTTATGCGTTGGTGATGTGCATATGAAACTGTTTGCTACCGCGTCCCCAGGTCGTTTGTGCTAGTGGTTATGCATGTTGTCTGCCCTGCCAACGCATGGTGGTGCAGGTGGGAAGTGCATGTTATAGCGCGGTGGTCGCTACATCGTGGCTACGGTTTACACCGGAGTCGTAAGGTCAGGGCTCGTCAGCACGTGTGAATCTCGCCCGTCGACAATTACCTTTATAATCACAGTGTGCCTCGTTGTGTGGACATGCCCGTAGAGGTACCCGTTGCTAGCTTGGGCCTGGTTCGGCGAGAACCGAGAGATAGAGCGGAAAATAGAGTTTTAAGGCGACAACCTGATATTCGCTCCGGAAGAGGAAAGTACACTGGGGAACTGGATTTGAGCTAGGCCCTATTCAGCGCACGGAGTAACAATGAGTTCACCGGACCCGGCTGGGCCCTGCGGCGCCGAAAGTTAATCACGCGCCCCGACAACGACCAAGGACGAGGGTGGGATGGGTGTATCGAGCAGTCGTCGTGGTATCATCCAGATATCTAGGTGGGTGACAAGTATGAGGCTGTGCGTGCAGCAGAGGGAGAGGTCGTGTCCAGATTAAGCCGCGTCAAGCGCGCAGGTACTGAGGCCGCACCACACGACAGGAAAGATAGGGAGAAGTAGCTCGTAGCATCAGTTGGTCGACTCAAGCAGCGGATTGGAAGGGCTCCTTGTCGAATGGATCGTAAGATATTCGCCATGGCCGTGCCTCGCGGCTGTACCTGTACTGGAACGCTTCCTGAAAATTGTAGATGGGTCAATGACACCTCTTGTCTTCTTATCCAGATCGAGATACTTTGCCACTAGCCGCCTGTCGTCCGTATACAAGTATTGACCTATGTCCATCAGCACGCCCAAGACGGATGTGAGAGCTGCGATACATCCCCGAGATCTCAGACTCAGCCCTGGCAGCCCATGCAACCAAAACAAGGGTTTCTTTGACTCACCCTCACAATTCTGAGGTGAACACGAGGGCGTCGACGGCGCGCACGAAAATAGACCTTCTAGAAGGGTCAGAAGCACGACGGATTCGTCGAGGTGCAGGCATCGCGATGAGTGTAGTGGTGTAGATGCACAGGGGATAGGTCACAGATGAGATCTAGATATGAAATGGCAGCCAACCGTTGCGCCCTCGATTCCTGGCATCGAAAGAGGTGGTGGCGGTGTAAGTACGTATGCATTGTGTGTGCAAGTGTGTATGTGTGTAGGAGATGAATGTGACATCTTGTTCTTCTGTGAGTGGCGTGGCAAAGCCCCGTGTCCCCCACCAAGCTGCCGTCTGTACCTTCTACATCACACCTTTGCTATGTACTTGCTCTAGGGTTGTCATGATGATGCCAAGTAGGACCTTCTGGGGCAGCGCAGAATGACTCGGTTCTCGGGCGCCACTCGAGGATGGGGGGGGAAGTCGCGAGTCGGACCCGGGGAGCTAGCAACGGGGTGGTCCTCGACGGACAAAGTTAATACAGGTACTTTGTATGGGTGCCGTCAGCCTATCAGTACAAGTATGCAACGTGGATCGCGACTGCCCAAACAGAGCAGCCCAGCAGGGCAGGACCGATCCAATCCCAGCTAAGCTTTCCGTTCATCCAGCTACCAACAGTGACAGTGGGAGGGCCTTCTGCCTGGAGGGATCAACAGGGTTCCTAGCAAACATTCCCGCTCCCTCAATGCTACCTTGGGAATGTACTCGTAGCCTTGCTGTCAAACTCGGACGGCCAGTGCCGAGGTGAAGAGAGCCAGACGGGAAAGGGTCGTGTATCCTGGAGTACAAACAGCACTGCGGCAAACAGTTCGTCCATACCTAGCGCATCGCTCCCTTTAGCGTGCTTGCATATATCAGGTACTGATGCTCATGTGGTGTTCACGGCGAGTCCGGAGGCGGATGCAAGCCAATAATATCCCGAGTACGTACTTGGAGGGGACGACGTCAAGTACTTGTGTATGATCCTTGTCCTGCTTTCGCGCTAGTGGAGCGACCCATCCAACAGCAACTACCAACATGGACATGGTTCTCCAAAAAAGTAATCGAGGGAACGCTAAAGCGGGTCCACTACTTAGCATCTCAAAACCTCCGACTAAATGTACCTCCTGCAGCTGCAGGGAAATTGTCCCACCCACGCACGACCTGTCCTTACCCTTCCCCGGACGTGGGCCCAACTGAAAGGGAAATAGCAGGCCACAATCTTCTCACCCGCTGGGGACCGAGGATTCTTCAATCTTGCTCACCAACGTGCAAGTATTATTACTAAATAAAAATGCGAGAGCGCTTGTACATGTTCCAGACATGATACCTTACCAGGCCCCGTCGTCATAGTGTGGTGTGCGTGGTCCTGGTGGGTACTTACTTGCATGGACTGGGTGAGCTGCAAGTACTGCTTGACCTTAACCTTGACTACGGGTACAGCCAACACATTACATGTCCACACACATACTGACCATCAGCCGTTCCTTCTCTGTCGTACCTGCGTTCAGACCCTTACAGGCTCCGCCAGGCCAAACCCCATGATTGATGTCAGATTTACTCGTGTCTCTCCCTTCAAGCGCCGAGCAGCTCATCGTTGGACATAGCTGCATGGCAACGCCCGCAGAGGAACCGCATGTCTAGACGCCTAGACCTCCGACCTAAGCCTGAGTTTGCGCTACTCCCAGACCCCCGACGGGTACCACGCAGATCGCTCTCCATACCCGCTGTCTCCCATGCCTTCAATGCTACCACCCTACCCCCCACCCCCCAACCATTCATCTTATGGCTACAAGTACATCATGGTCATCCTCAGCTCACACCCCAACCCACACCCACCCGCGGCTGTTCATTGAGGTGATGCATCGGTCTGATGTGCCCACCCCCGTGTTACCTTCAGAGATCGGCCGTTTGGTGTCAGATGCTTGATGGACGGCGTTGACAGCTGCTGCCCCCCTTCATGTCTTCGTCCCTATGTCTTGGAGCTTGGTCAAGGGCCTCGAGCAGCAAGCAACATAACGGCCTAAAAGATACGTTTCCACCAACACACACACATACCACCCTTCATTTGATGTTCCGCATTCGATGAGCCGTCTTATATTTTTTTTATTGAGGAGGCGCCTACATATCCCCCACCTTCGTGGCCTAGTGGACCTATCTATCCCCTCTAGTTGATCTTGAGAAAAGGAACGTATGAATGAGGGAAGTAGAGTCATGCTTGGAGCCGCCGGGCTAGGAACAAGTATCACTCCTTTCTCCACACTGCCATCAATACACATTGAGTCTAGCCTTTCCATGACCCTTGTTACACAGAGTCCCCGGTACATCCACATCGGCCCTACGCCATTCTGGCGTTTATCCCTGTCGGCCCTGTCAGATGGTCAATTGCCCAAGCCCAGACGCTGGCTACTCGGCTCTCGCCTTAGCGCAAGAACCTATGGTGTGTGGTCGTTCGACCTACGAGTACAAGTTCTGGCCGACTGTGTGGCGGCAAATGCCAATCCGAGGTACCCGACCAGTTGATGCTACCCTGGATTAAACTTCTGGCGGGGACTGGGGCGACTTCTTTCTATATGTATTCCTGACGTTTGACCAATACCCCCCTCGTCTTTCGTGATTCAGACAACTCATGTTCTCCTCAACGGGAAGACTAACGGATGGCATATGGATGGTTAGTCTAGGCCTTTGCGTTCGGCCACCAGCCAGCTACTCATGAGTGTTAGTGGCTATTAAAGTTATCCTTCTTTAGCGTCTGGGGCATCTCCTCTCACGAGTAATACTCGTAATAGTAGTCTGCGGAGACTAAAATCCAGCCGGGGCTGGGAGGCTTCGATCTGCCTCACGCCGTATTAAGGTTTCCCTCCTGCGTATATATCACGGCGTTGACACCCCCAAATCTGGTCTGAGGGAAGTGCTTCGAAACCCCCAAATCTACGCTCCCATTCCTCCTCCATGCTTCTTTCAGGAACAAAAAGTCTACTATCTCTCCCTCTCCCCCACACAGCTCTCACGACAGGCAGGAACGCATGCAGAAAATAAGAGCTGAGTCTTTCTTATTACCCTTCCCTGCCCTTGCATACTACCTATTGTAGGAGTACGAAGCAAGAGGTATCGACTGCGCCCCAGGGGGTTGTTAGTATCATTCCAACCCTTCCGACCCCAAATCCCAACTGCCGCGTTCCATACGAACTCATCCTCCCATTTCTGGAACGGCAACATTACACAACACGGACGATTAGAGGCACTACTACCTGGCTCGCTCCCCTCGGGATATAGGCCACCGTCAGTCGTCTTGCTCCCATTCTAAATATAATATCACTGAGGGAAGCCTTGCAACACGGAGTACCTTCTCTCTCGGTACCCCGCCTCCCCCCCCG
>ONZQ02000010.1:132743-241240 GCA_900312665.1 Cephalotrichum gorgonifer | reverse complement strand
AAAAAAAAAAAAAAAACCGGAAAACAAGTCTACATACATCCACACACCTACCCCGGTCACACCCCTGTCGCTTCTCTTTTGGCCACGGCCCTTGCGTCTATCAAAAACACCCCCCCCCCCCGGACCTGTCGACAGGGACCTAACCGTGGTCGCGGGTCACTATTTATCAGACACCGCGAACCCCGGTGCCTGTCAACCAGAAGGCCCCACCTCTTCCTTCCGTTTCAAGCTCTCCTCCCAACTGCCAACTGCAGCAAGCAAACATGGAAATTATACCATCTTTCTCGCTGGACTCCTCCCCACTCAACTCGGCCTTCAAGTCAGACAGGGATTTCGGTCTCTCCATTTCAGGACCGTCGCCCCCATCCGACAGCTTCTCAACTCCTTCTTCTTCATACGGACCCTTCACCCCCACTTCTGGCAGCTCAACCCCTCCAAAAACCCTTGACTTAGACGCGCCATACCAACAACAGAACCTATTCTTCGATATGCCTCTGCAAAATTACCCGCCCGAGTGCTTCAATGCCACCGAATGTAAGCCCTCTGGATTGAACCGTGTCTCCTACCTCGGGGGCCCCTGTATCCCAGACGCTCCACCGGCGAGACGAGCCACGGAGCCTACCCCCACGACCTTGGACTACAGCGGCTTCGCGGAGATGGCGATGCCGCAGTCATATTCAACATCCGCTCCTATGGACCAGTCGCCCTACGAACTGTACCCAATGGGCGATAGGGGACGGCCGAGATCTTTCGACACATCCTTGGCGCCTAATACGGTCCGCATGTCAGACATGTGCAGCAGCAACGGGGCGTACGACATGTGCAGCACCGAGTCCTACGACATGTGCGGTTCTATAGCCGGCAGGCCGTCATTCACGTCTTCGATGCCTTTCGCACCCGGAGAGCAGCTCAGAAACTCCGACACGGAATCTGTTGGCTCCCACACAGTCATGTCGCCACTCCCAATGGATACGATGCCGTCTCCAGGCCTACCGCATAGGCTTGCGATGGTTGAAATCGGGAGAGAAATAAGATCTCCCCCGAGGCGTGTCCGGTCCTTAGATACCGGCGGCCGCGGAGGTGACATGGGCGACATGCTCATGGGCCCTCCTGGCAGTGGCGATCAAGGACATGAAGGCGGCATTGAGATCAAGAGGATCGCGGCGGGGAAGCATCAGTGCGAGGTTCCTGGCTGCAACAAGTCTTTCAATAGGAAAGAGCACCTTAAGAGACATGTCACGACGTGAGTTCCTCCGCTTCTCGCGAGCACTCTCGCTATACCCCCAACCATGGGTGTTCGTTTTTTGGACGCTAACAGAGAATCCTTACTAGAACCCACGAGGAAGCGGTGATCCCGTGCCCCTTCTGCAAGGACAAGAGCGTGAAGCCGTTCAACAGGATGGACAACTTCAAGAACCACATCAAGATCCACTCGCAACCCCGTACCAGCGGCCGCGTGGAATACGTGCCCGAGGCCGTCGAGCACTACCGCAAGCTGGTAGAGGGCACCAAGCCCCGGAAGCCGTCGAAGAGGGGAAGCGCCTCCTCCGCCACCAAAGCAACTTACCGCCGTCTATGATCGGTAATGGTGGTATCTTTCTTATTTTGCGAGTTATATCCGGGATGAGCTTTACGTGACACGGTATAATGTTTTTTTTTTCGGGAACCTGGTTTTTACGGATATCGTATAAGATCGCCTTTTTTCTTGTCTCTACCCCGACGAAATTCTTCCAACCCCCCTTTACCCCCCTATCTGGTGTTTTGACCTTGTGGTGGGGATATATTGGACGGTATGGATTTGAGTCTTGTACCTTTTGTTTCCTTGGCACGAGCAGTCCCGGGATTGCTCGGGGGTATAATACTTTTTGGCGTTTCTTGCTATGGGAAGTACGTAATACATAGAAAAGGGCTCAATAGGCAGCTGGAAGTCAAATTACAATTGCATATCTTACTCACAAATGATATAATTTACTGGTACATTTCAGCTCGCCAGGACATGCATGCTGGCACCCTCGGGACCGATGTCAGGATTGGGAAGTGATTCTCATAGAAACGGCTTCCTGCACCACTCATTAGCGCGATAGGTCGAGAACGTCACATCACATCAGGACGAGGTACGGTGATACGAGTCCGGTGGAATGCAGGGACCCGGTGACGCATGGAAGGACTTTAGTCTACCTTCCACGCATATTGGGGGGGACTTGGGGAGACTGGGGGGATTAGTTGGCGTATCAGAGCCGAGGAGGTGCATCGTCCCATGCTACGAGTCATAGTATCTCTCGTTCCAGAACGTAGCCACGGTGGTGCTGGTGAGATAACGAGGCATCCACACCTCTTTCCTCTCTTCTCCACCAGGCTGGCCTTGGAGCGAGCGAAGTATTAATAGAGACTAGTTGTTTCAACCAAA
Organism: Cephalotrichum gorgonifer; assembly: GCA_900312665.1. Taxonomy (NCBI): domain Eukaryota; kingdom Fungi; phylum Ascomycota; class Sordariomycetes; order Microascales; family Microascaceae; genus Cephalotrichum; species Cephalotrichum gorgonifer. The sequence continues at coordinate 238,833 of ONZQ02000010.1, read as the reverse complement.
GCGTGAATACTTAGGCATCCCCGTCCCCCCCCCAAAAAAAAAGAAAATGCAAAAAAGACAAACTCCCACACAGGGAATCGAACCCCGGTCTCCGCCGTGAGAGGGCGGTATGATAACCCCTACACTATATGGGATGGGTAGATGTGATAGTCACTCCCTCACTAGGACCCTTAACGTGAGCCTGGCACCTCCTCATTGGATCTACCTCATTCTCGTGGGACCCGCTTAGCCTCGAGATCTTGGGAAGGGGGAAAGGGGGCAGGGGTGGCGTCCGACAGCTCCTGTGATAAGGTGATGGGACTTCCGGAAGAGGAAAGGTCGAGGATCTTTTGGGAAGTTTGGAAGTTCTAGAAGGACGGGGTCTATCGTGCAGGTGGCGAATAGGATTGTAGGGAGAAGGGAGAGGGGGAGAGGAGAGTCCGGGATTGGGTGATTTGGACGAGGGTAGTCTGAGATGGGTTGTCTAGCTGGATTTTGGAGGAGGAACTAATGTAAGACTCGAGGAGGGTTGGCCTGCCTCAGGGAAGCTGGTGGATGTGATGGTGTGTACTGACGTATTGGGAGGCTGGGCTGTTCATGCATGGAAGCGTTGCACGAACTGCATGGAAGGTTCTTAGCCCCGCCCGCGCCTCCCCTTTTCAAGAACAGAGGACGAGGGATGTTGTGATGGTGTGCGCGAGAGGGTGATCCAGTATGTACATACTATGTGATGTATCACAGACAGCCCGGTCATAGCCGATATCCAAACTGCAGAAACGGGGGTCCTTTTTTTCTCTCATTTTTTCCTTTCTGTTTATGGAAAGGATAGACCGGGGACGAGACGACATCCGGGCAATCAATTGATCCATGGGGGGCACGAGACAAAATGATGTTGGACCCGAGCGTCTGGTTCCACTGTGCAGTAAGCTTTCGATAGTTGGTCACAAGATGTACGCCCACCCCCTCGGGGAATGCAGCTGCTTTTGTTTGTTTGCCCTTGGGGGACATTGTTTTGTTTGGGGTAAGGCGTCGGTATTGCCGGTGGAGATGCATTCCGGGCGAAGGGGGGGCGGGGGCAGGGGGACGAGGGAATCATATTGGGTGTGGTTCAGATGGGGAGATGGGGGCGGCGAGAAGGCGTCGTGTAAGTGATCACCGGTAGGGTGGCTGAATTACGGGAGGAGAATGCGCGCTGCGTGGGGGCAGGGATGGATGCAATGATGGTTGCTGGAGGAACTGGGCAAATACTGGTCTGGTCGTGCAGAGAAAAGAAAGAGGGAAAAATGAGAGAGGCTGTAGGGTTGCGCGATAGCCGTTGGGTCGGGGGCTGTTGGGAGAAGCATCTCTCGATAATATGATATTTGTCTGCCGGAGGACCAACAGATTGGGTCCACCCACGTTGAACGACATTGGGATAACATTGACGGCGGTACTTGCGCGGGGCTGCATGTGCCCCTGTCCCTGTCCCTGTTCGTTTCCCTGTCCGTTGAAACCCCCAATCTGCCACACCACACGCAAGACATAGTTACTACGTACTCGTTTGGAGTACACCGTACTTAGTATTATTCTATGGGTAACTAGGGAGTCGGTGTAAGTACAAGTATACTTATACAAAGTAAAAATACCCTCCCCTCCCCCTTCCGGATTAGGATTACAAGGGTGGATGCACCAACAGTCCGATTTCCTGGTTGGGTCTCGTGCAGGGGAGAGCACGGATTGGACGACAGGGTCAGGGTGGGGGAAGCACAACGGCTGGGGGTGGGAAGAGTGGGGCTGACAGGTAAAAAACAGCGCTAGTGGTTTGCTTGGATCTGTGGTCGGCTGCGGCAGGCCGTGTGGGGTCTCTCGGCCCGGACATGGCTCTCATTACCTCCGGGTCTAGTGTTATATCGGCTGGCCGACGACGGGCAGACGAACGACAAGTCACCACCTTCAAGGCTGAACGCGTCAATGATGGAGTAAAACTGGTACCACGGCCACCTTTCTTTTCTTTTTATTATTTATCCTATTTTGATTTGACCGCATAGACGGGTAATATTGCATTCCTCATTTTTCTGGGATAGTGCCAAGGACAAGTACCCGAGTATGAAGTGATCGTCCGCCGTGGTCTTCCCGAGGAGAAGGTGTCCTGAATGGGGAGAGATGTCCAATTTCTTGGCATGGAGGCCGGAGATCTACGCGCGCATGTACATACTCTCACATTGGACTGGATTTGCTGCGTCACGGGGATGGACGAGAAAAGATACACTGTGCCCGCCCTGCTTGTTTGGTGGTCTGCGCCCAGACTGCACACAGTGCTTCAAGAGTTGCACTGCCTCCTCATCCTCCTTCTCCTCCTCTGCCTGGTGCCTACATGCAAGAGCCACCGCCACCAACACAAAACGGCCCTCGACGAACATGCGGGGAGATAGACCCAACCTTTCTGTACAACGAATGAAAGGTGACGGGATGCCAACACCCAACACCACCGCCAGCGCCAACGACACGAACTGGCCGTGCATGCCAACCAACATCTGCTTCCCGTTCTACGCTCTAAGTGTGGGGACATGTGAGGAGACATACGACATCCAACCACACACGGTATAACGGCAACTCGACATTGGATTGGGCTTTTGACGGTCTTGATCGGCCCCGAGCCACCTTATCGTGTTCCCGAAAGTCCCCTCGGGTACCCGGTACTCTCGTGCCGCTGGAGTGTGTACGGCGACGGACGGAGTCGACCCCGTCCTATCCTATCACTGCTGTCAGAGCACGCGAACAAGCCTTAGCCTACATCGGTCTAATCATTCACCGAGATCCAAGACCCCTGTCCTCCTCCCTCTTCCGAAAAGAGGCGGCACTACCGTCACCATGACTGCATTCGCGCTTGCTCCGCCCTCCTACGAGGAGGCCGTTGTGAGCCGCCACCTCACTTGGCCGTCTCTCGTGGCGCCATACGTCCCCGCGACGGACTACCCGAGCCTCTGCCTCGTCTGCCGCCGCTTCAACGACGTCTTCACCCCGCTTCTGTGGAGGGACCCCCTGGTCACTATTAGGAAGCTGGGGCTTGACCCTGCGGACGGTAAGTACCCCCTTTTCCCCCTTTCGAGTTTCTCCACTCCTCCCATACCTCACCGTCCTGGTATTGCTCCAAGTATGAACTATGTTGCCCCGGAGCCCCTCGCAGGGGCTGTACACCGAGCTTCCCGTCTAGTACTTAATATTCGGGGCTCAGCTCTTCAGGCAGGAATGTATTTATAGTTTTATAGCGCACTGTGACGTTACATACACATGACTGACGAATGGGGGCCAGACTTCACGTGGTACTTCAAGTTCATCCACAAGCGTGCGCCGACGACGAAGTACTCGACCCGTGCGCACGTGCTCTCCCTCGACTTCCGCCAGATGGCGAGGGTCTCGTACCACTACAGGGGCGAGAGCGCCATCACCTCTACCTTCAGGTTCGTCCCGACGCTGTTCCCCAACCTGAGGTGTGTCCTCCTGGACGGGGACGCCGAGTCGGACGCCCACGCTCTGCAGAGCACCCCCTGGCACGCCCTCGGCGACGGCGGGCTCGAGGTCCTGAGCCTCTCGGGGTGTCAGTTCCTCCTGGGGTCCACCTTCTTTGAGGGCTCCGAGGGGCTGCGGGCGCTGGTGTGCCTCGACGTCTCTGGGCTGCCGGGCTCGATACGGCCCCTGATCGGTGCGGCGGCGGGCCTGCCGCGGCTTCGTATCCTCAAGGCAAGGGGGAGGGAGCTCGGGGCTGGGGACGCCGTCGACCTCGCGAAGGCGTTTGCTGGCATGCTCTGGAGCCTGGACCTGGGCGATAACCCCCTGCCTGACGCCGTGCTACCCCACCTCCGCGAGCTCATGATGCACAGCCCGTCTCTGCGGACTGCTGCGCACGTTGAGGTCGAGGGGCGCGTGGAATGGATGAGCCAGAGGGGTACCTCGCAATTCGGCCCTTTCTACCACGTAGTAGAGTCGAGTCAGAGCGGCACCTTCAGCCACCCGGCGCGGTACCTCGCGGACTCGCCCTCGTACCACGGCGACCAGGAGGGAGCTGCGCCGGTTCGAGGGGATGGCCGCGCCGCCATCAAGTCCGACTCGGTTGACGTCGTAAAGCAGGCCGTGACGGCGGATCCCGAGGCCTCTCCGTCCGTCGCCGAGGCTGTGCTGCTCGCGGCTCATTCGAACGCGGCGTCACTGTGTCTGACTCACTTGCGCCTCTCAAACACCAAGGTGACTGCCCCAGGCGTGGAGGCTCTCATCCGTATGTCCCCTGGGCAGCTGGAGATTGTAGACTGTGACTCCATGCGCATTCCCCTCAAGCTGTCGTGGCCACGGCCGTGGCCGAAATCGACCCGGCTTTATGGAATGTTAGGCTCATCGCACATCTGGAGGCCTGTCTTCTCCTCTAATCTGCGGGCGCTCCGGATACATCACTCTGTAGTCACGCAGATCCCCACGCTAGAGGCGGAGGGTCTCTCGGCCCTGAATCGCATTTGGCTCGCGGAGACGGCCGTGCGGGAGAAGTGCGAGATGGCGTACCCGCAGGCCTTCGTGCCGGACATGAACCCTCGCATCACGTCCATAACATTGACCAAGATCCCCCGGCGCTCCTCCGGTCCTCTTATCGAGAAGATCACGAACTTCATAGAGCTGGCATCCATACAGGAACGTGACATTGCGGACGCCACCATATCGTCCTCTAGGAGAGCCCCGATGATGCTGAGGGGCCTCCGGCACATATCCCTCGAGTTCGAGGCAGACCCCATGGAGGACCTGTCTCAGCTGAGCCTCTCGGGAGATCTAGACGTCGAGGGACTACTCGACATGGACCGGGAGAGCTTTACCTTTTTCGACGAAGGGCCCAGTGGCAGGGATGCAAGGAGTCGTGAGCAACGCGCCTCCCCCCAGGATCCTAACCCGATCGATAACTCTAGATTCAAGGCCTCCGAGGGCGTCGTGCTCGAGGGAGAGTGCATCGTCCACACGGATAAATGGCTCGGAAACGTCTTCAGGGCGCGGGTGTGGGTGGGGACCGGCGTCCCGGGGCCCCATCCTGCCGTGAACGCATACATGGACCTCGTCCGCAGCGCCGACCTGCGAAAGGTGATTGGCGTCGCGTCGCCGTCGCAGGTGAGGGCAGGCGTGCCGACTGGGTCCCTCCTCTTCCTAGACGCCTGGGAGGCGATCGTTGTGCCGGCGGTGATGAGGGAGCCCGGGAGGGGTGTCCTGGAGGGGATGCGGGATGTCGTCGCGGAGCTGAAGAGGTATAGGGTGGCCACGAGACAGGCGTTTGCGGCGGAGGAGAGGCGGGTTGGGAAGGGTAGGGTGAGGCGGGGGGCTCCTCATTATTTTTATACGGGGGCGGTCGAGGTCGTTGCGGTGGATAGTGCGAACCGTGGTTCGGAATATTGGAGGTGAGTCTCTGGCGTGGTCGGACCAGAGACGTGAGATTGGACTTTGTGCTTTGGGATGAGCTATGAGTTATGAGCCTCGTTTAATGATTCCCACGAGGATATAGCCTACTTTGTCGTGTTTCCTCCCGGGAAGAGGGGAAAGGGGGGGGGGCCGCAAAACTCGGAAGGAGAGGAACTCCCTCCCTCCCCTTTTGTAGTATCAAATTCAACATGACCAAAGACCAAGTCCAGGAGCCGTAAATACTTGATCTACTCTATTTCTTTCCTTGCAAGATGCTACAGTGATATCCGACTGAGTATCACTAGTACATCCCCCACCAACAAACCTCGTAGTATAGTTTCCAGTTCGGGCTCGTTCATGAAACAGGACATTCATCACCAAACCGCCATTTCTTACTATATACGATAAAAAGTCGAGCGTAAAGGAGATGATTCCCCATACAGACGAAGAAGAATAAAAACCTTTCTCGACAACAGACTGAAGGGCCAAAAGAAAAAACCACAAACCGATCCTGCCACGACACCCCCCAACCAACCCCCGCCTGGGACGCGATGGGGGAGGAAGAGGAGAAGGGGGATGGGTAGATCTAGACGTCGACGGTAGATCCGACGGGTCCGAAGCGGATGTTGGACCAGACGACCTTTCTGTAAAGTGGAGAGAGAGAAGAAACTTGTCAGTAATAGTCATGGGTGACAGGAATGGGGGCTGGAAGAGGGATAAGAGTGGGGATGAACTCAGTGAGGTTACTTACGCGTCGGGAATGGAGGCCTCGACCTCGGATGGGACGCCAGAGTCCGCGGGACACCGGCCACGGGCAGCGCCGGGCTGGCCCTCCTTCTCGGGGGGGTAGGTGGAGTCGAGCCAGAGCATGTTGGCATAGTGCTGCGAGAGAAGAAACGCTCATTAGATCCCGGACCATGATCATCGCCAAGAAAAAAAAAAGCAGGGAAAATGACGGAAGAAAGGGGGGAGCAAGCGGGAAAGAACGTACGTCGTCCCAGATGGACATGACCAGCACCATGGGGATGGCGAGCGCGGCGTTGAGCTGGGGCCAGCCTCCGACCTCGTCGAAGCGGTTGCGGTCGTCGAAGAGCTTCGGGGTGGCGGTGCAGAACTCCGGGGTGAGGTCCGCGGAGGCCGGGAGGCCCTCGTAGGTCGATCCGGGGATCTCGATCTTCTGACCGTTCTGGACGAAGAACTGGGACATCTTGTTCTCCTCGAAGCGGGTGACGACGCTGGTTGGGACGGGTTAGTATGGGGTGCCTGTACGCGAAGGGAGATAGGGGAAGGAGAAACTTGCGTGAAGACGCTGTTGGTGTCGACCGTCATGCCAGGGCCGTAGAAGTCGTGGTTGCCGTGGCGGTACGGGTTGTAGTCGCACCCGTTCGCGTCGCAGAGGCCGGCGAAGCGGTCGTCGGAGTAGGTGCCACCGCAGTTGTCGGTCTCACAGACGTGGTAGTTGTTGTTCTCGCACGGGTGAGGGGTAAGCGCGAAGGATTCCTTGTTGGATTCCCTGTTCGTTTCGTCCCTGTCAGCGCCATTGTCCATGTTCTGCGCTCCGCCCTCGCTTCCAAGTTCAAAAGGCAATTAGGATAAAGGGGTAGGCAATGCTTACCAGACGTCGATCTCAGCGCAGCACGCGCCGTACGGACCAACACCGGCGTTGGCGTCGTTCTCAGAGGGCTTCCAGCCCTCGACGTTGGCCTAGGTAATTCATCTGTAAGCCCATGTTCTCTCTTTTTTTGAAGGAAAAAAAAAACGGGGGGGGGGGGGGGGTACGTAGGGAAATCCAAGGATCTATCCCAGGGTTTAAACTCTCACCTTTCCACCGACGAATTTGAGGTCACGCGCGCACTGGGCATCGCAGTAACCCGTGCCGTACTTGGCGCCAGCGGCGTTCGAGGGGTAGCTGGACTTGCCGCCGTCCTCCTCCATGGCAACGAAGTACAGTGCGGCGTTGAGCCCGCATTCGACCGTCGAGAGGTCGACGTCAAAGGTGAACTCATTACCCAGGAGCGTGAACATCTGGTACTTGTCTGCGCCCGCCATGAGGTAGAAGCGAGAGCCGATGTTCTTGCCGTACTCATGCTCAGTGACGAACCCGAGGGAAAGGGCGTCGCCCGACGTCGAGGCGCCGTAGGTGGTGCCATAGTTGGCGCCCTCGATGGCACACTTCTCGGCACAGTCGGTTGCGGTGCTGCAAATGGACTCTACCCACTCGTTGCCATCGTAGCAGTTGTCGTAGCCGTCCACGTTGTGGAGCCAGCGCCAGTTGCCTGGGGAATAGCGGCGCCTGTCAGTGTCGAACTCTTACGCCGAGACACCATACAGGCAAAGTAGGGACACAGAGACCCGGGGGGGTGGGAGTAAAAGAAAAAAGGAAGGGGGGGTGGAGTAAGGTGAGAGAGACTGAGGGCTAAGGGTTGAGGGTTGTGAACTCACTATCAATCACGACTTCCGCGCTGACGGACTGGCAGGATCCACCGCTGCCAGAGCACTTCGACCAGGACATCTTGGGGTGCGTCTCCGTCTGCTCGGTACCAACCTGCTGCGCGGCAGCCATCGAGGCCAAGAGGCCGAGGGTGGCAGCGAAGGTCACCATGGTGGGCAGAAACTGGGTAGGGTTTGCAAAAGGGGGGGTACAAGGGCTTCGAAGAGACTTAGGGAGATTCTAGGAGTGTTTCGTGCGACTTGGATCACAAGTACGGACGTGGGACAGGAGCAGCATGCCCCCTTTTATAGGGGACGAGAGGAGGGGCTCTCGTCTAGGTCGACGAGGTGGCGGGCACCCTTCTCCGCACTTGCAATCAAGCCTCCTTGTCCAAACGGGGTATGACCGCCCGAACTTCATTTGCAGCTTCATATCCCCCAAGGCCCGAGTCCCGATATATATCACCACGGGGTGGGCTGGACCATAACGATCTTGATTAGCACTTTAACCAAGGACTCCGCGCCGGATCTTCCAAAGGCGGGGGAGCATGCCTCCCATCCGCAAATCGGGATCTCCAAGCAGAGAAGGTTCTACAGGGGGGAAGGGTAGCACAGGCACACCCTCTCGCGATCCCCCGAGGTAGCGAGGAGGGGGCGGTGCCTGGGCCCTGGAGATTTGCCTCCTTCTCACGGACGGATGATCCCGGCGGCTAGCAGGGGTATCGGGAGATAAAGTCAAGATCCTGAAGAACGGGGGGACCATCGGCTCTGCACCCCAGATGTTGTGTATCACAACGTTAGATCGGGGAAGGTGGGCGCCAGGGGCTAGCTTTGTCGTCAGTACATCAGAAGGAAGAACTCATGTACAAGAAAAGGGGGGAAAAGGAAAGGGGGGGGGGTGTCGGGGGGTGGTCACACAACCAGAGAGAAGGAACAGAGATACTTGGCGGGGTGTTTATAACCGGATCGCACGGCTCTCGAGAGAATTGCTGGTGCGCGATGAGCGGTCGTTGAGAGCGGAGCAGTCAAGCCGGATACTGTGCCGCTGTAACTTTACATGGGCCGTGGGAAAAACTGGGGCGGCCCCCCTTCTCGTGTAGTGAACTCGGAAAAGGGCCGGGCGCCCCGCCTCCCAAGTCCCATTTCATGCCGGCACCGACACGTCAGGGAAGTAAGCGAACTTCCGAGGGATCCTGCCGAGAGTGGAGACTAGCCTTGTCCCCTCGGTGAGCCCATGCTTCTTGATGTCTGAATTGACCTGTCGTTCCAACGCCAGTTTCTCTCCTTCCAGGTGTCCCCAAGGCTGTGAGGCCTTTGGCGGGGAGGAGGGGTGAAGCCAACAATCGTGGCTCAGGGACCAATGTAGTTGTAAAGTAACAGGAACCTTTTTGTCATGGAGGGTGGCCCAGTACCGGTCGGAGATCTCGTCCTCCCCCCCTTTTTTCTGGGATGGTAACACGACACAGAGAGCGGATTAATGAACAGGGAGGAAGACTGCCTGCGTCGAGGAGGTCAGTCATCTGCAATTAAATTGAAATGGTACGTTGATCTCATTTCGGGGTAGCGAGATGAACACACCGATAACCATATCGTACCCGAGCTTGTTCATTTTGTCGTCACTTGATCCCTGAAGCTGCGTGAATATGAATATGAATATGAGGATCTGAAGAAGTATGAATATGAGTGTGTGAGACGTATAAGCATGGATTTTATCAAGGTGGTAACTTACTCAACGGTGAGTCGTGGAAAACCATGCGGAGGTATAACCCCCGGAACGAAAAGGGGGTCATAATCAATTCGGGATCCAATCAGTTCTCGGGGTCCAAATCAACTGGGAGCTTGAACCTGCTTAGGCCTACCTACCCCGCCCGTCCCCCCCCGAGAATGCCCCCCATCTTCGTCCCCCTCTACCACGGCCCTCGACCGTTCGCGACGGGCCCCCCAACAGAACATTCTCAGCTTCGCTTCCTCCTCCGGGAAATGCAAACGGATGCCGGGACTCCATTCCCGAGGCCCACCCCCCGCAATATCCACGGTCCGCCCCCACCAATCCCGGACGTCACCGGTCCCACCATCTCCCCCGGCAAAAAAGGGCACCCCACCCTTCGTCGCGATATATTAAAGGCGACGCGTCAGGTTGGAGTGGTGGGTGGCGAGTAGTGGGCTTCGCTCGTGCTATCCATTGACCGCGGTATATTGGTCGGGGCGACTGCCCTCCCTCCTTGGAAGTAGATTGAGCTAGTTTCCCTCGATTTGCCTCATCCCTTTTCTCAATATGTACCGAGAAAGACCCAGACAGACGAGATCAGGGCCAGTCAGCCAGGCAGCTTCTTGCGGACCTTGCAAGCCCCCCCCTCTTTTCTCTGTAAGGGTAGGACAAGAGCAGCGCCGCTGGAACTTACTGGGTAGTTTGCCTCTCACCCATCGACACCACCACTACCCACCCATCCCCTCTCAAGCACTCATCGTTGTATATATAATACAAAACGAGCCTCCAGATCTCACGCCAGGTCAACGCCAAGGTCCTACCCTCACCGAATACCGAACTCTCCTCTCCACCACGGCTCCGTTCCCGGGATAGGCCCCGGACCCTTGGCGCTTTCTGACAGCGCCCCGTTCCATCAAACGTCGAGCGTCCTTGGCTCCCGTGTCGTCCGCGCCCTTCCCGAGCCAACAACCGAGTGCTGGCCCGGGAATGGGATGTGGGGCGAGAACAGCAGTTCAACCCGTAATATGTCAAACCGGCTCGTCTTCTCCCCCAGAACATACCGCCAAGCCCGCTGCCACCCCACTACACATACCTTCCGCCCCAGGTTTACAACACGCGCCTTAGCCAAATTTCACAAGAAACAACAGTAGTAAGAGCGGATGCACACACCATGCCAAATTTGAATTTCAACCTATCGACCGCCCCAAACCCACGTTAAGCCGTTTCTTTCCCCTTCCCGCTTCATTAGGAAGGACTTTTCTTTCGCACAACGATTAATAAAAAAAAAGACAACAAAAAAAGAGACCTGGCCTACCATACCCCAGCCCCGAAACAGAGAGCGAGAGAGAACAATGACAAAGAAAAAAGAGCAGAGAATAAAGAACACTCGAGAATAAGTATGAGATTTTGATAAAAGAACACGAGGGCAAATGGGTTCCGCGAGAGACGAGATGCGTCCCCCTCGGTGCATATTGAGATACCTCCCCTACCCTCCGCCTCCCACAGTCTTCCGTATCCCATTGTTCATCCACCCCTCAGAGCCAGTGATACACAGACCGAGACGAGGCTCAATCCATCTCGGACCTCCGCCTGATTCCATGCCGGGGCGAGCCCGACCTTCGGTTCCTGCGTCGTCCCGGCTTACTCCCGCGGTGATCCGGTCGGGCACCGTCCTTCTAGTGGTTGTAGTTCCCTCCCCAGCCACCGCGTTGGGGCTGCTGCTGTCCTTGCTGCTGCTGCTGCCCACCGCCGTAGAATCCAGCGCCGCCAAACCCGCCCTGGCCCTGCTGTCCGTACGAGCCGTAGGGGCTGCTGCCGTGCTGCCCGGCGGCGCTCGCGCCGTACCCGCCCGTTCCGTGGAGGCCCTGCTGGAGGTGGCTAGGGTAGCCGCCGTAGCCCATCTGCGCGTTGGACTGCGGGGGGATTCCGCTCTGGCCCGTGGGCGCATTGTTGGCTGCCGACCCGGGACGCGCTCCCCCGATTGACGGCGAAGGGCCCGCCGTGGTCTTCGAGTCCCCGTAGGGCTTCAACTCATCATTGGCGGAAGAGGGAGCGGCGCTCTGCGACTGGGCGTTAAATCCCGGTGCACCCTGGGACTGGAAAGACGAAGGGCCGCGCCCAAACGTCGAGTCATGCATGCCCCCGAAGGAGCTTCCGCCAAGTCCCGCCTGGTGACCAGACTGGGCACTGCTTCCGCGGCCGTAGTCGCTGAGACCCGAGCTGGCACCGTTGTTCTCTCGCTGGAGCGACTGGAAGCCCGCCGCTGGCGACGAGCTGTGGTCGTAGGGCGCCTGGGGGGGCATGTTATACGGTGCACCATAGGCACCGGCCCCCTTGCTGTACGGGGAGCCTCCGTAGCCTTGGCCGTACGCCTGAGCATAGTACGAGTGGTAGTACGGGTTGTTGAAGTAGGGGTGGCTGCTGTACGGGTAGTTCTGCTGCCCATGCGACTGTGGCTGGGACGCCGTCGCCGCCGCCTGGCCGCCTGGCTGTTGCTGACCCTGTGCCTGCGTGGGAGGGTTGGGGGTGGTGTGACCACTGGTCTGCGGGTCGGCTGCCACACCGCCGAATCGCGACTGGTTGTGGAGCGCTCCGACGCCGCTCTGAGGATATTGGCTCAGATTATCGGGCTGAGACGGGTTCGTATAGCCGCTGAATGAGCGCTGGGCCTGGGCCTGTTGGGCCGCGCCCGCGGCTTCTTGCTGTTGGTGTTGGCCGTACTGTTGGCCGTAGTAGTTGTAGGGGAGACGATTGTGTTGATCAGCCGTGTAGTAAGACGAGAAGTCGCCGGGAGCGGAGCTGAATGCCCCAGCCGAATGGGGCATCTGGGATGCCTGCTGCTGGGCTTGCTGCTGAGCCTGGAAGGCGTCGAACTGTTGTTGAGTCGAGGCCGGGGCGGCGCCCTGGTTCAGACCCCCGAAACCGGGAGCACCCTCTTGGGCGGCGTGGCCGAAGCGACCAAATGATTGCGTAGCCTGTGTCGCGGGCTGAGCTGCAGAGGAGAAAAGGAACACGTTAGCGACTAGACGAATCATTGGTCTAAGAAGATGGTGTCTGCATACCTTGGGGAGCGGCGGCCGCTTGCTGAGCCTGAATTTGCGCAGCGGGGGCTATATAAACTGTTAGCTCGTCATCGCGACTACACGGAAATGGGAGAGGTGCCATCTTACCGGTAGGAGCAGCTACCGGGGCGGTAGGGGTGGGAGCCTTCTGAGAGGGAAGAGGTTCGGCAACGCCATGGGGTTGCGAAGCGGGAGGGAGCGAGGCGCGAGGGTGGGAGATGGGAGAGTCGGCGGGCGGCTGCGCCCTTGTTTCAGCCTCCTCACGTTCGCCATCAATGTCATCGTCAGTTCCACTGAGCGAGAAAGCACCGAACTGGACGGCGGCACGATCAACCTCTCGGTTGCCGGGCATCCGCACTGCCTCCTCCTGGTCGAGGATACGGCGCTGGTAATGCTGGGGTCGTCCAGCAGGTATTTTAGGAGTAACCGCAGCGAATCCAGCAGCGGCGGGCACCGCAGGCGGCGGTTGTGTTTGGGTCGTTTGTTGAGAAGGAGCGATGGGTGTGGCAGCGGCCTTCGCGTCGGAAGGCACAGGTGTCCAAGAGTCGGCAGCGGTGCTAGCGGCGGTATCAGTCGGGGCCGGGCCAGAGGTGTCATCGACTTGGTCGAGGTTCGATTCGGTTAGCGGAGCCTTGGGGGGTAGCTCAGCAGCAGGTGCAGGAGGAAGCTCTTGTGCTTGCACGGATGGTTCGATGGGCTCGGCTTCGGGCGCGGGTTCGGGAGCCTCCTCTGTTTCCGGAGCAGCTGCGCCTGCGGACGGAAGCGGTTCGAGAGCCTCCGCCGGCTTTTCAATGGGGAGTTCCTTTGGCTTGGGAACGACCTTCGGAGCGGTGGACTGCCTGAGCATGCTCGCCCAGGTCTTGGGAGCTGAAGATGCGGCGGCCTGGGGGACCTCTGGTATAGCAGCCGGCTGGTCGGCAGGCGCCTCAGTGGGCAACTTGGGGGGTTCGACGGCGTCGCTGCTCTTCTGGGAATCCCAGGCAGTTGAATCTTCGGTAGGTACAGACAGGTTCGTAGTCTCTTTACGGGCGCCGTTTGTGGCGGGGTGAGTCGAGCGAGCCCGGGCACGGCCGCCCCTGTCAGCGCCTCGGCCGCGACCGCGACCGCTCTCCGACACGATCCGACCGCCACGCGAGGGCCTGTTGCTTCCATGATCTGTGGTCTGGGATATACTGGGAGTTTCCTTGGCCTTCGCGCGCGCTGTCTTCTTGGGCTTCGAAACCTCGCCCCATTGAGCGACGGCGCCTAAAATCGGAAAAAGTAAGTTTCTCGTCGCGGTGGATGGTTATCGAGGTCTGTTTTCGTGCGAAATGCACAAGACGCGAGTGTACCGCGCAAAATCTAGCGGCCAAAACATTGACAAGCTCGAAGCTGAGAGAATGACTTACCATGAGCAATCCGTTCCACGGCCAAGTTCTCGTCGCCGTCCGTCTCCTGTAGGGCATACAGAATGTCGACATCGGACCAACCCTGGAACATGTCCTTGATCGGAGCCACCTTGGACCCGTAGAGCTTCCTCAGTTGTACAATGTCTCCATCCTCGTCGAATGCGGAAGGAGTAGATGAGTCGTTTGCGTCGCCGTTAGGCTTGCCACTCGAGCGACCTCCGCGGTTAGAGAAGCCACCCCTGCCACCGCGGCTGGAGCCTCTTCCCCGAGAGGCGCCAGACCTGGTAGTTACCTCAGACATTATGAACGAGGTAGATTGTTATGGAAAATGGAGGAGAGGGGGGGAAGGTAGTGCACGAGGCCCAGTTCGTTCCTGCACACGGTTTCGAGACTTCGCGTCCAAAATGGGATTCGACGATCGAAGTCGGAGACCGACAGTCGCGGGGAGGCGTATAAAAAAATACACCGGCAGGATATGCGACACAAGGTCGACGAGGATCAAGGAATTCGGTGATGGCAATGAGATGGTGGTAGTGTTGAGATGTGGTGTGGACTTGGGGGGATGGAAGGAAGAAAAAGTGAACACCTCAGGAGGCTGACGCTTGAAGAGGCAAAAGTCCAAGATACTCGTCCACACGGTGCTGGAAGACCTGCCTAGGTACCTAGTCAACCTTGAGTCTGTGCGGTGGATACCTCCAAGGACGGAAGTATACTTTTGGGCTGAAAAGGGGTGGGTCACGAGACAAGGGAGGTATCTCCCTACCATTTTTTACTGCTTTTTAGCAGTACTTTCGCCCAAATTTGCAGTTAGAACAATACCCACAAGGGTCCTTGTAGGTGTCAGGCGGAAAGAGGCAGGCTGTAAGTACCATTTCTACCCTTGCGGTACCTGGTGCTGGACGCAGCTCTCGCGGCCTACCTGGACCTACCACTCGACCTTTACAGGAGCGAGTATTCGTACTCGTCACTCCCATCATTCCGTATATCGTATTACAACATATACAAGTAGGGACCCAAGCATGAGACATGGCGGACAGAATTCCAGCCAAATCTAATAATAATAACAAAAGACAGCAGAACAAGTATGGAGTACTTTGCTAGAGAATTGGTATTATATGTTGACCCGATGCGGCGACTTGAGGCATGTGCGCGCGCCCCTGTGAGAGTGCATCGGGAAGGAGGGCACTACTAAAATAGCAAGTACAAGTAAAGTATACTTGCAAGGGTACTAGTACGCATCAAACGCCTGAATACAAACCAGCCTTGGACGCGTATTTTTTTTTTAGCAAGATATAGCGACAGTCAGAAGTCCAGGTGACGGCTCTTTTAAATCTTAATATCAATGCGATGCAAACGCTCGCATGTTGCTAGTAATACTTGGCCATTCTACAATATCGTAGTTGAGGACCAATGTAATGACGAGTACGAAGTGGTTGTACTTGTAGGGCGGAGGATCCAGTCCACGCGACCAATAGAGCTCAAGGATAGATTAGAAGCTCCCAATCCCCGAAAAACAGAGTTTGGGGTTGCATCACCTGATAGACAGACGACGACTACCACCGACTGGGGGGGAACCGCGTGACGGCATGGGATGGGGGTGAGGTGGGGCCCGATTAGCTAATTCCAAGCTGACAAGCATCTTGTCCACGTGACTTAGAATGGCCTGATAGCACAGATAGCACGCAGCGTAGTGAGGCCATGTTCGCGACGGATACAGCTTCATCCCACGGCCGAACCCTCTTCATGCCACTGCTATTACGGAATGATCGCAGCTGCAGCATAATGCTCACTCATAGCCCACGATGCTGACCACTAAGTCCCTTCGAATCAAACTCAACCCATCGATCCTTCACCGAGCCATCAACCACCCCGACCCCCTCACCCGCCAACAAACCCAGCGATTTCTCGATGCCGTCACCACATCCTTCAGGAACAACCTAGATAAAGAGCATGGCTGGCCTGTCTCGCAGCCCGCTGCCTCCTCCTTGGCCCACTCTCCTACTGGCGAATCCCAGGGGAGGAGTACCCCCCCATCGACAGATGCCGAAAGCGATGTAGTGACGAACGGCGCAGATGGCCCGCCTCGCCGCCGACCAACCGATCATCATATGGCCTCCATCCTTTCGAGTCCTCTCTTCCGGCCCGCGCCTCGACTTACTCAAAAGCCCGCCTCGAAACGGGACCCAATGGATGTGTTTGACGAGGCGGTATCGAAGGGCCTGATGACAGTGCCAATCGCCACGGGGTGTCTGAAGGCAAAGAAGAGCATGCTTGGGGACTCGGGCAGCCCGTTCTTGGACGACCAGCAATCCGCAAGTAATGGGAGGTTTCTGGGTTTCAACGTCAGCGACAGGGTGCTAGGCTGGCTACGATCGTCGGGGATGATGCGCACATTCGAATTTACGCACCATCCCACCTTCGTGGGCGCGTTGATGCCGTTCCTCGTGGCCGAGGGCAAAGATGTCGTCATCTGGGACTGGCTTACGAGACTCATGTCCAGCAGTGAAGTGCACAGCAAGGAATCGTTCGCCGCGGCGAGACATATTCTCCTGCTGCTCGTGCAGTCGAAGGCCATGGGCGTCGAGTGCGTTGACAGCGCTTTCGAGTCCATCATACAAGCCAGCGAGACGTACCGTGACGATCCACGCCACGGTCATCTCCTTGTCAGGGCCTGGAGAGACGTCGCGTGGCGGGCGACGTTCCTCGCTTGGCAGAAACCGTCCCCCTCGGCCTCGCTCTTCGACGCGTATCTAGGCGTGGCTGACTACTTGTACACGTCTCACACCAAGCTGCCGGTGGCGCATCTCCACCTCCACCACCCCGCCACGCCGACGCACGACAGGGCTCTCGACTACTTCGGCCAGACGAAGAAGAGGGAGAAGGACATCCCGGTGGAGCGGCTGAGGAGAGAGGCCATGATGGGCGTTGATACGGTCAACCACTTAGGCCTGATTGGGAATCTTGAGGAGGCGAAGAGCCTAATGGACTTCATTCAAAACAAGTACTCGTTCTACTTCCAGAAGGCCCATGCCGGGAATGGAGACGAGCTGCTGGGTCTGCTCGAACCCGCTTGAGAGGCTGGTATTCGATGCGAGCGGGGGATTTCCCTATTTTATGCCCGCAGCACATTCCTCCTTTCATGTATTGCTTGCGCCCCGCCAATATGTGTTGAAAGCGATACATTTGCCCGGCGTGGCTACACTGCAGCGAGGCTCCAGTATGAGAGCAAATTCTCTTTCGGCGCTCGACGTCCATGAGAATTGATAGACCTGGTCGACTCCACGACCATATCTCATACCCGCCATATTACCCTGTCTTCACGAATCCGCGAATACATTCCAGCCGACGTCCGCTCCAGGGCCATAGTTTCACCACAGAACGACGCCCGTCGCGCTGGAAATCTAAGCGCACACCAGGAGACTTCAGCCCGCCTCCCCAGAGGCGTGAAACTGCCTTCCCGAGGAGGATCTCTACGCGGAGTTGGAGTTTGGGGTTGCCCAAAGGAATATACAATTGGAATCGATGAATTATAGTATATTTTAAAGTACAGTACATAAAATGAACAAAAATTTGCAGAATCAACCTTGACGCCTCGCGATAATACATTTGTGAACAGGTTGCGGTAAGTGAACCTGCACCATTGCGCCGCCTTGAATTCATGGAGCATTGCTTCACAGCCGCTTGGACGGCTGGGGGATGGAGGTGTTCCAATCGGCACGGACACCAGCGCAGTCCAACGGGCGGAAGCGTAAGTTTATGGTTTGAGTGGGTGTTGGGTGTGAGGGGGTAGCGGGCGGTCTGCCCAGCCAACGCATAGACGTGGAAGGGACGACCTCCCCGTCGCGAAGCCTCGTCCGCTCCGGCGGGTTCGGTACCAGCCAGCGTCATGACGGCGGGAACAGAGGACCGGGGGAGGGACAGGCCGGGAAGGAATCAGCCCCCAGTCCCGGCCCCGCCGACGGGGGTGACCAGGGCGTTCCGGCAAGATCACGCAAGGTCCGTCTTCTCGGCGCCCGGCGAGGCGGCAGGTGCCATGGCGGCGACGGGTGTCTGCGCAACGGAGCTCGCGTCGCTGACGTCGCTGGCGGCGTCGTCAAGTCCGGTCTCCCTGAAGACGGACCGGCGGGGCTTGCGGAGGGGGTCGGACTGCGGGGCGCGGAAGAGGTAGCTCTCGCGAAGGCGGTCGGAGGTGAGCATCGAGTTGAACTTGGGCCGGGTCGGGCGGGTCGGGGGGAGGGTGTTTGCCCTCTGGGGTTCGGTGTGCATCATCTCGGGCTGCCCTTTTCTTGGTTGTGGCTTCTTGAGTGGCGGTAGTGGTGGGTGGGAGGGACTGGGATTGGTGGGGGGTTTGTTTGAATCGCGGTGATGTTACAGAGGCGGAGACCGGAGAGGCAGTGCCCGTTGGTCACGCAGAACGTCTCATACGTAAAGAGGGGCGCCAGGGGAGGATGGAATTCAAAAAGATTCGGGTACACCGAAGATGAATTGATTATGGCACAACGTGGGAGAACAGGGTGGGGGATCGGGGACTTGGTCTTGAAGGGGGGGAGGTAGGGGCCATTATGAACCCGCCTGACAGGGGTCGACTTATTCAAACTCGTATCTTGACAGTTATCAACGGCCTCTATCTCCGCTCCCAAGATCGCGCCAAGAAAAACGGGTCCGTCCATTTCTGTGTTTTTCCATGGCACGAAAACCCGCTAACCAGTGCTAAATGCCCCCTCTCTCAGCCGATACTCCGCCATTTTCTCACGCTCCCCCGACTTAGCTGCTCGTACTCGTGCTCGTACCCGTGATTTTTTCCTACTACGAGTATACTATAGACCAGCGGGGCTGGCCGGCGCGAGGAAAAAAAAGAACATCGCACGATAACAAAAACAAAATGGCCCGATGGTGTAAGCGAGCAGAGAACGCCGATACGGCCACCCACCCACCGGATGTTACCGAAGGGAATGGAATGAGAAGGGAGGGGAAAATGAACAACAAGGAGACAGGCCGGGAGAGAGACGAGGAGGACATCAATCCCGCCGACGGTTCATGATTTCCTTCTATCTACGAGTGAGAGGAAACAGAGATCTACAGCCCAAGGCCGACGAGGGAATCCAAGAACCCAAGGACATGAGCGAATACCGACGTCCCAATTCCATTGAATTGGAGAACAGGAGCGATACAAAAGACCCTGCGCTAAGGGCTGACGTCAACATGTCCGAGAAGAACCTCTCTGGCTGCATAAAACTTGGCGGGTCTTGGCAGATCTTGGCGGATCTGGCCTGATCTACTTATAGTTGCGAGTAAGTAGGATGTTTACCCACAATGGCATCTTGGGCCCAACTAAACAGCCACCCTCGGCTCCCCAATTCCAATTGGGGGAGGCATGTTTTGTTTCCACTGATCCCATCCATCGCGCCAAGGACGAGGATTGGTGGGCCCTTGCCCTCCTCCCTACCCTTCTTCTCCCAGATCGAGACTGAGATTGAGGTTGTGGAACTTGGGGCCGGTAGTTGACAGAGATGCCGATATAGACTCGCTCGTCCAAGTACCGACGGAGCGACCCGTGCTCTATGAAAGTACAGATTCCGTGTAACAGTCCACGACGTACGGGTAAAGGAAAGGAGGGAAGAGGCTGAGCCTGTGAACCGGCGACGACCGGCCAAAACACATATATCCCACTCTTTCCCCTCTCCAGACGCCGATTGTTGGGCCGTTTTAGCGTGGTCCAGATCTCAGCTGAGCCGGGCTAAAACGGCCAGAAACGGTACATCTTCTCTCCCAAACTGCGCCGGTCCACGGCACTTCGCTTCGAGCTGGGCCCACCTGCCAGAATACGAACCCCAAGCGGAAAACTTGCGCCGGTTTGGGGTATGTGTGGCCTCTCATGAACTCGGGCTCGTACTCGTATTACTCCTCGCAGAGACATCCAATACTATTAGCTGCCTTTTTCTCTTTTCACAGCAGACACAAGCATCACACTGACGTCTCACGTCACACATCCAGCTTTCCCACATGCCTCATTCCCCACAACATCCCTCTGCCCGCGCTCCAAAAGCAATTGCCGTCCCTTCTCCTCCTCTGAAGTATAATACTCCCACACTGGCAATTCCGCCCCGATTCCGCCCCCGTCCCCCTGTCTACCTCTAATCGAGCCGTACCACTCCCCCAATTCTACGCCAAATGAGAGAAATACACGTTCCGGATCCCAGGTAATCTACTCGTTAAACTCTGCGCCCGAGGGCAGAAGGGGGGGGGAGGGGGGGGCAAGGGTGTGCGAGGATCTCAGCTTACTCCTCCTCTCCGGGGTTATTAACCCAAAGCCACCTAGCCTCACGCCCGGCAGTAATATGATGTGCGTGGTGCCTGCGCTGCACTGTCGATCGGGAGTGGATACCCACACACACCTTAACGCTCGGGGAACTGGGAGCTGAAAGCCGCCTTCTCCACCCTCACAAATACTAGGATTGGCCTCCGATCCTGTCACGTTAGGATAGGCGGCTCCACATATCAGGAAGTAATTGAGTAGGAAGTGGAGAGAAAGAGGTGTAGGAAGGCGTATGATGTCCATATATTCAAGAGTAAAAAAAATATGTGCAATGAAGAAAATATATATACCAAGAAGTTCTAAATCCACCCCTCCTACATCCCATTCATCCACACGGATGCGCCGTCATAGTCATACTCATAACCCATCCATCCTTTACTGCCACCTTTTTGCAAAGCCTTGTCTCAAGGCTCCCTTAAAGGCACTGGGAGTAGTAGTCGTTGACGACAGTGCACTTGAAGGGCGAGACGCAAGTCTTAGGCCCGTTCCAGCCGATGCCGCCGCACTGGCCCCACTGGGGAGAGCCGGTGCCGGTGGGGGGGGGAGCCGAGGTGCTGGTGCTAGCCGGGGGAGCGGCCGAGGAGGAGCTGGTGGGGGGGTTGGAGCCACCGTCCGAGTCGTAGGTGCTGCCGATGGGGCCGAACTTGATGTTGGAGAAGACGACCTTGCTGTTGGGGACCGACTCGCGGAGGTCGTCGGGGACGCCTCCGGTGGTGGAGCAGGAGCCGCGCGACGCACCAGGCTTGGTGGAGGTCTCGGGGTAGTTGGAGTCGAGCCACCTCATGTTGGCGTAGCCCTGTTGCGTGTGTTAGTACACTGAGTAAATCCATATTGAGAACCACCACCACCAGAAGCCACGGCCTTGGCGCTTATTACTCATCGGCACCCAAGTGTTGGGTTCGGGACGACGGCTGAGGTAAGCGGCGCAAGCGCCGGGTCGTTCCCGAGAAAAGTGGGTCGGAGAACAGCGGCCCGGGACCCGGAGGCCGGGGAACGGAAAACCTGGGGGAGGGGGGCCACTTACATCGTCCCAGAGGGACATGACGAGAACCTGGGGGATCTTGAGGGCGTCCGACATCTTCGAGTGGCCACCACGGGCCTCATAGATGTCAGGGTCGCCGAAGGCAGCCTTCTGGACAGTGCAGTACTCCTCGTTGATGAGGTTGCCCGCAACACCGGGGATCAAGGACTCGGCGTTCTCGATCACGACACCGTCCTGGACGTAGATGCGCTTGATGTCCGTGAGATCACCAGCCGCGTTGGTGTGCCACTGGGTGACGACCGTCATCTTCTTGTTGGTGTCGACGGTGGCGCCGGGACCGTAGAAGGTCTCGTCACCCTGCCTCCACGCGTTGAAGTCACAGCCGTCGGGGTCGCAGGTGCCGCCGTACCGGTCGTTGGAGTAAGTACCACCACAGCTGTTGCCAGTGCAGGTGTGCGGCTCGTTGGTGGTGCAGGGGTGGGGGGTGAAGGCTGGTTACGTGGTACTGGTTAGCAAAAGCCCACGGCATTGGGGAGGATTCTGAGGTTGAATTCGCGCACCCGTGGAGATCTTGTTAGCCTCCCAGACGTCCATCTCGGCACAGCAGGTTCCCATGTTACCGACGCCGCTGTTAGCGTCGCCCTCGACGGCGTTCCATCCCTCGACGTTGGCCTATTAAGTTGTTAGACGAGTTTCTGATCTCCCGAGATTATTTATGTTGGCGCGACTAAAACTTACACGGCCAGCGATCCACTTCATGTCACGGGGGCACTGCGCATCGCAGTATCCGGTTCCGTACTTCGCACCGGCCTTGTTGCTGGAGTAGGCGGACTTGCCTCCATCCTTCGCCATCTGCGCAGAGAGAACACTCGGTTAGCGGGGAACCTCGACTGGTCGCTCTCAAGGGAGGTTTTCAGGGACATACGGGGACAAAGTAGAGAGCGCCATTGAGACCGCAGCCAATGTTAGAAACATCGACATCGAAGGTGAACTCGTTGCCAAGGAGGTTGAACATCTGGTAGTTGTTCTCGTCCTCCATGAGGTACACACGGGAGCCGATGTTGGTGCCGTACTGGTGCTTCGTGACGTACTGGAGGCTGACGGTGTCAGCGTTGGCGTTGATACCGTAGGTAGTCGAGTAGTCGGCGCCATCGAGACAGCACTTGGAGGCGCAGGTCTCGCCGTCAGTGCAGATGGACTCGTCCCACTCGTTTCCGGTGTAACAGTTGGTGGAGCCCTGGACGGTGTGGGTCCATCGCCAGTTGCTGTCAAGGACAATGCTTCCCGCGACCTTGGAGCAGTTTCCGTTCTCCGAGCACTTCGACCAGCTGACGCTGGGCTGGGTCTCCGCGGTGAGGCTGCAAGCCTGCTGGGCGTTGACAGCGCCCAGGATGAGGGCGAGAGCACTGAGCTTCTTGAACATATTGGCGAGACAGACAAAGACGACTGAGAAAGATTGTCAGAGGAAGGGAAGGAGGGAGAGTTGTGAGTGAGAGGATGGTGGATAGAAGGGAGAGTTGGGATGAATTAGGAAAAGGGGACGCGTCTTTTATAGATGTCTTTGTCGGGTCTTTGGTCCTTCTTCCCCTTCTTCGGTCTGTTATACCCGGCCCGGAATAGCATCCCGTCCATCTGAATACCACCCGGCTATCCGAATGGCGGTATCTAGGTAGTCTCTCTCACCCAAGGTCACGGGCCACTAAGGGTCGCGGCGGATCCCACACTTTGGGGGAGGGCGGGGCTCGAAGAGACGGGCTCGCGGGCCGGGCGGGGATCACACCTCCATCATTACCGCCCTCGATCATGGCCACGGACATAGTCGACTGGGGTTTGGTGGAGTGCATAGAACCCACACGTCCGGGGCGAGGAAGCGAGTGTGATCTCAGGGCTGCCAGCCACCAATGGAGATACCCCAGCTGGCGGATGGAGAAACCGGCTCTCCACAGGCATCGTAGCCGACATGGCAACCACAAAGCGCATGACAGTGGTCCACTCACCCCTCCGCCGGTTAGTGGGAGTCAAGTAATAGACACGGCACTGTGCGAGTCCTCCAATTGGAACCCGAAGCCCGATCTAACAATGTCTTCCATCCAGTCTTGTCCGACTCCGGAAGGCCGAGGTAAGGTTGAGAAGCTGTCAGAGCGGCGCCACCGTAACGGGCCATGTGGGGTGGTTGGTACAACGATAATGTGCCCACCCCCCGCTACGTAGTGGAGGTGTTGAAGTCGGGGTTGGTATGTAGTTAGCATTGTGAACCTATGGTGGAGGGTAGCATCGTGCCTGACCAAGGTCGGTTACGACCAGGCGCTTGCAGATGAAGTGGTGGATAGACTGTTGTGGGTGGACGGATTAAGGACGCGGACGACGGGAAAACTAGGTTGCGGCTTGGAAAAACCGGGGTAACATGTGGGGCATGACAGGGTCATTTGTGGTGACATGAACGAGGAAAGGGACGATGGAGACGGGGAAAGCGACGATCACTGATCAAGACAGGGGGTGGTGGGGCGAAAGAAGCACGAGCATACCCTCCCATTGGAGGCTTTTATCTGGAGAAGTACCACGGAACCGCCTGGATGAATTCCAAGTCGAGGCTACTCTGACTTTGGGCTAGCTGCCCATTGAAACAATAAATTTGGCTAATTTGCAGTGGCATTGCAGACCTGACTTGGACTCGATGCGACGCGATCTCGTGCTGGACCGTCCAAGAGAGGCAAGACAGACGACCACCGGTTCTCGCTTTGCCCTTGGGCTACCATGGGCGGCAGGCCCGGAGAAGAGGGCCTTCGACTGCGACTCGCGCCGTCTTTCCGATGGAGAGAGAACATTTAAGGGAGGAAGGTGGGGAGGTCGGGTCATCTGCTCTTCCGCGATGTCGCATCCGTCCTCACTTCTCGGCATGTGGACTTGGAGAAAGATGCCGAGAAAGGAGGCTCTGCTCTAAACCAAGGACGTTGTATATGGATATGATCTATTTCTATCGCTTAATGTCATCCTACCGAAAGCATGGTTTGGCTTTACAAAGTTCATGTCGCTCCGGCATCTTCCCGCGGCTCTTCCACCCCTTCTGTTAATGATTTGCAAAACAAGAGCTGTCCCGGCCTAATTCTCCTTATTGCGGACCCCAATGTAGAAAAGCAGCGTCTTGAGTGGGGAATTGATGTGCCTCGGATATTGATAGTTGGAACTCCACTCTGCGCTTCGCGCAATTTGTCGGCTCCCTCTGGGCCGTAAAGTCCAGTCTATGCCCATGCCCAGCCGGCTGGTTGTGCCTTTTGGTCTTGGAAGAAGCATGTTATGTATTTCAAGGACTGCGTAATCATTCCAGAACCGAGGGCCTCCATCTCCGGTAGTTAGAGGGGAAGGAGTCCTGCAGGCAATCCAAATGTGACATCAGAAGGAGCGGGCCTCGAGTGGACGGAACGAGAGATCGGGCGAATGCCGGAGTGGGGCATCCAAACATTTTTAAGTGAGGGCGTTTTTCTCTGTCCAAATCGGGCCATACCCCGTTGACCCCACAAAAGCCAAGCAAGGGCAGGTGGACCCCGCGTCAGGGTTCTTTTTATGGTTGATTACTGAATGCATCACTTCTTTCGGCCTCATATCCCCATCCCCCGCTCCTCATGCCGTCAATGTCGTACTCATAACCCTACAAACTAGACCATCTCGGATAGGCGACGCACTCGAACGGGGTAAGCGGATGAGCTGGTTCATGGGCCGATGGCAAGGAGTCCCGCCCTCCACTCATTCATTGAGTGAGCCCATCTTCAACCCCACCCACCCGATGACCCCAGGTTCCATTTTGGTTGGCACGTTCTTCATCGGATCTCGATCTCAGATCCCGGTCAGTACCCCCTTACTCTCACCTGCAGCGTCCGTTCCCCTTCATTCCCTGCCTCCCTGGAAGCGGGGTTCATGTTCGTATTGCCTGGGGAGTCCAGGAGCCTTCGGGAGTGTGTGCCGGCGTCGAGACCATCGAGGACGACGCGGCCCCAGCCTGACGAGTGGAACACCATGGCGGCATCCCCTTCCGTGGGTCCTCAGACCTGACTTCACGAGCCTTTGCGAGGCCTCGAAGTAAACGATTTAGTTGTCGTCCAGCCTCCTCCCATTCACCGTGTCAAGCGACTTTCGTCGAAACAATTAGGTAACGTGGTGCTCGGTGGCCCTCTACACTTCATTCAGCATTTCTCCTTTGTTGAAAGCCTGCTCGGTTGATATCGTACTTCTCTCTACGCGCGTTAATTCTGCTCCAAACTTTACACATTATTACATTCTAACCCTTACCCCCCTAGCCAGTCAACGTTGTCATAAACCAATACATCTATTCACCCACGTCAATATTTATTTCAGGCTGTAGGGAAATGACAGCAGGGACAGGTCAGAAGGGGGTCCGGCCACGTCATGCTCTGCTCAGCTTGATAAGTTCACTCGTCCAGTGCATTGTGTCGACTCGCACTTCCCGCTCGAGACGACCGCACCTTCCCCAAGACATATATGCCTTTGCCCCGACCTCGCAGCCTAGCCTTACCAACTTATACAAGTTTGTTTAGGCGCTGAGTTAAAACAATCAAACATGCATGTAGACACTGGTAGTCCATTGTGTGAGACCTCATCCTCAAAAGCAGCCACCTTCACCCAGGACATCCTGGATCGAACAGTAACCAGCTACTCGTGATGCTTGACACTTCTGCGTGGAGCCCCGAGTTTTAAAGCCGCCTTGTAGGGACTTTGACCTCTTGGTGGAGGGGGGAGGGAATGAAGAAGATGGAATGCGGCTGAGGAACACGAGGAGGGCCACCACTCTACTACGCGAGGTGAGCTGTTTGTGTTTGCAGGTCGGGGGCCACAAATGCCTCGAACTGCCAGGGAAAGCGTAGCCCACGTTCACTTAGCACATTCATTCTCAGCTTGGGAGGCCGCAGAGGACTCGAGATGCCCGGGATGGCGTAGCTGGCGTTCGCTCCGGTCATTAATTTGTGGCCCGGGGGGCCACCAAGACCTCAAACTACGAGGGAAAAGGTGGCCCTATTCACTTCTATTTTTCTTAGCCCGAAGCTTGAGGGGCGGTAGCTGCCTCAAGATACTGAGGAGAAGCATCGCCCGCCTTCACGTCAAGGAAATCACTTCGGGGCATTTGCTTACACCCCAGGTGCAAGAGGCTCCCACCTCCCACGCTCACGTCATGCATCCCATTCGGTCACATGAACTTTAAGTCAGGCACCTTCCACATTCAATTCCGATGAATCCATTACTCAAGAGCGCATCTTTCAATCCACTCCCCTCAGCTATAAATACGCCTCTCCCCCGTTCCAAATCTCTTCCTCTCTTCCTCTCTCTTTCATCAACCTCACCAAGCACAGCCACCACCACCAACGTATGTATATAAGCTGAGGCAGCACATACCCTTCGCTTCATACATAGCAACCTGTCATCCATCACCACTATATATATATGTTCTAAATTAGCCTCCCTATCCAGTACATCGCGCCCCTGCTCTAGGAGATCGTCATAATTTTGAACTTGTTTCGGTAATCCGGCATACACAACCTTTCACTAGTATAGACTGTTCATTAGGGAAGTAGTTCTGGCGCCATCGCCTGCAACTCTTATTACCGCATGTCCCAAGGACATCATGCTACTCGAGTCGATCATCACCACGGCCTATCTCTTCCCCCGGTTGTCGAGCCGCTTCGTATCTGCCTGCGGCAGCGACAGCCACGTAGACCAGGTCGGCCTTCCATCCTGCTTCTTACTTCTTGAAGGAGGAACAAACCTACCACAGCGCACTATGTAGTCCCACCTTCCATATATATGTTAAGAATTTTGTTGGAGGGTGGTGTTTGGTAAAGAGCAAACCTCCTTCTCCTGTGTGCGGGCTTCTCTGCTTGTTGCTTCCCCTCTTGGGGGCAAGCGCCGTTTGGACAGTTTGCTTTTGGCATAAGCGAGCCTATTTACACTATTTACGCCACTCTATCCCTCTTCCATAGTTGCAGAGGGCAAGTTCCCCTTCTTCCTCGTCCTCAGTCACATCATACGTGTTGGTGGAGGGAACACAGAACAGGGAAAGTAGGTGTGACAGGAAGAGCGTCTCGGTGAGCAGCAGAAGGTGGGCGGCGACCCGGCGTTCGTTCCTACTCCATATCTATTAGTGGCTCTACCTACTTTAGCGATCCTATTCGCACCTTCCGTTTTCCTCAACTTCTCGCATCTGCCTCCAAATTACTGGCTCCTGCCCAAACTTGAAATCCTCTGGAAGCGAGGGCCGCTTTCCAGGTCAAAATACCACAACACTCTTCTCCATTTTCTCCTACCAAAGATGAAGCGCGAAATACAAAACCCTCCACCAATATAGATTTATCCTACAAAATGAAATAGGCTGCAAGAGCGACTACCTGAATGCAGGACACGCTCCCCAGTGGCTCAGAGGCGAATACGATAGGCTACATCCAGACAAGAAGCACCTGTTCGAAGGGCTCGCGGAGATGCCCGATTCCGTCAGAATCGTCAGCGGCACGGGGGAGCGTGGGAAGTCTAGGAACCCGTAGATCCGAGTCATACGACGTCTCACACTGGAAAGACACAACCTCGCCGGCGCCAGTGAGGCCGAGCTGAAGTTTAACTTCAGGGGTCACAGCAATCTCACCAACCTCCCCTGGGCTGTAACCTACGGTGGACGCATAGAAACTCCCCGTTACAACTCTAAAGTTTGTATCTGGCAGCAGCACATGCAATATCCTAGTAGTACATTACTGGTCCCCGGTGGTGGTTGTAAGCCGTATTATGTGGTTTTCTCAAAAGTAGCACTAGATTCGCTTACTACCGTTGTTACATGTAGGGACAGACACCCCAGATCCACACCCAAACCCAGGCCCAGACCCCCCAGATGCCAATGCATCCTTCGCGTGGGCAGACCCCCTCGCGAGAGCAGACGCTCCCACATGGGCAGACACTCTCACACATCCCGGGGCGTCACAAACCAGCTTATGATACACAAAAGCAGCACTCAATCCGATATAGGGCTACCTATAAGTCCTACACACAGCCCCAATTCTATCAGCCTATATCTCATAGCCAACCACAGTAGCAATACTACAGCCTCAATCCAGCCATCACCGACGACAACATTACCAGCGGAACAAAGTCACACATACAGGGCACTGAGAGTCACACCGTGACCCACTTCCCAGGGCATCATAGGCATCACCACCGAATTCAAGGAGGCCCAATGACAATGATATAGGGGGCTATCAATATACTATAACAGGCAAGACCCAAATTGTAGAGCACTCCCCGAGTCTAAGGGCGTCTCCCTTCTCTATCCCCTTTTGAGTACTACTCACCGTGTTACTAGGATCTCCCGGGCGGCGGACCCAAGGCGGCCAACAGTTGGTATGTGAGGATTTGTACATGAAGAAAAAGACCGCGGCTGCTAACATCTGTGGGACGACAAGTAGTGTCTACCTCGATCGCCGATACGAAAACCCTGTGGAAGTCGAGAATGAGACGGGTCGTAGCCACGAATGCGTTCAGCTACGTCATGGCAAGTTCTCGTTCTCAATACGAAGAACTGATCTCGGAGGCTGATGCCACACCGAAGGAGAGGAAGAAGCCCGGTGGTCAGATCGCTAAGGAACTTCGCCGTGCTAGTAGGGGGAAGTTAGGCGCGAGTGTCTCGCACCCTTTCTCCCCGTCAATCCCAACAAGCAGGCGGTCATCTTCCCCAAATTGCTACTTGCCCTGAAGGACAAGCCAATTCAGAGCATGAATCTTACGCAGACGGCCCGCTTGGGGAACATGGCCCTGTATGGGACATGCTTGTCAACCTGCCTGATGAGGTTGTCGCGCTGAGCAAGTCTCTATCGTGGAGGATAAGGATGGCAGGGGCGAGACAAATGGTGATGCTGGGACAAAGGCTCTTTGGGACCTGGAGGATTAGTAGGTCGGACACAAGGAATCACTACACATCCAGTTTTAGGTGCCAAATAAATTTCCGTCTCAAATGAAGTGCTTTTACGTGTGGTTCATCCAGTGGATTGCTTGGATTGCTCCTCTGCTACTCGTATTACGATAATGAACGAAGTAAGTATAAGTTTGTATGTGTGACACGTGACCTGAGGTGCCTTGGCTCTCGAGGTTGGTTTTCGGACAGGGATGTACCTAGGTACCTTTCGCTTGAACCATTCCAATGGCATCCACCAATTTCAAGGTGAGCTGGAGCATACTCTACTTTTTTCATCACCACGACAGAAAACGCGACCTCCGAATCAATTGCGAGGCTTCACACGCGACGAAACTGTCACCATCTCCCAGTTCCGTATCCAGCACGCACCCTAATAACCCCTACGAGCCTTTTCAACCCATTCAATCATTCCGTCGCCTGGACCATCCGTCCCATTTATTGCAGGCCTTTTACGCGCCCCTCGTCGCGCCGCAAGTCACCCATCATAGCCGCGACCAACGAATAGACCAACTACCCCTTGCGCCCAGACCAAACGGATGCCGCAATCATCGCGGTGACACAGATGACAATGGACGAAGCCCCCAGGCCACAGGCCTCCTTAACTACCCTCGCGCCACGACTCCGCATCTACCAAAACTCTCTCCTCACCCCCGTGCTCCAGACGGCGCAAGCAAACCCCATATCGCGTCTGACGAAGCGAGGCACAACAATCATAAACTACGCCGAGGACGGGTACGACGACCTCGAAGATGATGACTCCGACACGCGCCGGCGCCCCTCGGGGCTACGAAACTTGAAGAAGGACGAGTCCACCCCGAGGCCGGACATGGCCGACAGAGTAGGAAAGGAGACGACGGGGCCAGTGACCGTGACGGGCCAGTGGCGCGAGTGGATGGCGAGGGCGAAGATGCTGCGGAGCAACCAGCAGGCCGCGGCGCAGGCGAACCTCCCGCTCACGCTCATCCCGATCCGCATCGACCTTGACGTCCCGGCCTTCGCACCGCAGTCGCCATTCCCCGTGGCGCCCGGCGCACACTACGACCCGTCGCTACCGCAGTTCCGCCCACAGGAAGTCACGACACCATACAGGCTGCGGGATTTCTTCCTTTGGAACCTACACGAGTCGATGATCACGACGGACCAGTTCGCCCTCACCCTCGTGCAGGACCTCGACCTGCCGAACCCGAGGGGTCTCGCCGCGGAGATTAGCAAACAGATTCGCACGCAGCTAGAGGAGTACGCCGGCGTAGCGCTCCACCCCCTTTTCCACTCCATCCCGCAGGGCTCGAATGCCCCACGCCCAAATCCCGATAATAATACCCCCACGCCGACGCCCGCCGTGGGCCAGAGCCGCGCGGACACACCGCTCCAGAACGGCCTGTCAACACCCCGCCCTGCTATCTCGCGGGCGCCGGAGGTCACGGCCGAGGCGACCGCCATAGCGCCCGGGAGCGAGGACTTCAACCCGGACGACACGTACCGGTGCGTTGTGCGCATCACGCTGAACCTCGCGAATACTCTGTACACGGACAAGTTCGAGTGGTCGCTCCTGCACCCACCCGGTACGGCCGAGGCGTTCGCGAAGCAGACGTGCGCAGACCTGGGGCTGGCGGGCGAGTGGGTCCCCGCGCTCACGCACGCCATTTACGAGGCCGTGCTGAGGCTGAAGAAGGAGGCGTGCGAGAGCGGCGGGGTAGTGGTCGGGGGCGGGGGCGGACTCCGAGACGTGGCGAACGATGCCGCGCAGGGGGCCGAGGCTGGGTGGCGGTACGAGCCCGAGAGCTTGGCGGAGGAGTGGGAGCCCAAGATCGAGGTGCTGACGAAGGAAGAGATGGAGAGGAGGGAAGGGGACAGAGAGAGGCAGATCCGCAGGCTGAGGAGAGAGACGGCGAGGTTCAGCTCCACGTCTGGGCTCGTGGGCGGCGTGCCGTTCTCCGGGTTCGGGACGATGGTGGAGGCTGAGGAGGAGAGGATGGGGAGGGGGGAGAGGAATAGGCGGAAGAAAAGGCTGCGGAGCCTGAGTCCTGCCGGGAGGTCGGGGACCCCGGGCGGGAGGGGGACGCCCGACGCCGGCTACGGGGGCGGCGGGGCGCTGGCGGACGTGGAGAGGGAGCAGTGGAGGTGTGTGCACTGCGGGGTGAGGGGGACGAGCGTGTGGGCTGTGAGGGACGGACCAGCAGGGCCGAGGGTAAGTCTTTCTTTTTCCTTTTTTTTCTCTCTCTCTCTCCCGGATTTGCCTGTTGTTGCTTTCTTCGCGGATCTCGCGCGGCACTTCGAGTCTTGTTGGAAGACCACTTTCGCTAACTTGGCGGTTACCTAGACCCTCTGCAATAACTGCGGGTACCTCTACGAGCGGGACCGCGGGCTGCCCCGGCTGATGAAGAACCTACACTACGCCGACCAGCGGGTCCTATAGACTCCGTCGCCCCAGCTAGCCATAGGATGGTTGGACCTCTGTTTGAATCGGTCGTCTCGGTCTCGACGACGATGGTATCCGGTGCCTCGTTCGGGAGAGTACGTGTTTATTGTTTAGAAAATACGGGGTTACGGAGGATAGGGAAGGGGTGAGGTTATCAAATGGGGAGGTGTTCTCGAGACTTATTTTGTACGGAGTAGGGAGATCGGGTACGGGGATACCGGGCGCCGTAATTGTACGTTTCTATGTTGTGCCATATTTGGACTTTAGGCTTTCCGCGTACCTCATGAAAAGAAAACAATTTGACTTAAGAGATGGGGTGTTCATCTCGTATTCTCTTATGTGTCCCTGTGTTCTCGTTTAACAAAGGAAACCTCGCCCGAGGGGCAATTGCATTGCATAGAGGCCCTAATCCTCTCAAACCCAGCTCATATTCCCTTGATATCCCTTGCTATAAAACAAACGAAAGAAAAAAACACGCCGCAGACTAACTAATCTAGTCATAAAGGCTCTGATCGTGCTCCCCCTCCTTGGTAACGTGCGGGCTTGTCGACTTGATGGCGCTCTCCAGCTTCTCCAGCGTGATGGTGTACCCCTTGAAGTCACACCACAGCTGCGCCATCTTGACGGAGTTCTTGATCTCGCGGCCGTTCATCCTCCACAGGGCCAGCTCGCCCATCTCCTCGTCGGCTATGTCGACCTTCATGGCGGCGTCGTCGTCGTCGCCGCCCTCGCCGCCGGCCGACGGCAGCCTGCCGAGGAACTTGGCCCAGACGAGGCGCCTGGCCTCGGTGGTCAGGGGCTTGAAGAGCAGGTGGAGGTTCACGCGGCTCCTGAATGCAGAGTCGATGGTGTGGTAGAGGTTGGTGGTGAGGAAGACGATGCCGCGGAAGTACTCGAGCTCGCGGAGGAAGATGGAGACGAGCTCGTTACGCATGATGTCGTTGGGGTTGCGCTCGGCCATGAAGACGTCGGCCTCGTCGAGGAGGACGACGGCGTTCCAGTCGATGGCCATGCTGAAGAGCCGCTTGAGGTTGGCGCCGAGCGTGGCGGCCGAGACGCCGAGGTCTTCGGCTTGGAGGTAGAAGAGGGGGCGATGGGTCCTGTCGGCGACTTTGGAGAGGGGAAGGGCGTTAGCTTTTGAAGCGCTGGGGATATGGCGAGGTTGGGAAAGAGGGGAGATGGGAGGGAGAGGTCCTTACCGGCTTCAGCTGTGAGGGTCTTTCCGGTGCCTGGGGGCCCAGAGAGGAGCATGACCAGACCCTGACCTGGAGTTTGTGTCAGCATAGTATAGTACCATGGGGGTGGGGGGTAAGTGCAGACTCACCCTTTCCAACGATGACATCGTCAAAGGAATCCTGCTTCTTCCCGTGATGCTCTACGAACGACATAACGAGATCCTTTTGCTGCTCGTCGTAGACCAAGTGGTCAAACGCCGTGTCGTTCCACACCATAGGTAGAATGTCCTCGACGTAAAACGATACTGCACAAAATGTTAGAGGGCTCCATTCCCACTCGAGTCGGGACGCCTATTCTTCATTTCACTCACGCCATAGCTTGTTCTTGAGAGCATACCCCTCGATGAGGGGTCCGATGAACATCAAAAGGTGCTCCTTCTCCAGCATCTCGTTCTTGATCTCCAACTGCTCCTCCTCGCTCAACCTCCTGACGGCAGACTTGTTCTTGTCATTGGTCGTCTCCTGAATCTCAACCCGCTTTGTCGCCGCGTTCTTCTTCGTCTCGGGATCGTCGGCCTCGCGCTTCCCCTGCGAGAGCTCGTACTTGTTGTACCCCGCCACGTCTATCAGGATCCTCCCCTCGACGTTGTGCTGATCCGCCTTGATCCCCACCGCCACCCCGTTGTACGTCTGGTAGCAGAGGCCCTGGAAGTCGAGGACCTTCCTCCCCCTCGAGGTAAGTGTCTTCTTCAGCCCCTCCGGGTCCTCGTGGAACTCGAGGGGGTAGTGCGAGAGCTCCGTGATGGGTACGTTACCCTTAAAGTTGGGAATCTTGAGGGAAGTCTTCCGCCAGACGAAGCCGGTGCCGTCGAATATGAGCACCTTGACCATCAGATTGATGCTCATTATGCTGTAGGAGCAGCTGACCACCTTGGAGAGCGACTCCGCGTTCCGGCCGTAGGTGTAGAGCACGGTGTCGGCGGGGAAGAAGGTCCAGGCGTTCGCGAAGTTGATCAGCTTCTGGGCGCGGAGGCTCTTCACCTCGGTCCTCCTGCTAGAGAAGGCCTCGTCGAGCACCTTAAGGAGGAGCTCGAGGACACGCTTCAACGAGGTGTTGTCCGGGGTGGCCTTGCGCAGGCCAATGAACTCGGACATGCTGAAGTACAGGGGCTCGAAGGGTGCCATGAAGATGTGGCTGGTGCTGACATTAACGTGTAAGTCGTGCTTCTTGAGGATGGGCGCGATGGCCTCGAGGAGCTCTCGGTTGAAGATGTGGATCTTGTGCGTCTTCAGCGGGAACCTGTTCCCGACGGCTGGCTTGTCCTTGTCTTTGATCTTGTAGACTGCGATGGAAGTATCCTCGATGGTCTTGACCGAGGCCGCGCTCATGGTCTTGGGAGGGTACAGCTGCCAGTCATATCTGTCGCTGGAGGGATCGCTGTCGCGGCCCTCGTACCAATGCGTCACCTTCACTTGCATGGCGGGGCCGGCGGGTTCGGGGACGCGGGCCTTCGGTTTTGGGGCAGGCTTCTCGGTAGTGTCATAGTCGGACGATTCAATCTCCTTGAGGGTGCGGTCGAAGCCGTCCTTTGGGGGGAGGACCTTGCAGCGCCATTTCCAGACGAGCTCGGAGACGTCGTCCTTGGCCCTACCAAGCTTCTTCATGGTTTAGGTGTAGTGGGCAGATGTGGGATTGGAAGAGGCGACGGGCGAGAACAGTATGTCGCAACGCAGGTATATAGATATATATGTGTGTGTGTGTGTGTATGTGCGTGCTTCAGAGGACGAGACAAGAAGATGAGCAATTGCTAACAAAGTCTGATGTCTGCCGCCTTGGTGAGGAGAGAGAAGCTGGGAAGGGAAGATCTGGGCAGAAGAGTTTGTTTAAGTACTTGGGCGGCGCAATCGCAAGCTCGAATTAAGCTCCCTCGGGTTTCACCAATTCGTACCCGTGAAGACGAGGTAAATATTGGACAGATCGCTTGGCTCGCAATTCAGGAGCCTAGAAATAGCCCATGGCAGGGATGGCGGCAAGCAGGAAAACGGACCTATCACGACATGGAGTACTTGTAGAGAGGTATTAGAGGCAATCCGCAGGAGGCCGTGACCAGGAAACCGTACCCGGAGTTTCTGGGGTAGCAAACCCCAGCTCCAATCCAATAAAATCCGACCCGAGTGAAGAGCCGTCAAGGACTCTCAGCCTCTCTGAACCCTGCGAGCACAGTGGGCCAGAGAGTCGTTAAAGTCCTGGAGTCCTCGAGTCCTTGGCCTGTGCGCGCGAATCTGCAAGGTGGGGGGCAGCTAACTATTTCCACTTTGGTTTTTCGGTTGGCTTGAGACAGGGGTAGCTCCAGGAGAGCGCGTCGCTTTCTCGCTTACAATGATCATGTTCGGCACCATGTTGTGTTCCAGCCTCTATTAGGCAACAACCACCTGAACCCTTCCAGGGACTAGCCCAGGAGGAGAAAGCGGCTGCCTCTGATACGAGAGAGGCAGTGACCGGCCCCACGAGCCACCCCTGACTGGTACGGCCGCCCGTATTATTGAGTACTTGGATCTAAAAAAGGGAGAAGATGGTAGTATTGGAAAGAGACAAACAGGTCCGGTTTTCTGCAAGTCAAGACTGGCCGAAAAGAAGAGGCCTACAACTACACAGTCCGGGGTACGTACTCTCGCTTCCGGGGGCGGCGAGGTGATGCTTATCGTTCCCCGGACCCACATCGGACAGATTCCAGCTCCGAAGTGGGGGGATAACCTGACTCAGCTAGAGCTACCCCTGTCGTTCCTCGCCCGACACGCCACATGCAACCCAAAAAAATCTCAGGCTATTGCTGGTACCGCCGCCTGCATCCGACAGAGCTCGCACCCATCTCAAAGCTCCAGATTCGGCCGAACATGTCACCGACGCAGTCAGG
Source organism: Cephalotrichum gorgonifer (assembly GCA_900312665.1). Taxonomy (NCBI): domain Eukaryota; kingdom Fungi; phylum Ascomycota; class Sordariomycetes; order Microascales; family Microascaceae; genus Cephalotrichum; species Cephalotrichum gorgonifer. The sequence continues at coordinate 203,093 of ONZQ02000010.1, read as the reverse complement.
GTCGATCTTCAACATCGATGCCCTCTTCGACAACCCCCTATTCGCCGGGGGCGTAGGCCTCGCCGGCCTCGGCGCCGTCGCGGCCACCGCGCGCAAGGGCCTCGTCGTCGGTGTCACGGCCGCGCGCCGCCGGCTCCTCGTCAACCTCGAGATCGGCCGCCAGGACCCGGCATACCCGTGGGTCCTCGCGTGGCTGTCGCAGCTGGGCCCTCAGCGGGGGTTCGTGGCGTCGCGGCTCACGCGCATCAACAACTTCTCGGTGACGACGACGAAGTCGCGCGACACGGGGCCCGGCGGCGGGCGGCCGAGCTTCTTCGTGCAGCCGGGTTACGGGAAGCACATCGTGCGATACAAGTGGGCGTATATAGGGGTGAATAGGGAGAAGCACAACACGGCGAACATGAACACGGGGGAGCCGCACGAGATCGTGCAGCTGACGACGCTGTGGTCGCAGCGGGCGATATTCGACGAGGTGCTCGAGGAGGCGAGGGCGCTCGCGGCGCGCGCGCACGAGGGGAAGACGGTGGTGTACTCGGCGCGCGGGCTGGAGTGGGCGCCGCTCGGCGAGCCGCGGAAGAAGAGGCCGCTAGGCTCGGTGGTGCTGGACAAGGGCGTCAAGGAGCGCATCGTGGGCGACGTCGAGGACTTCCTGCGGAGGCAGCAGTGGTACGTGGAGAGGGGGATCCCATACCGGAGGGGCTACCTCCTGTACGGGCCCCCGGGGACGGGGAAGAGCTCCTTCATACAGGCGCTGGCGGGCGAGCTGAACTACGGCGTGGCCATGGTCAACCTCAGCGAGATGGGCATGACGGACGACAAGCTCGCGTTCCTCCTCACGAAGCTCCCGCAGCGCACGATCCTGCTCCTCGAGGACGCCGACGCGGCCTTCGTCAACAGGCGGCAGCGCGACGCCGACGGGTACAGCGGGGCGACGGTGACGTTCTCGGGCCTGCTGAACGCGCTGGACGGCGTGGCGGCCGGGGAGGAGCGCATGGTGTTCCTGACGACGAACCACATCGACCGGCTCGACGCGGCGCTGAAGAGGCCCGGGCGCGTGGACGTCATGGAGAGGATCGGCGAGGCGACGGCGTACCAGGCCCGGGAGATGTGGGACCGCTTCTACGGCGACGTCGACGCGGACGGGGCGGGGAGGGAGATGTTCCTCGCGAAGCTGCGGAAGCTCCGCCTCTTGCAAGACGACAGCGACGCGACGGGAGGAGGCGCCGGGGAGAGGAGGTTCACAAGCCCGGCGGCGATACAGGGGCTGTTCCTGATGAACAAGGAGGATATGATGGGGGCGATAGAGATGGCTGAGGACTACTTCATGGCTGAGGAAGGACACACTCAGATCTAGGCCTGTGTGGTGGTTGTATGAATGCTGTAAGAACTACCGTCCTGTTCGAAGAAAGGACAGGACATCTTGGGCCGGGGCCGGTAGGGATCCAAGCCCTAGGTCGCGAGGTACAATTCTGTATAACGTGTATATTAATTTCGCTGAATAAAATAGAGACCGAACGATACCCCCGTTTTGTTGCCTCGGATGATACGAGGGTCGATTGAGCTGCCTTTTTCCCCATCTAGGTTTTCCATCTCTGTGACGCATCCTTTTTTTCACTCCTCCGTCTCGATTTTATTTTAGAGTCATAACGGCGGGACCTACCCCTGTAGAGCGGAAAAGGCACCCCAGCCTTGTCATCGTAGGAAGTAGAAGGTGGATATCTCGGTCGTCAGTAGCTGACATTCTGGTGCCGTGGCTGCCTAGATGCCACACGAGGCGCGATGTATCTCAAAACCAGTCACACCGGTAAGTGCCCCTCACTCCGCCTCAACTTCCTTCCCCTCTCACAGTCACACTCCGCCTTACATATAATCTTCATATCCACATCCACGCCCACACGTAATGCTTCGACAGCTACATCTACATCTACATCTACATCTTCAACACCCGCGCGCAACCCAATTGACTGGCACCTTCAAGTTTCCAAACAAGCCTCTACAATACATACAACGTGCGCCCAACATGTCTAACCAAAAGTCAATATCCTCGTACTTCACATCCACCAATTCGCCCTCCCGCCCTCGTCCTGCGCCCTCAGCCTCGCCTTCGCCCTCGCCGTCACAATCGCAGTCGCAGGCCCAGTCTCAGTCTCAGTCACAACCACAGTCACAATCGCAATCTCAATCTCAATCTCAATCGCATTCACACTCGGGCTACCGCCCTCCCGCCCGCTTCGCAGAACGCGCCGCAAAACTCCAAGCCGTCGGAGCCGAAACCCGCAAGGTCCTGCCCGCCATTCTCTCCCGCCTCCCCGCCCTCGATGCCTCCCGCTCCGAGGTCACCCACCTCGAGAACCTCCCGCCCCTCCGCACCGCCGACTGTCCCCGCCACGACCGGGTGCGCGTCAGCGTTGTAAACGGGGACTCCTTCACCGTGGCCATCGAGCTCGCGGAGAAGCACGCGCCGCCGGGGACGGCCCCCGGCGCCGCGTCGAGGAGCGTCAGGCCCGCGGTGCTCAACCTGGCCTCGGACAGGAGGCCCGGCGGCGGGTGGATGAACGGGGCCCTGGCCCAGGAGGAGGCGCTCTGCTACCGCAGCTCGCTCTACCTCTCGCTCCACGCGAGCTACTACCCCTTCCGCCAGCTCACGGGCGTGTACTCCCCCGACGTGCTCATCATCCGCGACCAGATGTCCCGCGGCCACGCGCTCTACACGACTCCCGAGGCGGAGCTCCCCATCGTGAGCGTCCTCAGCGTGGCGGGGCTACGGAACCCGCCCACGAAGACCGTCGCCTCCGTGAGCGCCGACAGGGAGCCGGTCGTGAGGGAGGTCTTCGCCAGCGAGAAGGACCGGGAGCTCACCAGGGGGAAGATGCGTGTCTGCCTGAGGATGGCGGCGCGCGCGGGCAACGAGATCCTGGTGCTGGGGGCGCTCGGGTGCGGCGTGTTCAAAAACCCGCCCGAGGAGGTGGCGAGGTGCTGGGCGGATGTGCTGGGGGAGGCGGAGTTTAGCGGGTGGTGGAAGGAGGTGGCGTTTGCAGTGCTGGACAGGCAAGGGGGGGAGGAACATCGAAGCCTTTGAGGATATTCTAGGGGGGATCGAGGTGTAGGTGATTTGAGGAGGAGAAGGGGGGGGGGGTATTGATTATCTTCTATAGCGAGCATTGGCGGCCATTCTTTTTTGGTGTACTTGTATTGCTGCTTAAGGCTAATATTTGGCCTACGAATGTTCTTGCCTTCCGAGGTGAAGAATATGTACCAATATTACTTCAGCCAACCAACCCAGCACATCAAAAACAGCAAGACTCAAGACTCAAGCGTGATTGGCACGAGAGAGCATGTGGCTCTCACGATTGTGGTGGATATTGGGAGCAGTTCAGGCGTCGCTGGCTGGGATAGATGGGTTCGGCCTCTTCTGGGAAAGTTGCGCGGAAAACTACCGCACTGGAACCCCGGCGGGGCAGGGGGGCGATGTCGGAAGGCTCCAGCTCGGAAATAGAGAGAACAGCTCGCGTCTCGCGTTTAACATCGCCGAGCGGGTTGGTCGCCCATCCCCCACGATTCCCTGGGCGACTTTTCCGAATTCGGCCGTATCAGAGAAATAGAGCTCGTGTAGGACCTTGGCCGGAGGCGGAGATCCACGTGCGATCAATCTACCACTCGATCCCATCTGGTGCAAGCAGCCTTTCTCTCGGTTCTTAGAGCCGTTCGCCCCCGCCCGGAGCTAGCGCGGATCCGATTCAGAGAGCATTATTTGCCTGCTTTGGCGGTGCCGTCTTCCGGAGACGCATCCAGCGGAGTGGATCCGAGATGTACGTAACCCTGCCTCACGCCCTCCGGTTTACATCCGCCATCACGCCAACCATCAATGGGTTTGTGCCACAACGTGCAGCAAGCAGTCCGTGGCTTTGGGTACCAACCGGCCCCATACTCGTACATTTAATGTTCGGCGATGGGCCGCGCATCCCTTGTACGCATGCATCCCGCTAGGGCCCTCCCATCGTATATTCCCTGGTATAGAGAACCAACAACCGATCCCGCGAGATCGGCCCCCCACGGTCCGTCTCTCTTGTGAAAAAGTCTAATGGCTTCCCACCTCACACGGGGTCCTGGACAATCGGGCGAGCTGTCCCACACCGGCCGGCGCGCCATGCCATAATGGGCATATGACCATGACTACGCCGAAGAAGGCGGAATCTTGGGGCGGCTTTATCTTCCGCCAGTTGCCGCTAAAATGGGCAGGACCCAGCGTGGGATTGGGAGTGGGCACCTTCTTTTTATGGTGTGGTAACAGTAATTCGAGTACTTTAGAAAGATGATGAAAAGAGTCGGAGGTTATTCTCAGAGGTTGGTCCTTGCTACATTTTTAAGCTTTACATTTTTCTTCTTCTTCCGTTTGTATTCTCGACGGTGTGTCTTTCTTCTCCCGTCAACCCAGATCGCTTCGTGTCAAATCCGAGTCTTTCAATATCTTCTTGGGAGTGCGAGACTGGGTATAATTGGGAGACGGAACAAGCAGGACGGACGGCGTGTGTGAGTGAGGGTTTGTTCCCACTATGTCTCCGGACCCCGAAAAGCCGGAGGCCGTACGGGAGCAGCCGGCGCAACACCGCCCCGAGTCCGACCCCGAGAAATCGCCCGCCGAGCCGCATATTCGGGCAAGCGACGACGACGATGTCCGGGACGAGGAATACTCCTTCGACAATCCCCCACCCCTCCCCTTCTCCAAGGCTCGATGTATTGCCATCGTAGCCACGACGACTGGCGCGAGCTTCATGAACGTGCGCCACCACCCCCTCGTCCCTCCCCTGCTCGCACTCCCCACCTAACACCATCCTGACCGTCATCACAGACCTTCTCCGTCCAAGCAACCGTCATCATTCTGCCCGGCATAGCCCGAGACCTCGAGATTCCGTCCTCGCGCCTGCAGTGGGTCGTCTCCGCCTACGCCCTCGCCTTCGGATGCTTCCTGCTGCTATGGGGCCGCATAGCAGACGTCTTCGGCAAGAGGTTCATCTTCGCCGCGGGGACGGCGTGGGTTGCGGCCGTCAGCGCCGCGAACCCGTTTTTGAAGAACGAGATCGCCTTTGACCTGTTCAGGGGGTTGCACGGACTAGTGAGTATCCAACCCATCTAGTTTTTACCCCATCCGTTGCTCTGCTCTCTCTAACTATCTGACTTTTGCTAACGTCCATTAGGGGTCTGCTGCGAACGTGCCGACTGCGATCGGCATCCTGGGGACCACCTTTCCCCCAGGGAAGGCGAAGAACTACGCATTTAGCACTTATGGTACACCTACCCGTCCCTCGTCCCTCATCCCGTTCCCCTTGTCCCCCCCCCCACACACACCGCTAGCATCCCCGGCTAACAAGCCCAAGCCGCCGGCGCACCCCTCGGCAGCATCTTCGGCAACCTCCTCGCGGGCTTCATAGCTGAGTATGCGAGCTGGAAGTGGGTCTTCGCCATCATGGCCATCGTGTCCGCCATCATCGCTGCCGCGAGCCTCTTCGTCATCCCCCCTCCCCCGCCGAAGCTCCGTCCCGCAGACGACGAGGGCGACAGCGCCTCCCCGTCGCCGTCCCTCGCGTCCGTGGACTGGGTCGGCGGCGCGCTCGTGACGGCCGGCCTCCTGGCGCTCATGTTCGCCCTGACGGAGGGCAACGTGGTCGGCTGGTCCACGCCGTGGATCCCCGCCCTCATCGTCGTCTCCCTGCTGGTCATCGGCCTGTTCGCCGCCTGGCAGTGGTACCTCGAGAACAAGACGTCCCGCGCCCCGCTCGTGCGGCTCTCCGTCTTCCGCAACGGCAAGTTCTCCGCCGCGCTCGTCATCATGGGCCTCTTCTTCTCCAGCTTCAACAACTTGTTCATCTACGCCACGTACTTCTTCCAGAACTACCAGGGCCTGTCCGTCCTCCAGACCACGCTCCGCTTCATACCCACGGGCGTGGTCGGGATCATAGTCGCCGCCATCGCGGCGCAGCTCCTCTCGCGCGTGCCGACGTACTACCTCCTCCTCTTCGGCTGCGCCTCCGTCTCGGTCGCGTGCCTCCTGTTCGCGGTCCCCATCCCGCCGCACACTACCTACTTCGCCTACGGGCTGCCGGCCCTGTGCCTCGCCGTCATGGGCGCCGACACCACCTGGCCCGCCCTGACGCTGTACGTGTCCTCGTGCCTGTCCGACGAGGACCAGGCTCTGGGCGGCGCGCTGTCCAACGCCGTGGGGCAGGTCGGGAGGGCCGTCGGCCTCGCCCTCAGCACCGTGGCCCAGACGTCCGTCATGGCGCGGGAGAGGGGCGTGAGCGTGCAGGACGCGGGAGAGATGGTGGAGTGGGAGGACGCGACGCTGCGGGGGATCAGGGCCGCGAACTGGACCACCTTCGCGCTGGGGTGCTGCGCGTTCTTGGTCGTCGCCGTCATGTTTAGGGGGTCGGGCGTCGTGGGGAGGATCGGGACGTCGCCTGGGTCGGGAGGGCCGAGGGGCGCGAGGGGGCGGCCGTGAGGATGTTGCTCTGGATGGGGACTTACACGGCGACTAGCTTGTATATGCATCTTGCTTTTCGATAGGAAGGGGGTGGCTTAGGAGCACATTTGATGGCCTAGGTATTAATACTAATGACGCATAGACTTGCTTATGTGATCTCGCTTGGCTGCAGATGTCGTTTATGCGTGTGTGTGTGTGCGTGTGTGTATCGATCGTCCCGACGCCTATAATACATCGGAAGGACCATTCGCGTATGACAATAATAGATGGCAGGTCGTACAAGACACACCAACCCCTTTACAATGCTCATTTCGAATTAGTGATTACTCTGAGTAGCTTCGGCCCCAATATATACGTCTAAAACTACAATAGCAATGGGTATCCAAGGTCCAAGATCCAATCCTCTATATGCGCCAAATGCAACCTGCTCCCCCCTTCTATTTTCTTCTATGCCTCCCCACCTTCCACTTCCTCCTCGTCCTCCTCCCCTTTCCCAGCCGCAAGCCTCTTCAACCTCTCCCAAACAACAGGATCCTTCTCCAGCTCCTGCCAGACTTCCACGTCCAACCCCTCGCCCACCTCCCCCCAGACTCCCCACCTCCAGAGCCCCATCCCGACCAGCACCCGCTTCACAATTCTCCTCGTCATCTCTATCATGCCCAGTACGCCGAGGACGCCAAACAACGTGGCCCACCAGAGGGCGTCCCGTCCGTAGGTCTTGGTGATGCCGTCGCGGACGGCGTAGATGGAGGCGCCCGCGCGTAGCTGCCCGCCAGTGCCAGGTTCCAGACCCACCATCCTATCGTCGTGAGAAAGAAGCAGAACATAACGACGGCGTTCTTGTAGTGTGTCTCGAAGATGCTGCCGGCCCCCACAGCGTTAGGAAACTTGCGTATGCTAGCGCGAAATAGTATAGGGGGGAGGGGAGGGGAGGAAAACTTACAACAGCCGCCAGTTAATCCACAGCACGCCAACCGTAAATGCGAGGTTCCCGATCGCGAACAGCCCCTGATCGCTATACCGCGCCGTCCAGCCGTACCCGGCCCAGACCCCGAACCACATCAGCACCCCGTCCGTGGCCGCGATCACCATCCACCCGACATACTTCCACATGTTGAGCCCCATGTTCTTCTGCCCGCACACATATAGCTCCGGCACAGCGAGAAGCGTCTCTGCCTTCAAGTCCTGCTCCCAGATCCCCATGCAGATGACCGCGAGACTCGTGAAGAGAGTGTTGAATACCGTCAGGCTGGCGTACTCGTAGAGGGACGTCCCCGTGTAGCCGTTATACCGCTGGTAAATCGCCGTGGGTAGGTAGAAGAACATCTCCTTCCAAAAGGTCAAGAGGATGAACTTGGCCGTGCGCACGTAGTTCCACCGCCCGTGCACGAGGAGCAGGCGCTCGAGGAAGCGGAACTGCGAGATGGAGTAGTCTGCCACGCGCGCCGCCTGGAGCCCCTCCTTGCCAGATATACCAATCCCGACGTGCGAGGACTGTATCATGGCGAGGTCGTTCGCGCCGTCGCCAATCGCGAGCGTGAGGCCCCTGTTCGACGCCGTCTTGGACTTGCGGAGCCGGGTCCGGACGGTGCGGACGAGGAGTGCCTTCTGCGCCGGCGAGGCGCGGCAGCAGATCACCGAATCGACGAGGGGCATCACGGCGTAGAACTGCTCCGACAGTTCGTCTGACTGCTCGATTATACCGAGCGTGTGTCCGTCGATTACCACGACGCTATGGACCGACTCGGACTGGATGTCTTCCAGGACGGTCTGCAGCTGCGAGTCGAGCGATCCCTTGGTGGAGTCGATAATGTACAGGTCGGATCCGGGCTGGCAGATCCGGGCGGAGTGGGCGATGTTGATGGCTGTCTCGCGCTTGTCGCCCGTTAGCATCCAGATATGGATGTTGGCGCGGCGCAGACGGTCGATCGTATCGGGAACGCCCTCCTGGAGCTTGTCCTCTATCGCGGAGGCACCGACGAGGTCGAGCGACAGCTCGATTGATTCGGCGGCAGATTCAATGAGGTCTTGGCGGTTGGTTATGCTGGTGCTGGCCTTCTCAAAGGTCGCCTTCCAAGTCGTATATTCTGCTTCGGGTATGAATCTCTGCGCGAAAACGAGGGTTCTCAGGCCCTCGGCGGCAAAGTCGTCCAGGTGTTTGAAGCATCGGCTGAACACTGTCGGGTCGTCATGTATATATGGATCATCGAGGAAGTCAAGCCTGTTGTCGGTGACGTCGGGACTATCTTGATCCGGAGTGTGGAGCACGACGTACTTGGATAGTTCGAAAGATTTACCCCGGGTCGTTAGAGACGGCCTCGGCCTGTCGTCGCGATCGTCGCATTGAGGCCTCGCACCCATCTCGAAGGACTTGCTCCGAACATCAGGCTGTCCCAGTCCGTGATTGGGGTCCAAGAACGATGCTCCTGCCCCAAGCCTGCCCGCTATGCTAGTACGCGGCCCGCCGATACTTGGCCGTTGCCCACTGATGCTCGGCCGTTGCCCACCAAGGCTCGGCCTCGACTCCTGGAGACTCCTCCGCGCGAGCTCGTGCTCGAGGTCCGCGCTCTTTCTTACCTCCGTCGCCTTCTGTTTCGCCAGCCCCGCCATCTTCAAACGGGGTAGGATGACCGAGTCGGCCCCTTTGCAAATGATAGCGATGCGGCCGTCCGGGTAGCGCACAATGACGGACATTCGCTTTCGCTTTGTACTGAATTCGATGACGTCGAGGATCTCGAACGTTTGAAGGTCCGACGAGCCGTTCTCGCCGGACACTCGTAGTGTAATAGATTGCGGGGATCGTTTAACGACCGAGTAGCCTAGTTCCTGCGCGGCTTTCACAATCGCTAACTCATCGGGTGATGAAGATTGGAAGTCAATCGTGCCGTTGCGCATCTCGGGTAAGCAGGTGTGGCAGAGGGCCATGGCGAGGAGGTACTGCTTCGCCTTCCGGGCGAAGAGCGAGTTGGGCCGCGCCTGAATGTACTCTGTCAGGTCCGAAGTCGTGACATCTGGCTGTACATTGAGAGGTCTCCCGGATGATCGCCACTGCGACGATGATCTCCGTTGACCGGCTGATACCGCTCGTGTCAGGGAAGGGAGCTTATGAAGGGCCTCGGAGGACTCAGAGGATGCAGTCGTGGAGAGTGCAGGTTTTCTATGTGTGCTGAAGTGACTCGTCTTTCGTCCCAGGGTGGATAGCTCAATATCGCCATGCGAACCCTCGCCTGTCCTCGTTTTTGTGAGGCCGTCACTCTCCAGGTCCACTTCGTGGAGCCATGCCGTCCCCGCAATGCTCAGCTTGCGAAACTTCATGACATTTTCCGTAAGGGTCCCCGTCTTATCGGAGAATACATACCCGACCTGGCCGAGGTTTTCGAGAATATTATTCGTGTTGCACCTCGCCGGCGTGTCTGTCGCCTCGTCGTACATTTCGATATCCGAGTTCAACATGAGCATCTGTCCTATCTTGACAATCTCCAAGCTCACGTACAGCGCGAGCGGGATGACGTTGTTGAATTGGATGATGTACGCGATGAGGATCTCGTGGAAGGGGACTTTGGCGTCCTTTAGATACCAACTGTGGCTCTCGAAGGATTTCTGCCAGGCCACGTAGCCCATGGAGCAGCCCACAGAGAGGACGACGACGTAGAGAGCGAGGGTGAGGACGATCCTGTTGGCGACTCGTTCGAGGGCTGGTCTCTTGGCTTGCGGATGCTGATTCGCGTTCATCCCTGGGTTGTGTTAGGGAGGAGAAACACATAGCCTGTAGGACGGATGGGAATCGGGACTTACGGAACTTGGACTCCTCGCCGGTGTTAACCACTAGCCCAGTTACGCTGGGCGTATTCCGTAAAATGCTCCCGCGATATATGACCTCGTTAAGCGTGAGAGGCAGCGTCTTCTCTCCGACGGTCACCCTGCCATCAAAGCGATAAAGCTCGGGATTTGGGTCCTCGGTAACAAAATGTGCGGGACAGGAGAGTATACCCTTGATAGAGTCACAGTCCTTGATCGCTGCAGACACTTGCTTGCTCTTCAGGTTTGTTTCTCCGTCCAGCGCCATGGTCTCGATGTATGCCAGATCATTCTCGCCGTCGGCGTGGAGGAGGACGATGTCAGCAGGGACCGATTCGTCCCTGGTGAGTTTTAGGACGTCCCCGACCCTAACGTCAGACCACTTTGTCGAAACCCACTTGAACCCGTCGTACTCCTCGTCGAACTCCCGGATGGGCTCTTCGGTCTTATGCAGAAAGGGGAAGCGTGTCGTCCACCGCTTAACCACCACGGCATGAGGCCGGGCCTTGGAAGCCTCCTTAAGAACCATGACCGCATTCGCATTCTCCACATTATCGAGTCGGTGGCGCCTATAGTCGTCGAACCCCTCTTTCAAAATAGTAAGAAGCACAAAGACCATGAGGGGCACGATGGTGGTGAAATTCCCCGTTGTGCTCAGACCGGGGATCGTCTGTGGCACACCGACGCAGAGGAAGTAGAAGTTGCCGATACGGCTGAACTGGAAGATTAGCTGCTTCGGGAAGAAGTCGTAGACGGTGTATCGTGAGGTGCGGACAGAGTTGTCGAGGTACGAATTGCCGCGGCGCGAGTCGACGAGGGGCTGCGGGCGCGTCGGATCCAGCGGGATGTGGCGGCCATCCTTGGAGGGGCGAAGAGGCTTCTCGCGGAGGATGAATTCCAGGAAGGCGCGCTTGTAGATCTTGTGCGCGGCGTTCCTAAGGGTCTGGCTGAGGGAGGTTGGCTTGAGCATGGTGGGCTTGGTTGGTGGCAGTCCGGCGGCAGCCGGCCCGGGCCCGGGAGCCACGGGACTGGCCGCCGTGTCTCCTCCCGGCTTTTCCTCCTCTATCATTGTACGTAGAAGAGAAGCGACCGGATGACCATTTTCTGGCAAACGGGTGTCCGGAGGTTAAAAGTGAGCGGGCGACGCGAAAGGGTAGTAGCAGGAGGTAGGGAGGGAGGCTACGATATCGGGTCGGATAGCTCGGACATTGCCAATTGAGAACCTTGAAGATTCGACGGTATCCCGAGCGGCGGAACAAAAGCTGAATGAACGATGCCGAAGTGGGGAACGAGTGTCTGAGACCTCCGCTGTATCTCCACGAGGATGAGGAAGAGGGTGAGACCAGTTACAGGCACGGATGAGCGCCGAATCACACCCGGGAGCGCCGGAGCGCAAAGATTTGAGTACTCCGGCGATTAATTGGGCTTTGCAAGCAGACGAAAATTGAACAGGGCGAAACATAAAACACCCAGCGAAGGGGAAATACAAGTACGGACGAAGAAAATAAAGAAAGAAAAAAAGAGTGAATGGAGGCAAGATTAACCTTGACGGGTAAGGTAAGGAAGGGAGAAAGCAGGGAGATTGAATCAGACACAACGCGGGTATGAGATGATCGAGTGCCAAGATCGGAGCCAAGATCGAGAAAAGTGAGCTTTGACTTTCGGCCCGCCCAGGAACCCGAAGGGGCGGACAATCAGGGAAGCTAGTCTCCGACCTGGCACAGGTACTCGTATTCAGTGATGTTATTTGTCGCCCAGATCAGGGATAGGACTTGGATGACATTAGAACATAAGGAAGCGCGTCTCCATTTTTTTGCCCCACTAGAGATTGGAGATTACATGGAATTTGGGAAGGTGCAAACCACACTACATCTCGGGTGTCCGTGTCGCATCGAATGGCTGACCGATGCCTGATGACTGAGCAGGAATTAACACACTGACTAGAACCTCGTCGTGACAAGACCATGTCATGGACCTGCTTTCATCTCATCTTATCTCATCTCATGCTACCTTTGGCTCTCTTCACATTTAAAGTGTAAGGTCTACAGCATGCTTTCCATATCGGCCCTTCACACTCCACATATCCAGATAACTCGGTTCATATCCCTAGACTACTCAGCAGTATTATACATAGAGTGTGCGACTTCAAGTACCGCCAACATGGCGACGGACAGGACCGGTCAGGAGGAGCATTGATGTGATGTGATGTGGTACGTACTTGTATCTTTGCCGACGTCATTTATCTCGGAGCAGCAACAGCCACCACGTGGGCAATCTGAGTCGATGCGGGAGACCGAGCAAAGGCCAAAGCACTTGCCCGGACAAAGACAAGACAGCGCCTATTTGGATGTTAGCGGTCGCGGCACTTCGATACCCGCTTTTACATCCTCCGTCGTAGAATCATGCAGTCTACAAGTATAATAGATAAACACCACCCCCTCCCCCCCCAAAAAAAATAAAACCCATCCATCCATCCCGTCCCGGCACTCATAAGAGCATTACGAGTACAAACAAGTAGTACCACAACGGGGAGGTCGAAATTGTTGGGCTGCTTCACAAAGGTTGGACCCTGAGTGGGGCCAGAGCCAGACTACCCGCACTGTTTATTAAGAGCAAAGAACTTCCCTATCCACCAATCTTCAGCAGAACTCTGCGGTATAATCACAGTGCGGATATTGTAAATGGGAAAACAGTAGAAGGTACACCACTTGGCATTGGCGGGGTCGGTCACGGGCCCTTCAGTGACGTCCACCAAGAGGAACCAAGAATCCTTCAACGTCGCAGTGCCAGGCCCCCAACAGCACCAAAGTCTTTGGTCCCAAGGCCAACCCCGAATCTTGGGAAGCCTTTTGTTGTTGCAAATGATTGCGCCCACAGCGCTTTTATCTCCAAGTTCGCGCAGTCCCATTGATCCTCTGTCCCATGATAGTCGAGCGGTTTATCCCATAGGCAGCTCCACGAGTAATTTCCCAAACCTATGTAGCTACCTCGCATGAGTACCACATTCGTCCGTCATTCGTCCCCACAAAATCCGAGCCGGAGCATTCGTCTCCTCAAACCCAATCGCTCGCGATACCCAGACGGCGTACGACCACGACTCTCCTGGCGCATACGAGTACGGTTTCCTAGCATCCTAGAACCCTCGCCCCTATAGCTGCAGCCTATCCTCGAGACCCTCCTCGTACCTGTCGCTTACGGGTACCTGCCCCTCTCCGTCGACCTTGTTGAGAACGAACGAACCAACGCCTGCATATCTCCGCCAGACCCCTCGACCGCACCCAGCGTAAACCCTCCCTCGACTTCGCTCTTGCACCCTGCCCTCGCTCTTACACTCGCTCGACCATGAAGAGATACGTCGCTCGATAAAGATGGAAAAAGGCCCAGCCCCCGCCCTAGATATGGAAGCCAAAGTCCAAGATATGTCCCGAACGGATGAGAACTCTACCAGCGTAGAGATACCCCGCAGCGAGACGCCAGAGAACCTAATCGACCTAGCCGAGCCACCAACCCTCACTCCTCAGACGGCAGAGCCAGTAGTAAACGCCCCGGAAAAGGCGTCTCCCGAACATGACCCCCCTCGCGACGACCCTCCCGATATCATGACCTCCTCGGTCGCCACCATAAAGCCCTCCCCCCAGCAGGCCGTCACCTCCTCCCCGACCTCAGAAGGCTTGTTGGACGTGACATACGCTACAACATATGTCGATCCGACCCCGGCTACACCCGGCCCCTCAAAGCCGCCTTCGAGAGCGGCATCCTCCGCCTCGGGCTATGGCCACTCTAGGTCGACTTCCGAGGTCTCACCGAGCCGGTCTGACGCAGGTTATGACGACCGGAGGTACCTGAGCGAGGATGAGCAAGAGGGCGGCTCTCGATCGGAGATCCAAACCATTATGGCCCAGTTTTCCGGCGACGGAGGCGGTCCCGACGAGGATGAGGTGATGAGCCCGAGGCTGGAGATTACTTCGCCTCACCTCAACAGTTCCTCTCAGCATCCGCCGAGGAAATCAAGTTTAGAGCCGCTGGCGGCAGGTGTCTTAACCCAATTCCAGGACCTCCGCATCGCCAACGAGTCCCGTGTGGGCCGCCAGCCCTCCAAGGCGCCCGTGTCCGATGATTCAGGCCCCCCTGTCCCCCCAAAGGATGCGCCCCCCGTCCCCCCTCCCGACCGCCACCTCTCCCTCTCTAGCACCGAGCCACCCATGTCCCCCTCGGTGACCCTCCACCGCCCGCCGCCTCCCGAGCCGGAACCCGAGCCCGCCCTTCAGTTCGACTTTCACAGATTCCTCGAGCAGCTGAGGAACAAGAAGGCCGACCCCGTCGCGCGGTACCTCAAGTCCTTCCTGCAGGAGTTCGGGAAGAAGCAGTGGATGGTGCACGAGCAAGTCAAGATCGTGGGCGACTTCCTCGCCTTCATCGCCAACAAGATGGCCCTGTGCGAAGTCTGGAGGACCGTATCCGACCCGGAGTTCGACAACGCCCGGGAGGGCATGGAGAAGCTCGTCATGAACAGGCTGTACGCCCAGACCTTCTCGCCCGCCATCCCGCCTCCCCAGCCGGTACCCGGCGCGAAGCCTAAGCGCCGGGGGGCCGAACGCCCCATAGCCCCAGGGAGGCGCGGCCAGCACCAGGAGGATGTGGAGAGGGACGAGATTCTGACGCAAAAGATTAACATCTACGGGTGGATTCGCGAGGAGCATCTCGATATCGAGCCCGTCAGCGATAGTGGCAAGCGGTTTTTGAAACTTGCACAGCAAGGTATATTCTCAGCCGACTCATTGGGTCTCATATCTCCGAGCACACGCTAATTCTACGACCAGAACTCTTAAAGATCAAATCTTATCGGGCTCCCCGAGACAAGATTATCTGCGTCCTGAACTGCTGCAAGGTCATATTCGGTTTGTCTGCTCGCCACTAAACCTGGAAGCCTATCTGCTAACACCTCCAGGCCTTCTCAAAAACGCAAAGTCGGACACTTCTGCCGACTCGTTCATGCCGCTCTTGATATACGTTGTTCTCCAGGCAAACCCGGAGCATCTCGTCTCCAACGTCCAATACATCCTCCGGTTCCGCAACCAAGACAAGCTGGCAGGCGAAGCCGGCTACTATCTCTCATCACTGGTGAGCTCCTGAACCCTCCTCTCGCACATGCCAGTGACGCCCTGTTTCTAACATGCTTCTTTTCAGATGGGCGCCATCCAGTTCATAGAGAACATGGACCGCACAACTCTTACCATCACCGACGAAGAATTCGAAAAGAACGTCGAGGCTGCCGTCTCCGCCATCGCCGAGAAGCACCGTCCCCAATCTCCCGCCACCACATCGCAGGCCCAGTTCTCGGAGAAGCCCGCTGCCCCGGACACACTCCAACCCCCCGGCGAACCCTCCGCCCGCCGCTCATCCGAATCCACCCCCGGCGACTCCTCGACCCCCCGCCGCTCCACTTCATCCGAGGGCCCTGACTCCGAAGACCAAGCAGCCATAACTGGTCTCCTACGCACGATCCAGAGGCCACTCACGTCGATAGGCCGCATATTCTCCGACGAGACGCCCCCCTCCGTCCCCGCCACCACCCCCCGCACCGCGGCAGCGACCCCGGTCCCGGCACGTCTGAGCGCTGACCTCCCCCCTCCTCCCAATCAGGCGATACCGGAGCACAGGGCGGTATCGGCCGAGGAGGCGGCGGCGAGGCAGGCGAGCGCCGAGGCGGCCGAGGCGCAGAGGCTGCACCGCGCTGAACACGCCAACGTCGTCGAGACACTCTGCGGGATGTTCCCGGACTTGGATAGGGATATCATCAGCGACGTGGTGTATCAAAAGCAGGGGAGGTGAGTTTACCCCCTTACCCCTTACCTCTTACCCCTTACCCCTTTTCCCTCTTACACTTTTCTCCTCTCCCCGGTGTCTGATCACCCCATCTCACCGTTTCCGACGATTTGACTTGGGGAACACAAGAAGAACTGACGATAAGACTAGGGTCGGACTCGCCGTGGACGCGTGCCTCGCCTTATCGAGCTAAGATGAGAGGAGAAAGCTTCTAGAAAAATATAATTTATAATGCCATGGCCACCTTACCCCCCCCCCTCCCTACTATGACGCCCTCCCTACCCCCCCCTTTTTCCTCTCCCAGCCATTTATTGTAGCGAAGAACCGTTCCTCGTTTCGAGGCTCCCGATGGACAAGGAAGGTCTAGAGAGGGGGGCGGGTGGATGTAGATATAACGGAATGACAACCGGTGCACTTAATGGCTCTCTCTTATTTCTTCTATTCTCACTTGGAAACCGAATACCTACATCAGATGGGTCGGACTGATTCAAGCACTCGTGGGGCGAGAGAAAGACTTGGTGTCAAGATAGGAATCCCCCCCTCCTCCCCGCCTGCTTCTTGTGTGATTTTCTAGTGGCAACCTCCAAACCCAAATAGCTAGTACTCATAAGGACTACTCATAAGAACTACCCCTTCAGACCCACGTCCCCCAAATTCCTCTTCGCCTCTTCATGGCGTACGGACGTTGGTTTGAGATGTCGCTGTGTCGCCTACGTGCACTTTCTTCCCCATCCTCCCATCACAATCCCACACCGCACGCACACACCTACAAGTCCCTGTCCTGCTGCCTTCTTCGTAACCTTGGATCCTTCATATCCCCATCATCCCAGCCACAACCCGTAAGGGTGCCTCAGACTGGCGGTGCGCGTTTGTCCCCAGACGATCTGCTAACAAGCGGGAATGCTAGATTGGCCTTCATGTACCCCAAATCCAGCCAGCCTGATCCTAAAGGAACAGGTTTTGCTCCCCTCAGTAAGTTTGAGCTTCTTCTCGAAGATGCGTGGACTGGGGGAATAGAGAGAGAGAGGTGCGAGCAGGAGGTCGTGCCTTCCGTTCTGGGAGAGGTAAAGAGCTATGCACACCTAAATAGTGGTATTAGTGAAGATATCACGCATACAGTCTGCAGGGCAGTCTTGACCAAGAAGGATCCCCTTAAACGTCCATTAACACCATTCAATTCAAGAGAATGCTAATAAATTGGTTATCTCCATAATCAATGGAAATATATTAACAAGTATTCGGGGCTAGTCTTCCTGCATGTTACAACATGGGGTCACCTCCCGTCTGAAATGGCTGCCGCGACAGGATCTAGATGTGAGGTACGAGGTGTCATGACGTCAAGGGACAGTGGCAGAGGCATTGCCCACCAACCGTTCCTACATAATATCCAAATGTCAACACGAGCCTTCCATATCTGCGAGAATGTTCCTCAAGGCTATTCTTTCCCATTTAGCCCATGTTAAGGATCTATCTGGGGCAGTAGCTTTGACGTCGTGCAGGCCAAACTTGCCGTTTTTTTTCAAGTGGGGAGGGTCCTACCTGCAGTACAAATAGGTAATAGGTATTTGCAGCTCTAACCACTTTAGAGTACCTTCCCTACTGGCAGCGACGCCACCAAACTTAGTCGTACAAAGTACGAGTAGAGTAGTCCAGGATGTCTGGACGAACCATCGTCCCCGTTGAAGGGAAAATACAATTCCTATCTCCCTCCACAGCTTGACTACGGGACTACCGCCTCACTTCCGCGACGAAATATACTTGATCGCGGCTTTCCTATCACCAATTGGACACCCTCGAGGACTTCATCGTCACATCGAACCTCCCTCAGCGAGACACTGCCGTTCCACACCGCTCGGCGCTGGTGCTTCTCACAAAGTACTCGTACTCGTACTCCTAGCACCTCCGTCGTTTCGCCTCTAACCTGTGCGTTCCCACCAACGCCTTGGCTCCTCCGCCCGAAACGAAACAGCCGCCTGGCTGGGCTCCCCTCTCCATCAATGTCATAGCTAGCCACGTATCCTTAGCGAACCATGGGGAAGAAGAAGACTACGAGTACCGACCAGTCTACTGAGGAGCACCCCTCCGCGACTACCAAGTCCAGTCCCACGATGGCTCCCCATGCCGCGACGGGTCCCGTACCCTCCATGTCCGTGACGAAGAAGGAGCCCAAGTCGAGCAAGGGAAAGAAGCCCGCTTCTCCGTTCTCGCCTTCGTCACCGCTGGTAATATGTCGAAATAAGTATGCGCAAAACGAGCCCGCCGCCTCACTCTCCGTCCCGAAGCCTCTGGTCCCCAACTATAGTCTATAGTACATGATGCCCACCCCACCTGTATACCCACGGCCCTCTTATACTCGACTACAAGTACTGTATTTGCTAATGCGCCCCAAGACACTGGAGGTATATAGCCTGTTTCCATGGGCCATGGCTGCAGATGCCCATTGAGATCCTCGAGACCATGGCGAACGTCAACTACAACACCCCACGCCCGCACCCCATCGACCCCGCGGTATTTTACGACGCTATCAAAATACGAAAGCTGGTCGAGGAGGCAACGGATCTTGCCGTCAGGGCAGCGAGCGATGTTCCACTTCAAGGGGGGAGCGGTGGCTATGGGGCCGGCGGCTCGTACATGGGCTTGGGCGGACCTGGCCCCGGCCAGCATGGCACGAAGCTAAGTCGGGAACGAAAATACCGTATAAACCTCCAGGCATGTCAGAAGCTCGCCCGTGCCTATCGCCTCGATGAGATAGCATGCAGTGTGGCGACGATGCAGGGTGCCTCGACATTAGACGATATCGGGTCGACCGTGCTACAGAGGAACCGCGACGAGGTGGACGGGAAATACGTGCACTTCTTCCACGAGAAGATACCGTCAAGGCAGCTGGCGGACCACACGAGCCTCCAGCCGCTGAACGAAATCATATCGGAGTGCCCTACCGACCCGGAGCCCTACCGCACGCGCGCCATGATCCGCGGCTTCATGCTTAACTTTAGTGGTGCTATTAGCGATTTCACGAAGGCGCTCGATGTACACCGTGTATACGGGGGACGGCATGAACCCATACCCCCAGCACCGGCGCCGGCGCCGACCCCGCCTCCTGACTCGCAGTCCTCCCCGACATTACGGAACGGCCACGCCAGCGGCAAGAGGCCACCGGACGTCAGGCTACGAGAGGAGGACCAACCGAGTAGTCTTGTTCCGCAGCTCCTCTTCATGAGGGCATGCGCCTACCTTGCGCTCGCGTGCGATCATGTCAGGGATACTATCGTGCTCACCCCCGCCGACTTCCCCGACCTCCCATCGTCGTCTCTCATGGGCGATGCGGTCGCGGCGGCAGGTGGATACGACACGGGCCTCCCTCACGGTTCGCCTGTCCTGCAACAGCGCCCCGAGTTGGGAGAGCAGGAGACGCTTGATTCGAGGAAGACGGTGAAAACCCACGCTCGGCGCGCGCTCAAGGATTTCCTCGCCTTCCTATCACACCTAGAATATACCCCCCACATGCCGCAAGAGGCTGTGGCTGACTTCACAGAGAAGATAGGGCAGGCGGCGTCGGGGAACAGGAACCCACGGCACGTCCAATCAGGACATATCGCGCCCGAGGTTGTCTACCAGATATCTGACCTCTTCTCCGCCACGCCCCCCACCGACATCCCCCCATACCCCCCCGCCGACTCTTATGGTTCACCCGCCAAGTCGCTGACGGTCGAGGCTTGTACCTACCACCCTCTCCTCACCGAGGCGTTACACTCCCTTCTCCTTTGCCATTGCCTGCTGCAGACCTCGAGGACGGAGCTCATCCGCCACGCCCACAACGTCGCGAGGCTGGCCCGCATCGCAGATGCATATCCCGTGTTCCAGGCCAGTCGGTCCGCCGCGCGGGCGGACTTCGTAGACATTCTCGAGAAGACGGAGCTGGCGTCCTCTTTCGCGCGACCGTGGGACGCCCTCTGCGCGCCCGCGCCGCTGCCGTCGATCCCCCACCCCCCGAACTGCTCGTGCGGGGACAGTCACGAGGGGGGCAACCCCGACCTGAAGGGGGAGGGCAGTGTGCGGAGCGACGAGGGGAGGGGCGGGAGGGCGTCCGGGGCCGGGAGGGCGCTGACGAGGTGGTCCGTAGCGGACGACGGGAAGGAATACCCCATCGTCACGGACCGGGCGCTTCTCATCGCGAGGTGGATCACCGACGTGCCGTTTGTGAGTACCGGAACCGCGAAGAAGAAGAGGAGGACGGTGGGGAAGGGGGCTAGGAATGTGGAGGAGGGGGGGAAGGACGTGAACGGGCAGGCTTGAAATTCCTCTTGCAGACTATGCTGCCGTTCGCATCCTTGTGGTGGTCGTCGTTAGAGCCAAGTTGCTTGGTGCCAGCGAATAACGAGAAGCGGGTAGCGGGATGCTAAGCGGCCAGCGACGGGGAATGGTTACTAGTAGTATACGAGTAGATATCCCGTGTATATCTATGTATGGACCCTAAGAGAATAGGGGGCTATGTTAGCTCCCGCAACATGGGATACATCGAGGGTGGATGAGTGAGTAAGGGGTTAGTGATGGGTATACTCCTAAGCTGTGTAGCTGCTACAAAAGCATCGATATCTGGCGTTTCGCTGAGGCCAAGTCTGAAGATTAATTCCGAGGTCAAAGCGAAAGAAAAAAAAGAAACACGCCAAGCCAAAAAATGTCTATTTTTTGCTTAAAAGCTTGGATTCCCATCAAAAGGGGGTCGGCCGTTACCGTTATCATGGTCATCCTATGTCTTCCCCCCCCTTTGGCTACTTGCCATTCCTTGCCCCATCCCTTACTTGTTAACTCGTCATTTATATAAAACATATACATAGAGATCAATCAGAAACCAGGTATCAGAAATTCCCAAGATATATGTACGCGCGGTGCCAAAAAAAAAAAGTAAAAAGAAGAAGCCCTCAAAGGGAAGGAGAAGAAGAAATTGGAGAAAAGAAAAGATAAAAGAAAAGAAATACAAAAGAACTAGACCCAGACATTCCCCTGCCCGCCAAGGCTCAGAAGCGCATCAATCTCCCCCACGCCGGCGCTCTCGAGCGTCTGCATCAACTCCGTCTGCTGCCCCTGGCTCAGGCTCCCCTGCCGCGCGTACATGTCCACGTTCATGCCCATGCCGTCGAAGCCGCCCCCGAACGGCGAGACCAGCGGGCCGCCTAGGGGCGTGGGCGATGCGTATGGCACCTGCTGAGTGCCGGCGGCGCCGCTGGTTGGGGGGAAGAAGGGGTTGGAGGTGGGGAAGGAGAAGGGGGCCGTGAAGGGCGGGTTGTACCAGTCCGATGGCAGGGGCTGCTGCTGCTGCGGCGGCGGCTGGGAGGATGGGGGGAAGGCCGGGGAGCTGTGCATAGGCTGCGGGGAGGCGGGGAGGGTCATGGGCGTGGAGTTCATGGAGGAGGGCGTCTGCTGCTGGGACATAATGGGAGTTGAGGCAGGTGGGGCGGCCGGGGAGACAGCTGAGAGGTTGACGGAGTCGGGCGGGGTCGGCATCGAGGATACGTCGACGACCGACGGCGGCGTGGCTGCCGTGGCGTTGGGTGTCGTTGTCGCCGGCGGCGTTGCGTCGTCTCCGGTGGACTCGGCCGCGAAGTCGGGGGCGAAATGGGAGAACCGCCGGCCCCCAGAACCGTCGGTGCTGGGTGGGTTGAAGAAGATGGAGTTGGAGCGGAAGGTGGGGCCCAGCGGTCCGACAGGGCCTTGCTGCGAGAAGGTGTTTGCGAAGGAAAACGCCGGGTCCACGGCCCCTGCTTGCTGCTGGAAGACGTAGCCGAACTGCGGGGGCACGCTGAAGTTCCCCCGCTGAGAGGCCACCGCGGCCACAGGCGTGGTCTCTGTGGAACTCGGAGGTTCGTTGGGATCGGGGAAGGGCGCCGGGGTGCTAAAGGCGCTCAGGTCCGCGTTCGCGCGGGCAGCGGGTGGCGAGTCGTAGACCTGCAGGCAGGCACGCGAGAGAACGGAATACAGGTTCGCGGCCGGCTCGGTCCCGGGCCAGCGGTCGGTGCACTGCTCGAGCATGTCCAGCGTGACATCCACCAGCTCCTCGACTTCCTCGCGCTGGTGGGCCTCGCGGATGTTAGGGTAGGACACGGACCATAGCAGAATGTTCAACGACATGTACAGGTTCAGGAGGAATATCCAGGTGACATCCACGGCGCCCTTCTCCATCTGCTGTTTGGACACCTTGATGATGTACGCAGCCCCGTCATAGCACTTCTCCGCCGCGCTAGGCGACGGCTGGGTTACTTGAGGAGAGGGCCTAAAAAGGAAGATCCTTAGTTGATAGTACCGGCTAGTGAACCTGTTGCCGAATACATGGTTAGTTTGCGCCAACAACTTCTCGCGTATTCGGTATCGCACGTCGGCGCCGAGACATACCATTGTTTGCACCAATCAAGCTTCTGCGGGGACCCTTCCAGCCACGCCTCGATCTTCTGCTCCATATGCGCAAACCAAGGGTGGGAGTCGTCCGAAGGCCCGGTCCCGTGAGGCTCGTAAAGCTCTCGGCGGATCTCAGCGTCTATCATCATCATCCTGAAGTGGTGAATGGCCACCAGCTTCGCCTCGCTCTCGGGGCCAGGCAAGAGGCCATCTTCCGTGATGTTCTCGTCAGGGAGGGCGGAGAAGAAGCCGACGTCGATCTCGTCGTGGGTCTGGCCGAAGCCGTTCGGCCTCCCCATGGCCTGGGACAGGCCGAACTCCATCGACATAATTATCCAGCTCAGGCGGCGCCGCAGGTCTAGCGTCAGGGCGCTCTCCAATCCCTGATCGTGGGCCGCCGATATCGTCCTCTCGAAGCAGAGGCCCGTTGCGAGGCAGATGCGAGTAGCTAGGCCGAGGACGAAGTAGATGGCCATCCTCGCAGGGGTGAGAAGAGAGTACTGGCCGATCAATATCAGGCACTGGAGAGACTTTAGGTCCCTCGGACGGATCACCTCCTCGAAGAGCTGCATCGCTGCGAGGTAGTAGCTGTCGGCGAGGCCGGCGTACTGGGCCTCGAGCTTATGCAGGCTGATGGCAATGACCATGCGGACAACGTAGTTCTTGTAAGGATCATCGCTTCCGGCGTACACGTCTTCCAGGTCCTTGGCGAGTTGCTTCTCGTGGAGTACAGGCCATAATATTTGACCTGGAGCGTGTCAGCTGTTGTTCCAGACACAAATTGTGGGACATGGTCGTTGGCAGGCCTCCCCAGCGGTTCCTTACCTCTTTGACAAAACACCTCGACTAACCTATCCACGACCTGTCGCGATGGGAGATTTGGCGCAGCATGCTCGCTGAACATGGGGTACGTGCTCTTTCTCCTCGGCGCAGCCCCCATCGTCCCGGTCCCGGTTCCGGTCATGACAACCGACTGTTTCCTCTTCTCCCTCCTCGCGCGCACCTCAGGTATAAGCTCCGAGATGTGCTTCGAGTCGGTAAACACCTTGGCCTCCTCCATCAGCAGCCGCGACATGGCAATACCACTGCTGGGGCCAAGGTATCGGAGGGACTCGTCCCCGCCGCTCAGTCGCACAAGGCCGCCGCGGCGCACGAGCTCATCGCGATTGTGCGAAAAGTCGCCCTCCTCCTCCGTGAGGGCACGCATTTCGGCTTCCAGTTGCCGGACTCGGTCCTGGAGCTTGATGACATAGTGGCGGCCGATCTTCTTGCCCTTTGTGGTATCGTAGTATTCGCAGATGGATCCGGATCGTTCGCAGGGGAGGCAGCGAGGGAGGGATGGGTCGCATCTCGTCTTCCTCTACGTCGGGACACATCGCGTTAGCAATCGCGCTGGTAATTGGCCATACTGGACTAAAGAAAGATCCATCGTGTGAAGAGTGCATCGCCGGGATTTACGGAGCTAGAGGGGGAGAGAGGGGAAGAGAGGGGAAGAGGAGAGGGGTTGGTTGCAAGAGGCGGGTAGGAAGAGAGTCGACACTCGTAACACAGCTTACCTGGCGGCACCGACAGCAGGCCGTGAGAGTGTGGGCGACTCGATGAGAGGAGCCATCAGTTTCCGAGCTATCACCGCGGCCCCGGTTCGGGGCTGGACGGCGCGAGACTCGGGGGGGTGTCTGTTGGGGCGGGACTGGGGCTGGTCCAAGGAAGGCTTGCTGCTGGAAGATGGCAGCGGGGTCCATCAGCTCGTGGGCCTCGAGCATAGCGGAGAACGGAAGCTGATACGGCCGCCCTGGAGCTCTCTTTCGTTTCCCGAGGCGAGGGGAAGGCCGTCTCGCGATGACAGAGTAACCGGCGAACTGTTCAATTCCGTAACTCGGGGGCTTTCTTTTTTGGAAGGGGGCGGGGGGAAAGAGGGCTTGTTTTGTTCTGTTTTTTTGGCTTGGGGTTGATGGGTCGAGCTTGCGGAGTTGTCGAGGAGCGGGCAGGTGGGATCGTTGGAAATTGGATGACGTCTCTTTAAGGTACTTGTACTTGTAGGCTCTTTCGAGGGGCTATGGCATGGACCCCGCGCCTTTTCTCCGCTTTATTTCGGTGGTCCCATGGTTTCAATTCCCAATGCTTATGCTTGTAAACGCTTCGAACTCAACCACTCGCCGCCTCGTTTCGGAACTCGAACATGTCGGAGTAGGGGTAGGAGTAGTTACTAGGACAATATAGGGCTGCTGGTCAGGGGCTGCTCGTTTGCCCAGGCGGCCAGCGCAATGCAATGCAATGAATGGTGCAATTCTCCCTTGGCCGTGGCCATGCTTGGGCTTGTGGTTGTACATACAAGTACCCTTCACCCTCACCCCGCCAGTGGGATTCACGTCGCTCAACCTTTGTCTTCCTTCCTCGGCGACCCTTTCCTTGCAAACGGGGTACCCAGGTCGCGAGGCACAGGCCAAGGGGCTGGATAACAGAGAGTACAAGCAACAGTAACGGCGGAAGAAGCGGAAGAAGCGCGTTCCGTGCGTTCCTTGTCCTTGCTTTGGAAAGCGCTTAATAAACTAGGAAGGGGACGTTGCTTCACTCCCCGAATCACATTGCTTCGCGCCCTGTAGTGCCACTTTTGACTTTCACGGATTGTACAAGTATACGAAGTACTCGTAGTCGCAATACAACAGTATGGAGTCGTGGCAGGATAACGAAAGGGAGAAGAAGTGTGGATATCCAATATATGGATGTGTTGAACGACCAAGGAGAGGGAAAAAATGGGGAATAGGACGGATTCAGTATTAGTTTCCTTCCTTGAACCATGGATATTCGTACAAGTACAAGTACTCGTAAGCGCGGTACAGGGACAAACAGGCGTGGTTGAGACTCAGACGTAGGAGCCGAGAAAGAAAAGAAAAGCCCTGGAAAAAATGTAGTACATGTATCTACGAGTACTCGTGGGAGAGTAAACCGGGCAGGCATTGCCAATTAACTGTCCAGGTGGGCAACATCGAGGTACTTCGGATCCCGCCATTTAACACAGACTCGACGCATCCTGCATGCAGGCCAGCCCTTTGCAGTACTTGCACTTGGAGGTCTTCAACAGTGCCAGCGAGACCTCGCAAGGCATGCAAGTGTGGGCGCAACCAGAGGTATTAGCGGTCAGAGCGATTGCTTGTACATCCATAGGTTTGAGAAGCAACGAACATGAAAGTGGTGGGTGACTGACCCAACTTCCTGGCGGACAAGAAACAGCACTCGGCGAGAGTGAGCCTCTCAAGAGCACCCTATTACAAAGGATGATCCCCACTGCCGCCCTACTAATAATAGTAGTGTACAGGGGGATTGGCTTCAAGATCTGGGGCACCAACCCTGAACAGGCAGTACGGCTTGAAGCTATAATACCCCAGCTCCCGTCGGCCAAGTACTTATACTTCTAAATGGGGCCCTTCGAGAGCCTCCGGACGGACGGCATATTGAGGCGGCATGTGCAGTTTTTTCTTGCTTTGTTTCAATGCAAACGGACAAAGTTCGCTGGCTGGAGTCCGTCCCATGGCCCAGTAACATCACAAGGAGCACACCTTGTTGGCGGCGAATGGAGGGGAGGGGCAGCGGACCGAGCTTCCATGCTGAGGAAATATTACTAAGTATTATAAAAGACCGAACAAAAAAGCAACACCATAAGAACGGTTAGGAAACAAGTGGAGATAAGGTGCTCTCCGGATGCGTACGCGTATTGGAAGGGGCCAAGGAAACTAAGGGATTGGGACCACCCCGAGACCGAGGAGGATTGGGGCAGCAGTTACTTGTATTCGCTCACAGCCCGAGGACCATTCTAGAATCCTCAAAATCGCAAGATAGTATCAATGCCGATCTGCATATCGTGCTCTCTCATCCGACGAGTAATCTACGTGTGCACTTGTGCGGGTCTTGCTTGCCAGCATCAGGGGTGCCAAGGGGGGTTCGATATATCACGTGAGATGCTCGTGTAAGTACTTGTAAGCCGCAAGTACTCATACCTGTCTAAGCATCGAATAAGAGCGGGAACATTGCAGGGTGCTTGGGAAAGATGCATTAGGCTCATACAATCGTTTCATCTTTCTACTGCAGGCATATGTGGCCCTACGACGACGACTACGACTGCATGCATCCTGAGTGGCCCAGTCTATCACTCAGCATCCAAAACGCCATCCATCCTTCAGTTCAACCAGGCGATACTTCTCATTCGTACCAGAGCAAGTACAAGCACAACGCACGGAGTACCTGTACAAGTACCCGGAGTCGACGGGAGGGGCAAAGACGATCTAGCCTACCAACTTCCAGTACTTGTATGAGGGGTAATGACCAAGCATTCGGACGGGACCAATTGCCCCACCAAGACACTTCGAGGTAGGAGTACACTACAGTACCACAACGAGGCGCGAATGGAGAGAGCTTCCTAGCCACCCCACTCATCCCGCTTCCAGTCCATCCATCCATCCGCCTTCCTGCTCCACGGCGCATCGCGTTTCCTCGTGGTTTGTACACACTCTCTTGCCGTGCGCACGATAAACTGTCCGCTGTCCCACGAGTTTATTACTTCCGCTAGCCGTGTTACTCTTCGACGACGGGATATTAACCACCGAACTATCCTACCCTAACCTACCCAGCCTGCGGAGAATACCCTGACCAACGATATTAACGATAAAGGGTGGGGTTGATTGATTGACCTCGACTCTCCTCTCATCTCATCTCATCTCATCTCATCCCCATCCCACCTTAAACGGCGCCTCTACGAGTACACCCGCATACGGCTCTTCAAGGTACCCGCGCCATGGGATTAGCACAAGAATGACCACCTGTTCAACTCTAGCCCCATAGTTGATTTCCCTCCCGGATCCAGATCCAGATCCAGGTCCAGGTCCAGGTCCAGGTCCAGGTCCAGATCGAGACGAGCGGCGTTTCTGAGCCTTAAGCGGTCATCACTTGAGCCCTTTGTGGAACAACCCGTTCTGTCGCCCTTCATCCATACATAACCATACGATCCACACGAATATATCCCACGACGAGGACATTTTCTCTCCCCCCCTACTCAATATCATACTCCTTCTCCCAACACATGCCTCATATCCCCCGACAGAGCTACCTTCCAACACCAGACCTACCTTTCCCTTATCAAACTCACAATGCCTCACTCTAGTCTCATCGACAACCCTCTCTTGAGGGTGTCACGGCCCGTTTCGGCTTGTTCAAGATGTGAGGGACACCCAGCCAACGCTTACACAGCTCCCGCGGCCTTTCTATCTACCTCTCTATATCCAGCTACTAACTCCGATCAAGGTCGTTCCGCTAAAGTCAAGTGCGATGGCAAGCTGCCCGCCTGCTCGGCCTGTGAGAAGGCAGGGCGGGCGAACGAATGTTCAAGCGCCAGCGACCAGTTTGCCCGGGGCAAAGAACGGAGGTTTGCTAGCCCTCCCAGCCCGACTGTCACCGGCGCCGGGGAAAAAAGAAAGCTGACCCATATCTTCAGCTACGTAGCCGCATTAGAGCTCCGGGTCGAAAAGCTCGAGAAACAGATCCGGTATGCCAAGGAACGAAAAGCTTCCATGGCTCTCCACGACGGGGAGCCACTCCCCGCGAATCCAGATCGTAAAGATTCGCTAGCAGCTATTAGGGTTGCCGTGAGGAGGAAGGCCGAGATGAAGCAAGAGAAAGCCGACTTAGACTCTCTGGTGTCAGACTTCGGACTACTGTAAGAAATTGCCTTTGGACGCTCACTCCGTTGAACCCCAACCCCAACCCCCGCCCCTTTCGGGCATCGCCAGACGAGGCTGCGACCTCACACTCAAAGGGTAAAACGCTAATCCAAGCACGACATATAGGTCAGTCGGAGCGACGTCGCGCGATGCCGAGTCGTCCATAAGTGGTGGGTCGGCGTTCGCAAAGCTCATGGCGGCATCCTGCTTCCGCCACCGACTCCCCAGCCCGAGGGACGACGCGCTGCCCCCCCGCCAGGAGGCGCACGCACTTGTACAGTATTACATGGACAACATCTACGCCCTGTACCCGGCATTTCCCGAAACCGCCATCTGGGCGACTCTGGACAACATCTACCAGGCCGGAGGCGACCAGGCGCTCAGTAACGCGGACCACTGGCTGTTCTGGACGGTGCTCGCAGTCGCTTCGAGCGCCCAGAGCCGCTCCAGCCAGGATGAATTCTACAACAGGGGTGTTGACTTTATCGCGCGGGCTGTGCCGTATGCAGAGAAGGTCCTGACGCCAGGGGCTATGAGCACCATCCCGTCGCTCGTCCTACTTACACAGTATGCCATGTACGATCCGAGGCACTTCGATACATGGCATTGCATGGGATTCACGGCGCGGGTAGTCCTTGAGATGGGACTCCACCAGGACCCCCCGTCCCACGATGTGAGAGACAAGAACGACCTTGAGACAAGGCGGAAGATGTTCCACTGCGTCTATGCGCTGGACAGGTACGTTGCCAGTTTCCAGAAAGCAGCTGACACCAACGTCGGCTCGAGTGTATGTCCATCCAAGCTAACCCCCAATAAACAGGACCGTGAGCATGGGCCACGCAAGGTCTTTCTCCTTCACGGATTCTGCCGTGGACGTTGCGCTACCCAGCTCATCGGGGCTAGGGAGGATACCGTCGATATCGGGCCACATCAGGGGGCCCCAGTCGAACAGCCCCGCGCTACACCTATTCCAGCTACGACGCCTCCAGTCCGGATGGTACCAGACACTCTACCAATCGGGTACGACCGTTCTCCCAGACGGTCAGTCCTTCCTCTGGAAGGCCTGCCACGAGCTGCGAGAGTGGGCCGAGCTGCTGCCCCCCTCGCTCCCCAGCGACGTCCAGCGGCTCTTCAATCTGGAACTGGAATGGAGCTACGTCTACTGCCTGATGCCGTCGACCCGCGCGCCGCAGGCCACCGAGTACCGGCAGTCCCTCCTCTTCGAGCACGCCGTCTCCTTCATAGAGCAGGTCCACGAATCCGCGTTCGACACCCGCAGCGCGCCCTTCACGACCTACTACGACGTCATGAGGGTGTACTTCATCGGCACGCAGCTTGTGTCCCTCCTCCGCGCCGCCTTCGACCTCATCGTCTCCGGCCGTCCCGTCCTCATGCCGCAGAGCGACGGCGGGGGTGTCCCCGCGCCGCCGCTGCCGCACAGGTTCTTCCAGCTGCAGTTCGAGGATAACCTGCAGAGGAGCATGAAGGCGATGAGGTTCGTGCACGAGACGCTGGCGAGGTTCGGGGAGAGGTGGGAGGACGCGCTGAGGCTCCTGGAGGTGTTTGAGGGGATGGGGGGCGAGGTGAGGGGGATGTTGGACAGGAGGGCTGCGGAGGTGCAGCAGCAACAGCAGCAGATGCAGCATATGCAGCAGCAGATTCAGCACCCGCAGTATCCTCAGCATCCATAGATGGATGTTGGGAGGGGAGAGGGGGAAGTTAGGTCTATAAACTCTGGGGGTTTTCTTCGGATAGGGGTGAGGACATATCCAGCTCGGCCGAGGCGGGTGTTCCCACTTCTCGCCTGGGGCGAGAAAGTAAAGGCCAGATAGATATATTATACTGGGTTTAGAACTTCGTGGGGGGGTCCTATGACTTAATGCCCCTGGAATCTCCTGGCTACGATGAACTCGCACTCAGGCCCACCCTGCACCTTGCGAGTATATATGAGTCTGGAGTATACTACCAGGAGACAGTGTGTCACACCAATCTTCTCTCCAGTCTCTCATTCTGCAAAAACATTCCTTTGATCGGTCGGTCAGTCATTTCTGTCCAGTTGCTTCGTGACGATGCCTTCTATTCCTCCGAGTACCTCGTCCTGGTAAGCCGACTAGATGCCAAGGAAAACTAGGCGGTAAAAGAAATGAGAAGAAAAAAAAAAGACCTTCGGATTGTGGGGCCAGGAGGTACGATCAATATGGAAAGGGAGGTGGGTGGAGCCAGGAGGAGGGGGGGGGGCAAAAAGATGAACCCAAAGCGATTTGAACGCTTAACCTTCAGGAAATTCCTGTTATTTTGGTAACTGGAATCTGACGCGCTACCGTTGCGCCATGGGTCCAGAAGTTATCGTGAAAACTTGAGCGGCAAATGGTGCTCAGGAAGGAATCCCGTTGAAACTAAGTAAATGCAAAACTGTTGGTGTGTGCAGGTTCGCCATCATAATTTGACTACTGGTTGGAGACGCTTCACGTCTCTTGTTAGAAAGTCGGAGCGGAAGGGGGGGTTGATATATCCGCCGTTATTAGCTCAGACCGAGTTGCGCGCAAAGCGCCGGTATTCCGCAGTGGGCGGCCCCGGTGGGAGAAGTATAGTAATGTACGAAGCACCGAAGAGCTGAGTCGAGGATCTGGAAACGGCACTTGGGTGGAGGGAGCACTTGGGTATCTCGAACTAAGCAAGCTGCTCCGGCATAAACTGGAGAGGGGGGGGGGGTCCAGGGATGTACGGGATGGTCTTCACTCGCCACCTTAAGGGAGGTTTCACTACGCCCCGAAATCCGCAACAATCAACCTCGCCCCTAGCTCCGCAAACCCGTCGACGAGGCCCACCATCCTCCTCCAAACGGCCATCCACTCGGCATCTCTCTCGCCGCCCTCCCACCGCTCCATCCCTTCCCTCGCCCCGCCCTCGCCCCATGAGGAGTACTCCTTGATCTCGGCGAGGGCCTGCCGTGCCTGTACGGCCAGGGGCCAGCTCTCTTCCTGCGTGACGGGGAGGTAGAAGTTTATCATGTATAGGACCATCCGCGACATCGCGATGGGGTCCACGTCTATCAGCAAGTCTACATCCACCGCCCCAGCGGCTCCGGTCGTGTCGGCGATAGATGCAATCCGGGATTTATAGTGAGCGGGGTCCGCCGTAGCGGAGGAGAGCGCCCGGACAACCGCCAGGGCACCCTTGAGTCTGTAGGGTGAGAAGGGCGTGTGGGTGATTGGATGTGCGCGACACGCCGAGAGGGCTGTGATGAGGAGGGCCTCCACGGGGCCACGTGTGAGATAGTACCCTAGACACTCCTCTAAGAAGGGGGCCAGAGAGGCCCACTGCCCGAATCCAATCAGCGGCTCGCAGATTCGGTATTCCTGGCGTAGACGGGCTCTTGTAGGGTCACCCTGGAGGGGCGCAAGCTTCTCGTAAATCTCGGCCTGGAGGGACGTACCGCCCGGGACGGAAGGCACCTTGTCATGTGGGAGCCGTGCGAGGCTGAAGGAGTCCATCTCCGGAAGGGGGTGGAGGGCGGCGGCGGCGTATGGCGAGAGGTCGTCCGCGCAGCGGGGACAGGTGCATTCAAAATGATACTTTGCCAAGTCCTGTCTTCGTTGGGCAAGGGGGTACGAGGGATCTATCCCGTTAGTCTCTGACTTCGTCCTTCTCTAGTATTCTTTTCACTAGGGAGGAGTGGGTTTGGTTGGTTACTTGTGTAGGAGATTGTAATCTCCTCGTCCTTGGCGATGGCCCTGTCGGACACGAGGATGGCGGTCCGGCCGTAGATGTGGACGCTCGCGTTCGGGACGCAGGAGTGGTTTGCCATGGCGAGAGAGGTATCGAGGAAGACGGCGTCGTAGTTAAAGTCCGGGTCATGGACATTGAACATGTTGGTGAGGAGCTTTTTTAGATCAATCAGCTATCAAGTCCACGACATCTTGGTCACCCAAGAAGGAGCCCTTGTCCTCATCCCACCCCCCTCGCGCCGTTTTCGGCCCCGTACGAAGCTCGGTCTCTCCTGGAGGGCAAACCCACCTTGCACATAGCCGCAGCGTACTTCCCGACAACGTCGCCTCCGCCAACCCACTCCGGGTCCCTCCCCAGTACCCTCCTCACCATCTCCCCCTGCAACCTCAGATCCCCCCACCGGCCCGCCTCGGCCCTGAACCCCCCCTCGTTCCCCTCCAGCCTCGACACCTCGTGCCACGCATCCTTCCTCACGACGACCTGCAGCAGGGCCCTGACGGGGGTGGGCAGCTCCCTCCCTGCCGGGACGGCCCTCAGCGCCGGGCACTCCTGGCGGTGGACGCGGTTCCATGAGAGGCGCTGGCACGCCTTGGAGCAGTAGTATGCCGCGCGGCACGCGGAGCAGGGCGTCACGGGGGTGTCGAAATCGGTTCGGAGGCAGGAGGCGCAGGTGGTCCGGGTGGCGGGAGTCGTGG
The DNA here is from genome assembly GCA_900312665.1 of Cephalotrichum gorgonifer. NCBI lineage: Eukaryota > Fungi > Ascomycota > Sordariomycetes > Microascales > Microascaceae > Cephalotrichum > Cephalotrichum gorgonifer. The sequence continues at coordinate 170,463 of ONZQ02000010.1, read as the reverse complement.
GGAGAGCGAGGACCGGGTTTGGGTAGGTCGCGAGGCGGGTGGCGGCGGGGCGCGCCGTCGTGGTGTGGAGCTCGCGGCCTTTGCGGCCCGAGGAGTCGCGGACGGCGAGGGACATGGTGGCTCTCGGTGGCCAAGCTGTCTGTGCCTCGATTGGAGGGTTGTTGGTGGGACCTGGGTAGTGGTAGGGCTGAGATGCGGCGTAGTCATGGGCATGGGAGATCTCGAAAGCTACGAGCAATCATGATCTGGTATCCAGGTTGTAGTGGGGTTCGGTGGGGTGGCATAAAGACAAATATAACGGTAAGTTCACCTAAGAAATGTTGCTTACTAAATTTCCGTTACATTTGTTTACACCCACAGCTTTTCACATGCCCAAGCCCAGCCTGGAGACATAATAACGGGATTGGATAATTCCACATTGAAGCTGCGTGTGACTACCGAGTGTTACAGAGGATTGGGGGACGCGAGCAGGACGCGATCTTGATCAGTTCTTCACGTTCGTCGGCGCGGTGTTCAGGTGTAGAGCACTTAGTGCAGGTGATACGTAACCCAAGCTCACACGGATATAAATAGGATAAGGTACCAGATCAGCGGGTCGCCAAGTTTTGGGCCGCCTGTTGTCAAGTAGAAAAGCGGGATGGGCAAAACAGCTCGACTCTGCCAACGGACCAAACGTCCAGTCCGCCGCAAGCAATACTTGCCGGACAGGCCATTACACTGGCCAGGTTCGCCCAGGGCCCATCGCACGCGACGAGAATCCGGGGAAGCAGAAAACGATAGGATCAGCAGTGACACATTGATGTCGCTGTTGGCCACTGCCACCACGAATCCCCACACTTCGATCGCGGCTAGCTATCCTAGCGCACTAAGAGTCGACCCTCGTCGCTGAAAATACGCGTGGCTAAGACGCTGAAAGCGAGATATGAGAATGGTCAGGCGCATGGATAATGCGATTGCGTATAATGAGGCAGTGGGAGCGTACCAAAGTGTGGCGAAGCTTGTAGGTTGAGTAGCAAGCAGAGAAGTGGGAATAATCATATGACGATGTGGGGATGTGTTACAACATTGTACATGATGTATTCTGTGAGCACTCTTCTGTTAGGGTCCTATTTTTAGAGCTACTGGTAGGAAATAATCTTCTTTTGGATTGGTGCAAAACGAGTGCAGTGGCACTGCCTTGAGCCAGCACGTAATTAATAAGTACAAGTAATAACAAGTACAAGTATGACATATTTTTTTTTTCCTCTTCTTGGGCGGGACGAGAAGATCGGGCAAGATGGTGATCTGCGGTTAGGCTCGGCGGGATTACTCTTAGTCGAGAGGCATTGAAGATCATCGTGCAGAGAGACTACTTTTACGAGTACGTGACATGAATGTCGTCAAAATCGAGAGGCCAATATGCGGGATGAGGGGGTGGTCCCTGGATGAAACGGTTCTGTGCGGGTCATCGGCGGTTTCTGGCCCTCGATTCCCCAAAAGAAGGGCCGGGGGAACGAACAAAGCTGCGCCGAAGAATTATTATTAGGGCCGTTGGTCGAACACAACACACTCGCGGGAAATGACGATGGGATGGTCGCGCCACTCCATGGCAGGGATTCCCGGTAGCGGCTTCCAAGCCACGGGTCAGAAATGGGGAGCGCTTTGCGATTCGGTCGAATATTCACCCGTTAGCCCCTTAGTTTCTGTTTCTCAACATCCAAGAAGTTTTGTATGTAAAAAGGAAAGTTACGTTGTTCATACTTGCATCTGAGCTGAAGGAACGGGGGCCCCGGGCAGGGCTGAGCCTAGTAATCACATCCAGGAATGCCTGCGAAAGTTGGCTGCAAAGCCACGGCTGTCTGGACGACGTAGCACTTGGACATGTGTACGCACGGTACTCCGTAGAACGGTTGATGGGCTTCTAGGCTCGCGCCCCCAGCCAGTCAGAGGTCTTTGGGCGAGGGCGTGGGCATGGACGCGGGCGGGAGGGACCCAGTCGACGACCTAATATTACCCCTCTCCCGCTGCCGGGATTTCCTGGGTCGGAATTCCGGGATCACAGGAATATCCCTCTTTATGATCAGCCGTCAGCATCCCCATGGTTGTCTGGGCATCCTCATTCGAAATCCCTGTTCCATTGATATGGCCAAGAGGGAGGACTCCAATAATGCCTGTGCTCTCAGCACGGGAAAGCCGGGAAATTATGAAACACTCTTGTATACTTGTACTTGTGCTTGGACTTGCGCCCTGCTTGCCCAAATAGGAAATTAGCGTCGACTTGACAAGTGCTCCTGCAGGATCCTCTGTCCCTGGAGGTAGGATTGGACAGCCAGGGACAAGTATTCCAACAGACTTGTACAAGGTTGAGGATGCGAGCTAGGCTGTGTCGGGTAATAGCGCAGTCAGCCGCTAATACTCCCACAGGGAAGTCGCGGGTTGGCAAAGCTACGGGTGCAGGTGCCACCCTAGAAATGGCGAGAAGGTGCGGGTGTCAGCGCGGTTCAGGTTGCCGGGGCTCCAGGGGGGCTGAGGCAAGTGTGGCTCAGTGGCTCACAAGTTTGCCCCTGCTCCACATGGAAGTACTCATACTTTGCCTCATTGCTGTACCATTAGCGGACTCAGTGGGTGTCGGTACTACGTAATTTCCTAAGCTCAGAGGGCCCGATAGTGCCAGACAGGCAGGGGAGGGGCTTTGTTCCCTGTCAGCCCACCCCGACCCAATCTTCACGAGGCCAATGAAGGGTGGAGAGTGGAGACGCGCAGCGAGGCGAAGACAAGGGGCCAAAGTAGTGTCCCCTTTTCTCCGGATTGAGGCACCACCCGCCTTATGGGGAGGGAAGTGGCTTACCGTCGATATAAAGGGGTCAGCTTTTCTCTCTGCTCTCCCCACATACCAACTGTTCATTTCCTGTCTCATATACCCTCACTCGTCTAATTTCTGTTTTCGAAAAAAAAATAAACTTCGATACTCTCGTTTAACGAACACCTCCCATCACATTCCAAAAAAACAAAACAAACCGCCCAACATGCTCACCAAGTCCATCCTCGTCTCCTCCTTCGCGGCCGTCGCGCTCGCCAACGCCGCCGCCAACGCCAACCCCGGCCCCGCGCCTACCCCGGCACCCGTCCGCCGCCAGTTCGGTGACATCGGCGACGAGATCGACGACGTCCTCGGCGGCGCCGGCACCAACCTTGACAACATCATCTCCAAGGCCTCGACCTTCGCGGCCGGCGTCGGTGACGACGTTGGCGGCCTCGTCTCCAAGGCCTCCACCCTCGCCACCGGCCTCGGCGGCGACGCGGCTGCCCTCACCAAGTGCCTGTCCGCGGCCGCCAAGCTGACCGACGTGCCCACCCCCAACGAGGAGCTCATCAAGGTCGTCGCCACCCTCACCGCTGACTTCTGCTCCCCCGGCACCGCCATCCCCTCGTCCCTGTCCTCGGAGTGGAACGAGTACACCTCGGAGGTCAAGGACTGGTACGCCAAGAACAGCGACGCCGTCTCCGCCGTCATCAGCGACTGCCCCACCCAGACCAACTTCGACTTCAGCCAGGTCACCGGCTGCCTTGCCGGCGACGCCGGTAGCAACAGCAACGGCGGCAGCGGCAACGGAAGCGGCAACAGCGGCGACGACGGCAGCGCCGCGACGAGGGTCACCGGTGCCCTCGCCGCCGCGGCCGCCGCCCTGGTCGGCGCTGCTGCCATCCTCCTCTAAACAGATAAAACGGGGTAGAGTGTTTATGGGAAAGGGGTGAAGTGGACGAGGAAGGGGAGCGGGATTTGTGTATACCATACCTTCTTGTTTAATACGTGACAATTTTTCATCCTAGGGGAGCCAACGAACTTGGCACCACTTAGATCTTTCGCATCGGGACCACTGTTCTGTACGCCTTAGCTGAGCTGTACTTGGGAACAATTTGAACAAAACTTCAATATGAACAAACTTGAATTCCTTTACGCGTTCAGTGTGTTTATGGCAGGCATCAAGTACTTTTCGTGATGAAAGAAAACTGCTTGTCTATTCATATTAATCCGCCCTATATTCAACACTTCTCCATCGATCCCTTCATCGTGGACAATACATTACTTTCTCTATCCCAGTTCCCTTTTCCCTTGATTGTGCCAATTAGCATTGCTCCCCGTCCCATCGTCCCGTGTCATCCCCTATATCCGAATAAAGCCCACACCGCACGCCGGCGGCGAAACACCCCTTAGACCAGAACAAAGCCCACCGCGCCCGCGACGAACAGGCCGATCACACCCGCAACGCCGAGTCCCCTGACTGGCGCCCCGCCCTCGGCGTCCCCGCCCCCTCCTACGCCCCTTTCCTCTAGCTCGTCCGCTTCTGCGCTGCCGGGCGCCGCAGCCGGTACGTTGGGATCGGGGCCGCCCGCGGGACTAACGGACGTGCTCGCAGGCCCGGCGGTGTCGGTCCGCGAAGGATCCGCGGGGGACGTCTCCGAACCCCCCGCGTTTCCCCCTCCCTCGCCGCCCTCCTCCTCGCTCGGCACCGGCGCATCCTCGGGCCTCGCCTCCGGCTTCTGGACCCACCCCCTGCCTACCGCATCCTTGATGCCCTCAAACCACCTCTTCCCCATCGCCTCGTAGCCCGCGTCGGTCGGGAAGCCCTCCGCGTCGACCTCGACGCCCGCCCCCTCGTCAAAGTCCAGCAGCACCACCTTCCGCGAGACGGCCTGCTGCTCCCTCACCAGCGCCCTCAGCTGCTCGTTCACGGCCGCCGCGCACGCCCTCGCGGCGTCGCCCCCGCGCGGCAGGACGGTCGAGAGCACGACGGATGCGTACATGCTCTTGCGCCACGACAGGTCCAGTATCTCGCGCGTCCGGTTCCCGGCTGTCTCGACCTCGTAGTCCTGCGCGCAGTCGGCCGCGCCGCCGTTGACGAGGACGATGTTCGGGAGGAAGCCGGGGACGGCGACGGCCGCGCGGGCCAGGAGCTCGTCGAGGCGCTGGTCGGCGGACGAGGCCTCGACGGCGTTGTGGGGCGCCGGGCCGTGGAGGGTCGTGCCTACTAGCTCGACGGGGTTACCTCCGCCTTCTAGGATGGAGGCGAGGGGCCCGCGGTAGGAGAGGGGGGAGGTGGTGGAGCCGTAGGTTAGGGAGTCGCCGAGGGGGAGGATTCGGAGGGTGACGCCGCCGCCTATGGGTGCCGCATCTGCTTTGGGCCGGGGTTAGGAGCTTATATTTAGGGGATTTATTTTGGCCGGGGGAGACTTTAGCGGTGACTTACCTGCTGCTCCGAGGAGGAGGAGGAGGCCGGCACTTAGAGAACGAGGGAATAATAATGGTATCATGGTTGCTCAGTGCTCGGGTCGGGTGGATGTAGGTGAACTGTCAAAACTGGCAACTCCTTCGAAAGGAGTCGAGAGAGCAGGTTCTTCAAGTCGTCGCCAGCATGAAGTGATCGATGATCGACAGGTCCACGTCCCTTTATAACGAAGGAAGAGCGTCAAAAAGGAACAGGAAAAGTAACAAGCCTGGTTGGCAGTGCCTACTAATACCGGCACGTACTCACTCGTACGAAGTAGCTTTTTGGGGGTTTCTTGGTACGGTATGTACGGAGTACGAGTACTGACCGTCACTACGAAATCATTCCTCGGTATTACTTTAGTACTCCGCAATCAATCTATAACTCCGTGACCAGTGAAGGCCTTCCCCGTCCCCTCCTCCGGTACCACCAAGAGCCCCAGCCCCCCGGGTTTCCGCACCTTTGTCCGCCCAACCAAACAGGCGAGGGCACGCGTCCACGAAAAAGAAGGCCGGAGATGGGGCGCAATGGAATGGAAGGAGAGGGGAGACAATTGGCGGGGGGCCCATAACAAGGTCAAAGGGATCGGCCGGGTTCAAGCACTGGCGATTGGCCGGATCCGCACATCGTGGTTCCTTGGCCGCTTGCGAAGCTCCATAACGTGGGGCGATTGGGCGAATGGGAGGTCTGGGGCCTGCGTTTCGGCCGATCTTGGCATTCGCGATCGGACCGGAATAGGCTCACTTTTCGGGTGGGCGGGGTTGGAGGAGAGGAGGCCAATGGGCTGAGGAGCAGGCCATGGCCATATTCGGGGGCTCAGCGGGGGTGGGCCTGAAATACCGGCCGGAAAGGGAGATCCTTCGCTTCGGGATGCGGTGGCGGCTACTTTCCCCATATTCCTGTGCGGAGTATACAAGTACGAGTACTGGTATGAATATGGCCATAATCAAGTTCCTAACTAGTAAATACAGTAGTAGTTAGTATAGCCAAGGTGCGCAGGCGGAGGCCCTAAGGAATCCCATGTTTCACATCACTGGTCTCGCATGACGACATAAACAAAGGAGTAGATTTCTACCATGGGCCGCCGGCCTCACCATCTGCATGAGTATAAATGTGCCAGATATAGTATATAGGTATATCCAGTTGCTATAGCCCGTATTAGTAGTTCTTGGATGTTGTGTTGTGCCACCGACCAGGCCTCGTCGTCGGGGGCCCATTTAGCCAGCTCATGCCAGCTCATCCATGCTTTGCCACAAACATCGCTGGCCAGTGAGGTTTAGTATAGCACCAGGCACCCCGCCACTCCCTTCTTCGAAAAAAGCAAAGGGTCTTGGACGGCAAAAGCCATGAACCTGGCCTAAAAGACCCGGAGCTAACAAGCTGGACAATGACGACCTGGGTCTTGACCCCAGCCTCTCTCGTTTCACATTGATAGCTATTCCCCACCACATTCCCGTGTGAGGCGAAGGTCTGGGTCGGGGTGGAGTTATGACGAGTCGATTGTCGTTCAGGCCGGGTATAGGCGTATCTGTCGAACAGTCAGGAATCTGTGGGGAACCTTACCTCGAAACATAAGTTAAACCGGAAAAATATAGTATATATACACAGATATATGTACATGTAAATGTGCGACGATGTCATTGACTTCTCGAAGCTCGCGGCCAGATTGAGGCCTGTAACTAGATAACCACTTAGAAGACGCCGCCCCGACGCCCAAATTCTCGTCCATGTAGCCCCACCTATCACCGTTCCCCTCTGCCGCTACCCGCCCGGTAACGACCCCCTTGTCCTGCCCCTGACCTTCCTCCCAGTCGCCCTCGATATCGCAGCCTGAGTACCCCCCCTCGTAGCCCCTCTGCCGCGTGCCGTACCCCTCGAGGGAGGTGTCTCCGGTATATCCAGCACTCCAAATTCTGAGTCCTCACCCTCCACGTCCGACGAGAACGCAAGTCGCTTGTTCGGCGTCGAGTCCTCGTCAATTTTCTCCCTTCCTGCCGAAGATCGCTTCCTCCTCTGGGCCGAGGCCGAGGGCTTAGCCGAGCTATTTTGATGTTGCTCAGCCTCGGCGTCGGAGAACGGCGGTAGGTCATATTTATCCCTCACGGGCGGCGCGGGCGGCGCGGATGACTCCGCCGCCTCGAGACGCTGCAGCCTCGACCTGAAAAGCTGGAACTCCATCTGTAGCGTCTCGATCTGGCTTGCACGGTTTCCGATCTTGGCGATGTTTCTCGTCAGGATGTCGAGTTCCTTCGCTGCGAAGGAGCCGTTTTGAGCTTGGGCGTGGCTGGGGGGCTTCTGCGCCGTCTCCTGGCGCAGTTGCCTCACCTCTAGACGGAGGGCAGACACCTCCCTTGCGTAGTCCTTGGCCGCGAGGTTCTCCTTTGGCGCCTTTCTTAACCCGTCGACTTGCGTTTTAAGAGTGGCTTGGTCACTCTTGGCGCGGTGTAACTCGGCTTTCGTTAGGGTGAGCTCGCGGCGGAGGTCATTAGCCTCCGATGCGCGGTCTAGGGAGGACTGGTGGAGCTTGGCCATGGAATCCTGCAGTTGGCTGCGCAACTCATCAATCGTGTCGCTAATGGGAGCGCTCCGTCGGAGGCCCTCCAGTTCGGAACGCAGGGACTTGGCCTCGGTGGAGGCTGCCACGGAATCCTTTCTCACTGCGTCGACGCTGGTCTTGAGTGACGACACATCGTCGCGATTGCCGTCCAGATCGCCGCGGAGAGTGGCCATCGTGTCTTGGAGCTTCTTGACCTCGCGCTCAACGCGGTCCATGGCGTTGTCAAATGCCGCGACGATCTGGTAGCCGGCGCTGTCGATGCGACTGATGTCGGCCCTTTGGGACTCCAGGTACGCCTGGAGCCCGGTTAGGTTGATGGGATCGAACTGGGGCTGACGATCCGCCTGATGGCCCTGCGGCGGCATGAAGTTTCCATCTCCATTGACATGGGGACCGGATGCGTCCGCGCCGGCCGGATCGCCCCTTTCCGGCTTAGCTGCTGGGTCCTTGAGCTTGAGGTGTCGCCTGATGACAAGCTTCGCTTCTCGGCGGCTCTTTGTGTTAGTGAGACGGACAGAAGCAAGGCGTAAAAGTAGCTGGTTACTGAGAGTCCGGGTCAGTGTGAAAACATGGCGATCCGGAAATACGGACTGGAAGTAGAGAGGGAGAGACGATGAGAAAGCAGACCTACTCTTCCAAGACGTGGTTGACCGGAGCAGAAGAGCATTTAAGGCCTAACACCGAGTCGCACCCAGTACAGACAATATCCTGTAACTCGCTATATAACACATACTCAGCACCAAACCTTTACGGACCCGGAAAACACCGCGGTCAAATATACCATCCAGAGACGAGAGTGTTCTGATCACCGACCCTGGATGGGCCTTTGGTGGTGATGGCGCGACTCTCGCCTGGGGTCACAATTGGCGTGACATAGCTCTTGCCAATCTGAGTCCACAGGTTGATGAAGCGGCCCAATTCGAGGTTGCATTGTGAGCATTTGGATGTGAGTGTCTCCATTATGGGTCCGTGGTGAGAGTGCGCGAGCTTGAGCTGTGGAGATTGGCCGGGGGTCTCATTTCGGTAGGAGCCGGGGTAAAGCAAAAGACGAGAGAATATTGGGGGATTTCCGTGCCTCTTAACGATACAGAGGGAGGAAGAAGGGTTGGAGAGATCTCAGAGATCTCAAGGCATGTATGCTGCCTTTCTCCGTGGCTGGAAATCTTGATCTGGAAGTTGGATATCGACTGTGGAGAACTGACACGCACGCGTGTAGCGGATTGGCCTTTGACGTGTTAAGTGGTTATGCATGTAAGGGTGGGCGGATAACTTCAGAAAAATATACGATAATAGTGCTTACGAGTATATATCCCTGAATCGGGGCGTGTCTCCCCACATCGGAGTACCGACAGGGGGCGATGTGGTAACCCAGCACAAAAATCTAAAGCAAGAGGAACTTGGCCAATCGATAAGGTACTTGAATCATATCTTAGTCTCGTCGCGCAAAATCTATGGGAAGCTGGATCTCTGAAAGCTCTACTTCAAGTCCCGGACTTCATGTAAACCCTGCATATACCAGTCAACGACCTCATCTCAAAGTTTTGTTTGGGCCCGTGTATGGAAATAGATCTTACTACTTTCTCTTTGGCCCGTTCTTTTTCCACTTCCATCCCCTTACCTGGAACATCACACACACCCTTCCCGGCTAACTGATGCTTGGTTCACATTCAACTCATCCCGCCATATCCACAACTTCTCGCCGCATCCTTGTTTGATATCTGATCTACCCCTCCACCCCTCGCGAGCACCCTCACCCTCAGCCTCACACTCGTTCTCGCCCTCGCTTTCGCCCTTGCTCTCGCCTTTCAACTTGCCGTATACACAAGCCAACAACATACGGCATGGGGAAGAAAGTCAAGGAGCGGAAGAAGCGAGCGGCAAAGCGTAAGCACATCGCGTCTCGCGAGAAAGCCGCCGCTGGCGCAGCATCCGTAGGAGACACGACGGACGCCATGGAGGCTAGCGAAGTCTCATCGGCGGAGGAAGTTGATGTCAAAATCGAACCCACGGAGCCACAACAACAACAAGCCCAGCAGCAAGACCCGACCACCTCCTCGGCCGAGCGTGGCCTCAAGCGGCCGACGCCCCACGATGTCGACCCCGACGCTGACGGGAACGGGGCCGACGCCAACGACGGCTGGGAGACAGTTCACCGCAGTAAGAAGGCTAAGAAGCTGCCGACGAAGAACAAGAAGAAGTACCCGTCCATAGATTTCTCGAACTCGGCAAGGCTCGATACCACCGTCCGCGTGTCCGACCTCCGGGATCTCGTCCTCTACATATTTGCCGACGGCGTCGCCCCTAGATGGGTGTCCGTGTCGAATCGGAACCAGATCAGGAAGATTGTCGCCGTCATGATACCGGGTGTGGAGGAGGCCATGTTCCAGTCCGGTGTCGACCTCTCGACCTTCCAGCAGCCCCCAATCCCAGAAACCACCGAGAGTAAACTGCCTTCCGGCCCTGACGACTATTACCCCAAGGCCTTGGACCCCGAGACGCTGCCGACGGCGCTGAAGCCCCTCGCGGAAATGTTCAACCGCGTGTGGCCCGTCAAGACGCCCGGCGACGACAGGTACGCCCGCATGCACTCGCCACTCACCACCTTCCTCACCGCTCCTCTCCCTAAGAGGGCGAACGACGGGAACGGCGGCGTCAAGCCCGCCAAAGAGCCGCCCGGCTTCCAGTCCGAACGGACCAGGATCACAGAATTTCTAGCGACCCGCGACGAACTGCTGGACAACGGCTATCTCCTGCATCCAGTTCTCACCACCGAGGAGGAGGCCAAGACTTACGAGCTCGAGCCGGGCTGGGTCTCAACCAGGGTTGAGCGCCTTGAAGACGCGGAAGTGCCGGAGAAAGACATCCAGGAGGGTAGCCTCACCGCCGGAAGGGAGATTCTCTCCATGGACTGCGAGATGGTCATGACGGGCCCGAAGGAGTTCTCCCTGGCCCGCATCAGCATCGTCGACTGGGCGGGCGACGTTGTCCTCGACCAGCTGGTCAAGCCGGACAAGCCCGTCACGGACTACGTGACACAGTACTCCGGAATCACGAAGGCGATGCTGGAGCCCGTAACCACCACACTACAAGATGTCCAATCCAGCCTTCTGGACCTGATCGGGCCACGCACCATCCTGATCGGCCACTCCCTCGACTCGGATCTCAAGGCCCTCAAGCTGGTCCATCCCTTCATCGTCGACACCTCCATCATATACCCCCACCCGCGCGGACCGCCCCTCAAGTCCTCCCTCAAATACCTCACCCAGAAGTACCTCAACAGGCAGATCCAGCAGGGACACGGCGCGACCGGCCACAGCAGCGTCGAGGACGCCAAGGCCTGTCTAGACCTCGCGCGCCAAAAGTGCGAAAAGGGCAAGATGTGGGGCGAGTTCGAGGGCGGGGGCGAGAACCTCTTCCGCCGCCTCGCGCGGGCGGGGACATCCTACTCGGCCCACACAGGCGCAGGCGCCGGCGACCATGTGAGGACCACGGCGGCAGTCGACTGGGGTGAGCCGAGCAAGGGGCCCGGCGCCGGCGCGACGCACGCGCTGGGGTGCCAGTCGGACGAGGAGGTCACGTCGGCCGTGATCCGCGCGGTGCAGGGCGACGCGGACGGCGCGGAGATCCGCGCGGGGGGCGTGGACTTCGTGTGGGCGCGCATGAGGGAGCTGGAGGCGCTGCGGGGCTGGTGGAACAAGAACCGCGCGCACGACGGCTCGGGCCCCCCGGACCTGGGCCACCTCTACGTCGACGAGTCCGACCCGTCCGCCTCGCCCGTCGAGGTCTGCCTGCGCCGCCTCGTGGCGAACCTCGCGAGGATATACGAGGCGCTGCCGCCGTGCACGGCGCTCATACTCCTCAGCGGGTCCGGCGACCCGCGCGAGATGTCGAGGCTGCAGGGGCTCAAGGCGAGGTGGAGGCAGGAGTACAACGCCCCCGGAAGCAACTGGGACAAGCTGAGCGTCAAGTGGACCGACGCGGAGGAGCAGCTGCTTAAGAAGGCGGTTAGGCGGGCGAGGGGCGGCGTCGGGTTCGTGGGCGTGAAATAAAGTGAGAAGGGGGGGGGGGCAGGTGAGGGTGGGAGAGAGTTATGGATGTATCCATCATAGATTGGGGGTGTCGGAGACTCGGTATGGGAAGCAGGGGGATTTACTCACGTCTTGGGCCCGCTTTTGTACTGTTCTTGTTTTATTTCCCCCTCCTAAGGGTTTAGCCATGAAGGGTTTAAGGAGAGAAAGGAAGAAGAAGGGGAAAGGAAGCAGTGTGAACGGAAGTAGAGGGGAAGGAAATTCGGTTTCGCATGCAAATGATAGATACCCTTAGACCTTGATCATAACGGAAACTCTACGGCTCGTCACCATTTTCTGTCTCTTTCTTCTTCTTCTTAGTCCTTGTTATTGGGCGAGACTGTGAATGGTTGTAGATGATTGACTACATTACTATACACGTCGAGTACGTGTCTGACGCGACGAACAAGTCACAGAGGACATGTAGGAGCTCTCGTCCTAGACTAGGAACCACGAGGAAGGAGGGGCGAGCCCGCATTAGTCGCCATTCAAGCCTCTTCCTACCCACCGGCCAGTATGGTAGGAAAGGGCCAATGTCTGTCTGTGTCTGAGTACGTGTGTATATTCGTGATCACGTTATTCCAAACCTCTCCCCCTTCCCCTCCCCCTTTCCTCATATGCACCCTATGTCCTATCTGACCTATAAGCCAGACACTCTCTAAAAACAATATGTACAGGACGGACTAAGCACGAAGAAACCGCGATCAGAACTCAAACTCCCCCCTGAAAATGCCCGGGTCGACGCCCACGACGACCTTCTCCGCGAGGTCCCTCCTCCCCATCTGCGTAAACACCCTGCGCAGCGTGTCGTAGAGCGTCGTGCTCCTGTTCTGCCCGGACATCCTGTCCAGCTGCTCGTCCAGGTCGCCGCGTCCCAGCCCGCCGCCGCCACCCGCCGAGGACGACGACGCGGTCCCGATGATCTCGTGGGCCTGGGCGCGCCCCTCCTTCTCAATGGACTTGTGCATCTCCAGCGCGGCGAGGAAGTGGCCGGCCGCCTCGGGCAGGCAGCCGATGGAGATGCAGCTGACGCCGAGGTTGTACCTGGCGCGGACGAAGTTTGGCTGCAGGGTCAGAGCCTTCTGGTAGGCGCCGATGGCGTCCTCGGGCGAGCCGCTGTTGGCGAGGGTGGCGCCGAGCCGGTTCCACAGCAGGTGGACTTGCTCGCGCTGCGTGGAGGAGCCGAGCTCGGCCGAGTCGAGGGCGGCGCGGAAGCAGTCCACGGCCTTGTCGTACTCCTCCATCCCGTAGAAGAGGACGCCGAGCCCGACCTGGACGTCCGGGTCCATCGACTCGCCGCCGGGGCGGAGCTGCGCGGCCTGGATGAAGTGGTCCGTCACGGACCGGTGCAGCTGCGCCTTCTCGGTGAAGCCCACCTCGGCGGGCGGGTGCAGCTTGTCCGGGGGCACGATCTGCGGGTACTTGGCCGACAGCCACCTCTCCAGCGTGCGGTAAGCCCTCGCGTCGTACCCCTCGTTCGTGTACGAGACGGCCAGTCCCATGAGGGCCTCGAGGTTGTTCGGATCGAGCTGGACGGCCTGCTCCAGCGCGCGGATGGCCGCCACTTCCTTCTCGTTCTGGGCCTGGGCCAGGCCGAGGTAGACCCATGCCTCGACGTGGTCCGGGTTCTGCTGGGCGGCGGACTCGAAGGCCAGCGCGGCGAGGGACAGGTTCCCGCCCTCCTTCATGACCTTGACGCCCATGTCAAAGGCGGACGGGGCCGACTTGAAGATGTTCTCCTCCTCGAAGAGGTACTCCTCGGGCACGCGGGGCATCTCGCGGCTCCAGTCGTCGAAGCCGGTGAACTCAAGGTTGTCCCAGTTGACCTGCTCCTCGTCCCCGTCCAGCATCTCCTTCATGGTGGCGTTCTCGTCCTGGATTCCCCTCCATATCGACTCGAAGTCGCCGTCCATGGTCTCGGACTGTACCGCGCCGTCGGCGTTCTGCCTGGTATCTGCCTCGCCCTCCTTCTGACCGGGTTCCGCGCTCTGCTGTGAGTCCAGGAGGGCCATGCGGTCGAACTCCTCCTGCCACTTCTCATCGTCCAGCTCCACCACCTTCTCCTTGCCCTTGGCGCTCGTCGCCTGGGCCTGGTGCAGGGGAGACCCTTGCTGCTGCATGTACCCCATCCCGCCGTACGCCATCATGGGGAAGGCCGGCCTCGCCATGTCCAACCTCCCGTGTCCGTACATCTGGGGCTGCGTGTGGGCGTTCTGGTGGACGCCGGGCGCGGCGGCGACGGACGACGACGAGGCGGGGCTCATGGACGAGTTGAAGCGCGCGAACTCCTGGGGGCTGAAGGGGCTGCCGGAGTGCTGGGGGCGGAGGGCGTCCATGTTTTGTTGGTTGTGGAAGCCGGCGGCCCAGGTCGGGGATGCCGAGCTGGCGCGGAGATGAATGCCCTGGGTGGTGTCGATGAGGGACTGGCCGTTCTGCATGGGCATCTCGTGCTGGAGTGTCGGCCCCTTGTTGAGGAAGCCGTTCATCATCTTGGTTGGCGAGGTCGGTTAGCTTGCCGTCGAATCACACCTACCTGCCTCTCGGGCGGCCACCACCCTCTCTCTCCCTCTCTCTCTGCAACCTGATCTGAGAGGGAGGGGGGGGACCCTTCTCCGTGGGCGCGATAATGGTACTTACCTCGTCTTGCTGAGCAGCTGGATTCGCACTCCGAAAGCCACCGGCAGCGCCAGGGCCCCGCGCGCCCATGCGATCGCGCTGCAGGGACTTGTCGTCCTGCATGTGGCTCTTCATCTGGCTCAGCGGGTTGCCGGCCGTGGAGCACTCGGCCCCGCCTCCCATGAAGGACATCGTGGCGGTGTTGGGGATCGGGGGATGGTGGTTAGGTGTAATGGAAAGGTAAGGTTTATAGGAAGAAGGCGTTGTGGACAGATGCTGGGTCTGTAGCTTTCTGCGGCGTGGGCGTCGGTTGGATGCGGGTTTGGGTTCGGGTATCAGGCGTAGGTAGGTGGTCCGGCCCGTCTCTCCTCTCTGTACGTGCTGATGGTTTGGCGGGGTTTACGGCCTGGCGTGCTCGTGGCGTGCTCCACTTCAGGACCCTGTTGTTTGGGGAATAGCTGGGAAATGATCAAGCTGAGAATAATGGGGAAATAGAAGCAAGAAGAAGAGTAGTTAGAAGAACATTATTTCTCCCCCTCTCTAGTCTATCCAAAAAGATGAAGGAACAAAAATAAAACCTGCCCAAAGTATACGTAATAAGTTGGTGCTTTTGGGATGAAGTATCAGTCAGGTATTGATTGCATGTGCCAACCACCACCCTTCTTTGAGCCGTTGCGGACAAGCAAACCGGACCAATGTTATTACCAATTCTTGTTTGGCCCGCAGCAGCACCTCGTGATTAATAAGGGAGAGAGTGGGCGCCGCCGCCCCTGGCTCGGTCCGTTGGCCTGTTCTATACGAATGCGCTAGGTTTATTATTGCATTGCCGAGGCTGTTTTTTGTCCCGTACCGACGCCACTGTCATTGCTCCCAAACCTTTCTTGTAATAATTCTGAGCTTCCCCATGGGCTTCGATCCGCTCCACACAGGCACAGAGGCGGGGCCGGCCTCGGTAAATGCAACTCAAGTGACATCTCCGGAGTACCCATGCTTGCACACAGGCGCAACCTAGATCCATTGCAGTTGTTGCCATGGGATGTATTTGTACCTTGAGAGGTAAGTGCAATCACCTTTCTAATACGTAAGAACCCCAGCTTACAACATCCATATCTACACGTAGAGGCTGAACGAAGACAAGCACGTATACAAGCACGTACGAGGGCTAAAAGCCAGTTCGAGGCATATGGCAGAGCCTGTATCATCATTCCTTTTTTCCTATTATCACAATTCCCTATACCGGCATATCTAGCCCCTCCCCATATAATATCCCTCCCTTCTGCAAGCATCCTGGCTGTAAAAAAGGGAGCATGGCAGAAACGAAAAACGCCGGAGTGGATTTTATCAGCAATCGTACAATGAAGTTCAAAGAAAACACAAAATCTCACCCCCGACCATGATATTACACGCAAGGAGAGCGAAGCGGCGCCGCCCCCTCGTCAGCAAAAGTTTCCTTCCTCCTCCCCCCAGCTTCCCCTTTTTAGTTCTCGGCGCCGCCCCAGTTCTCCAGGTCGCTCTTCAGCGCCCGCTCGCGCGTCTCCCTGTTCGCCCTGTGCTGGCCCGGCGGCACGGCGAAGTCGACGTAGATGGTCTGCCCCCTGATCTTCTTGCCCATGAGGGCGCCGCGCGCCTCCGTCGCCTCCTCCACCGTCGTGAAGTCCGCGAACCCGAACCCGCGGAGCTGCCCGGTCGACTGCTCCTTCATGATCCTGAGGCGGGGGTGCCCGTCGACGTGGGAGAAGAGGGAGCCGAGCTCCTCGTCGGTGGCGTCGGTCGGGAGCCGGGAGAAGTAGATGGTCGTCGCGGGGGGGTTGGTGAACCGCCGGGGGGCGGTGCGGTTGCTGGGCGACGCCTTGATCATGCGGCCGTGCCAGAAGCTGCCGTTGACCTTCTTCACGACGGCCTGCATCGCCTCGACGTTCTCAAAGGTGACGCGGTACGCGCTGCAGGGGAAAAGGCGGGACAACGTTAGTATTGTCAAACGAAACAAGAAAGAGGGCAAGAGAAAGTGGTGCGAGGGAGTTTGGTAGCTAAGTGATGTCGTGGACCGCGAGGATCTTACTTACCCCTTCCTGCCTTCTACGGGCGTGAACTTCTCAATGGGCGAAAGCTTCCCAATCTCCTCCACCAGCTCCTCGTCCGTGAGCTGGTACGGGATGTTCGACATGAACATCGTCCTCGGGGTCACATTGTCCTCGGGAACGGCGGCGGCAGCCCCCTCGGTGGCGGAAGTCGGAGCCTCGTCGCTGTAAAACCTGGAGCCGCTCACGAAGAACGCGGGCCTCTGTACGGTGGCGAGCGCGGGGCGCGCGCGGCTCGCGATGCGAGGGACGGCGACGGAGCGCGCGGCGAGCGCGCGCGTGAGGGCGAAGCGGACGGAGGCCAT
Source organism: Cephalotrichum gorgonifer (assembly GCA_900312665.1). Taxonomy (NCBI): domain Eukaryota; kingdom Fungi; phylum Ascomycota; class Sordariomycetes; order Microascales; family Microascaceae; genus Cephalotrichum; species Cephalotrichum gorgonifer. The sequence continues at coordinate 153,594 of ONZQ02000010.1, read as the reverse complement.
TGTGGAGGTCTTTTGTCTTGGGGAGCACGTGTGCTGTCGAGAGGAATTATTCCGGATGGGTAGGCCGGATAGGTTGATTGGGGGGAAGGGTGAATAAGAAGGAGCGAGGTAAGGATCGGAAGTGGGCGGGATGGAATGATGGGGTTTCAGGAGCTCGGAATGTTTGGTGTTTAATATGAGGTCTGGGTTTTCGAGCGCATCTCCTGAGCTTTTTCACCAAGGACCAGATTTTTTTCAACAATGCCCCGTTTTTTTTTTCGCGCCGCGCCCATACAACATTAATCCAATGTATGAACCACTGACACGGGTCCACCAGAGTGCATAGGTGGATTATGTAAGGCACACCCAGCAACATAGCACAACAGCCTCACCTATAAGTCGCTTGGTTTACTAGGCCGAACCACCATATCACATCGCGTATCAATCTTTACGGACACAACTACAAGTAGATCACAGGTTGAAACCAGACCGCAAGATGGTAGGGTTACTTCTCTCAATTCTAGTGACGGTCCTTCCTAGACTTTAGAAGTTTCCTCCAAAAAAAATCCATCGGGCCAAGGGGGACATCGAGGAGCCCGAGTGTCCCTCCTCGCCGTGACGGGAAAGAAGGGAACAAGACAACGCCATCAATACGCTGATCCAGCGCCTAACAATACATTGTAAAGCAAAACAAGAACAAGGCGTACACCGCCGCCCTTCCTCCCCCAAAAGCCCATTGTATTACTCCATCAGTCCGATTCCCAATCCGAATATCCCAATCCCGAAGCCCCACGGAAACGGGGTCTTTCCACATGCATGTATCCTTCCAGCCCTATCCCAAATGACGACCTCCGTCCTCGCCCCAAAGTCCAATGAAACAAAGGGAAACGGATTGATGCAAGACGAAGGACACCGCGGGAAATCCCGTAATCGAGGCCCTATCGCCAAAGTGACAAAAGAGAAAATTGGGAAGAAAAAAAGAGGCGAAACTAGCCACATGGCCCACTCCCCTCCTCCGAGGAATTAGGACACTGCGAACAAGACGCATGGGTATATCTACTCTCAAAAAGAGGGGAAAAAAAAAACTCCGGTCGGCACTCCGCATGCCTCCCTAGCCCATAGTAAACCAAGAGACAAAGGGAAAAAAAGAAGGAGAGGAAGAAGCAAGACCCATAGCAACAAGGCATGTGACAATGCCTCCCGCGTAGGTAAGTTGTTTTTAAGCAAATATGAGGCCCCCACCCAAGTCGGAATAGTAGCATGAGTAGGATGGAGTCAAGGAGACAGCGTAGCCGTTCGAGCCTCGGCTCATGTGCCCAGTAAGTTCCGAGTCCTGGCGTCTGAGGCCAACTCATAGCGATTTGGGCGGTTTGGCAGCTGGGGCCATCTAGGGCCTATCGGAGCGGAAACTTGGCGGCCTTGAGTTATCGTACTGGACGCCCATCATGCTCTCGGGGGCCGGAGGAAGGGTTGATCCGATAGACCGGAGGGGAGGTAGTTGTTCGGTTCGAGCATTCGCGTATGGGTCTGCAGGGTACGGTCCGGACGGGGGGGTAGAGACCGGAGCTGGGCCATATGACCCTCCGCCTGACCGTGACACCTGCAGGCGTAGTTGGTGATTTTCCGCCTTCAGTGCGTGCACTTCCTGGCGCAGTAGGTCCGCCTCCTGGCGACTCCCGTTGTAGTGCGATTGGAGTGAGCGAATCGTCTCCATGTGTCGCTGATGCTCAACAATGGCTAAGCGGGGTGTTAGCTAAAGAGATAGGGTCTTGCAACATCTGCATGTGCAAAAGGCATCACCGCCTGGATCTTGGGAGGGCAGGTACCAACCTTTCTGGAGAATCTCCCACTTGGAAGCCTTGGCGCCCCGGTCCTGTGGCATAAGGTCGCGTAGCGACTCGAACAGTTCCTTCATTTCGGTCCGCCGCTTGCGCTCAGCAAGCTTGTGACTTTGCCTCGACTCGGGCGTCCTGCTATACGGCTGCGACCCGGCCGGCGTAGTGGGCTCCAGTCCGTCATCGTCATCCTGGCTCCTCTGAAGGGTGTGATGGTGCATAGGCGGGTAGTCGTGAGGGGCGTTCAGTACCCCGTTGGCGTAGTCGCCGGCTTCGTCTAGTCTCCGTTGGCCAGGGGGCAGGCGAGACTCGGTGGTGAACTGGCTGCTAGTGAACGACTCGGCTATGCTGCTCCGGCGCGAATCCTGGAACGCCGGGCCATTCGCGGCCGTCCTGGGCGTATCGGAATCGGGGAAGGCCCAGGCCTGTCCCTTTGTGGGTTCGGCAGCTCTAGCTATGGTGCCAGTGGCGGGACCAGTAATCGCCGGGGCTGTACGGCTACTCCTGGGACCCGTCTCGGGGGTGCGGTCGGCGCTGGGCTGGTACCCATTCGATATTCGGTGCATGGATAGGTTCTCGAAGCCAGGTCGCGGGTGCCTCTGCGTGGCGAGGGTATTCTGGAGTGAGCTGCCGGATTGGTTGTGGAGGGAGTAGGCAGAGGTAGCTAGGCGCATGTCACTAAAGTTTTGGTTGATTCGGCTGTCCACGCTTGTCCGGCGGGATGAGGGATCCTGGTCTGCGAAGGCCAACGTCGTGCCATTGATACCCAGCTCGGGCTGGCTTGCTCGGTCGTATTGTCGTGGATCGGTGGCTAAGTAGCGCGCGTTAGTGTGGAGTGGAGGACACCAGGGGGCCGAGAGACGTACCGGTGCCGGCCAAAGAGGCATGAGGCGGGGCAGTGTGGTTCGATGTCGTCGGAGAAGGGGTCTTGTCCATGGGCGAGGAAAGGCTGCCGGAGCCGGTAGGACTGTGTAGGTTGGCGCCAAAGGAGGCAGCAGAGGTGTCTATATGGTGACCGTTGTTTAGTGGACGATGCTCCAGGACGTCTCGAGGTGTACATGGTGAGCGGTCGTGGACAGGTAACTTACGTTTGCTGGAGGCGTCACTAGAGAAGTATGCCGAGTCTCGAGGCTCCGCATCAGCACCATGGACAATGTCCCTAACCCGTATGGATTGCGCCGGTGCCGGCGGGTTGCCGTTGACAGGTACGTTCATGGTTGCGGTTGCGGTTGCGGTTATCGCGAAGGCCCGGCTGGGGGGGGGGGGGAGGAGAGTTACAAAGGACGTAGGCGAAGGGCAACGACTACCATGTATGTCTGTCCCAACATGCGTAGAGAGCCAAAAGCCAGTCGAGGTCGTGTTGTGTGGTGGTGGTGGTGGGGAGGGATTGCGACTTGGGGGGGTCGTCGGGATGTCAGGCGGAGGAGCGGGCGAATTAAATATTCTCCTTCGCGGTCGAAAGCGTGTCAGGTCAAACCATAGAGTTAAGTCTACCAGTTGAGTTGCGCAATGATCTGTTCGCTCTGTAGAGAATAGAGTTAGGCGTCGTAAACAAACAGAACCATCGAGACGAGTGAGGATGGTTTGGGAGAGAAGAAGAATATCGGATGTTGTTAAAAGTTAACCTTATTACTGGGGGTGTAGGAGGGGGGAAGGACGAGAGAGAGAAACATGGAATTATGGCTGGCTTGGGGAGTCGTTCAGGGCAGGACTTGGGAGGGAAACATGGATTGGAGAGAGAACCCAGGGGCGGCGACATGGGCATGGCGCTCCCGAGGAAAGCAATACTTGACGGAAAAGTACATTTCCCATCAAGTGCTCGTGAACTGCTGCCAAGCCATGGATGGCATCGTATTTTTAGGTATAGTACCTAAGATTAATGAGAAATTCTGCGTGAGAAAATACCATTAGATACTTGGCAGTACACGTATGCGTGGGCCTTGCCCACCTGGACGCTAGAATCGAACAAGGGTAGATTGTAGAGGATACGTAGGGAACCTTCGCACAATGAAAGTCGGACTCAATTAGAGGGTGGGGAGGGGCGTGTCCTGAAAAGAGGGGAGGGGACCCCGTGAAAGGCACCCCCTGGAGAAGACACCCCCCTACTTTAGTAGATGGTACCTACCTACCTGCTGCGCGTGAGAGGTGCGGTTGCTAGCAAGCCACGGTACGAGTATTATCAACTAATACCACGAGTATGGCGATGAGGACGAGTATTACTCAAGCGAGTCGGGAGTAATAACGGTAGCCCTCAAAATCCCACGAGTATCACTCCGTCCTCGTAGATCCGCACCACACGGGAGACCAAGCTGGACTGACAGGCATTTAACACTCGGTGCCAGTAAGGAACAAACCTGTTATTAAACTACCCGCACGAGCAGGAAATTATCTTCCTCCGCCGTGACGTGATTGTCGAGGTTTGTTTCGCTCAGCTAGCCACACAAAGGAAAAGGTTTTATCGGGGCCATAAATAACCCATTGAGTTTCTTGGGTGCTATCTCAAGGTTCAGCTTGGCTCCGAAAGCAACTTTGAGTCCTGCTCTCGAGGCTCGAGAAGGAAGGAGAGGGAGACGGAAGGAAAATGGCTCATGCAGCAGCATCACGTCGAAGCTTGGTCTCCTGCTCACAATACAAATAACAATCACCATCCTTGTGTGACGAAATCTCCTGAAACGGCGTAACGTCGGCCTCGGTCTGTTCTCCCGGTGTACGAGTGCGAATACATACTCGTACTTGTATACCGGTTATACGCGGACCCACGTGAAGATCTTCGGTGCTCTTCTCCGTCTACAGGTGCTGCGAACGTGTGCATATGGTTCCATGTCTCGAGATATACACAAGTACTTGTATGTAGTCTGTGTCGGCTAGATATTTCGCGACGGGTACGACGACGCCCATCGAGGGAGCAGCGGCGGCTCTAACATGAGCATGGACCTAGAACTGTGTATGACACGGGGGTTACGGCATGCCATGGCGGGTGCGCAGGTGCATCTGAAAGTTGAGATGAGGACACACCGAGAAATTCCCAACCAAAATTCTCACCTCTCCTGTTCTTGGCGACTAACGAGGAAGGGGGGGGGGCGGGGGCCAAGAGGGAAGTACTTGTCAGTTGAACCGTCGATCTCTGTGCCCCGACAGATATCCTATGGGACATGTCCGTGCTCCCGTCAGGTACGATCTCGTCCACCCATGTACTCGTGATGTCAAGCCTCAGGAGAGATCACGCGAAGGAAACGAGAGTTTGAGTTTCTCATGGCAACCCCCCACGGGTACTTGGGTACAAAACGAGTGAGGGGTGGCTGATGTAGAAGGAGAGCTCGAGGTTTGGGCGGCAGGTTGCGGTAGCCGCTCATAACCCTGCTGCATAAGCTCTCGGGACGGCGTCACTGCGGCGTTCTTTAGCAGTTACCCCGTATTATGTGCTTCACGCGGATCCGGGGGATGGATACGGAGTAGAAGGGAAAGAAAAGGTGGCCAAAACGCGGCTCTAGTCGTAGCTTTGGCTTGGAACTACATCTGGGCAGAGTTCCAACCGAACTTCCTTTGTCTAGCGCGCGCCACCATCTAGTTCCTAATTCCTTATTCCTAATTCCTAACTCTAACTCCCAATTCCTAATACGGGGATCGTTGAATCATGGTAAACAAATAAACGGAAATACGTACCTGGCCCGGCTCTCCGAATCTATGCTGGCCGTCATTGACATACAAGTAGCAATCTCATGTTCGTGAACTGCCTCCAGCACTCCATGGTGTACACACAAGTACGAATATGGGTACAGAAGGGCGTGTTCCCCCCCCTCTCACACTCCCACAAAAGCCTACGAGTTTAAGACCAGCATGCGCTCCCCGAGACAGCAATAAACGTGACAGTCTCGAGCCCTTCACCGCTAATACCCGCACGAGTGGGAGCAACGTACTTGTAGATACGCCGCCGGCTATCGCACCCAGCGAGTATGCCCCGCCCGGAGCCGCGGTCACGGACTTGCCATGACCTGTCAGTGTCACTCCCATGATCCAAACTCGAGTGGTGAGACAGACCCCTCTCGGGGCGATCTAGCTCTACTTGTACGTCGTAGGAAGCAGACAAGCTTCCAGTGGGTTGAATTCTCCGTCTTTCACGCTTTCGAAGAAAGTGGAAAGAGGGAAGAAAAAAGGGCTGGGAGAAAAAAGGGGGGGAGGGGGGGTTGGCACAACTGGAGATCTCGTCGTACAAGCGACACGACGAACGGAACCTCTTCATCCCAGCTCGATGGATGGCGAAGCAACCACGTGGGTTCGGATCGGACGCAACTACTATAGACCACGTATAATACGAGTAAACCGGGAAAATGGGGTTTATCCAAACAAGTATTACTCGCTATTTATTTTCCGTATAAGCGACAGGTACGGGGAGGCTGTGAGGATTATTCCAGAGACCCGGAGCGATTATTGACAGGTTCACCCGAGAGCACATGGTTCGTTCGGCTTCGGCTATAACACGGATTATGCCAGTTGACGTGGGACGTTTGGACTTGACTCTGGCCTTTCGAGCACATCTTGCTTGTCTCGGTGGACTCCGTACTTGTACGTCATAAATTTGCAAGTTGAAACAAAGGCATTTACTACTCGTACTCGTGCTCTCGTATCGTACACCAGCTCAAGCAAGATCGCGTCGTCGAAACAAAGTGCTTGCTGAGATAACAAGATATAATACAAGTACCTCTCCCCGCTTCTCCTCCTCGTACCTCGAGCCGATTCAGACCCCCCTCTCCCACCTCTACCGGGAAGTCAAGTACAAGAATAAAAAGTATTATATCTCCGCCCCCAGGCCGAAGGGCCCAATGCCCAATCCACCTCTCCTTGTCGGGAGGAGGGTTACACTGGGCTCCTCCTCCCCTTGCTTGCTGCGCTGCAGAAGCAGGGGACTTAGGCTTAGCGGGAAGGGGAAACGAGCACTAGTGGTTCATGGCGGGGCCGCCGGTGGACGCCAGGAAAATATCCCCTCTGACTATTACAAGTACAAGTAGACGCAGCTCCACCCTCGGTGGGCGAGTTGAGTAATTAGCGTAGGGTCTTTTGCCTGTGTGCCTGACTACTCGTCGGAACGTTGCAGCTGAATCCTCTCTCGCGCGTAGTCGGTCCGGGGGAAAAAAGGGGGGGAGGATCTCGTGAGCTTTTAATAGTAGTTCGGGGCTCCTGTCGGTACTTGTAATTACAGGTAGTACGTCTTCCGTGCGAGTGCGAGTACTTGTATACTCGCATGTGTATCTTCATCTTGCTTGCTCGAGCGCACGGATCTGGCTCCCAACCAGAACACAACGATTCCCTCCTCCCCACACACAAACACATGTGATTAGTGTAGTACTTGTCCTCGTGGAGATGCAGAATAGTACCTGAGTATGCGTGGACCGAGCACGTACGTAGTACTCACATGCACGCCCTCGGACCTGTACCTGTATGGCATACTCCAAGTACATAGGTACGAGCATACAGGTACTCGTTTCTCAGCACGGCCCAGCATTGCACTCGCATGCACCCCAAGAAACCTCCCAGTCCTAATCCGATAACCCTTGCGATTATTCTGCCGCCCACTACCCTGCTCCCGCCCGTGCGCGCGCCCTCTTGGCTGCTGACCTAGTGCAACCTAAACTGGGGTCAAAAGAAAATGCTCTGAAGTTCCTTCCGCGAGAAAAAAAAAATTCTCCAGCGATGAGCCATGCCAGGAGGAACCCCCCTGGATGTAACCTCGAAACTCGCACCTTCCTCCCGGCCGACCCCCGCGTGTCACGATGCGAACCACCGGCCACGGGCCCACGGGGAGACCGAGGAAGGTAGGACCGACGGAGTTGCCGCGTCCGATCGCAGGGAGGCGCGGTTTGAGGATTGAGGATTTGGTGTAATACTTACCCTCCATACCCGTACAGGGTACCGCGAACCAAGGGGACAGAGTTTTTCCCCCGGTCACTGCAGGACCAGAGCGCCGGGGAGATACCCGCACCCGGGATGTGATCGCTCACCTCCCCGAGTCTGGGTGTCCTGGGGGGTCATTGCGCTGCCAAGAGGAACCGGAGAGAAAGCTCCCCTCCCTACTTTTGAGTTTCCTTCCAAGCACTCGCACTCGCATTGTACAGGTACTTACTAGTTATTACCGACCTGCAAACAAGGTGCCGCCAGATCCATGGTTTCGATTCACCATCCTTGGTTCCTCCCCTTTCGCCGATCGGGAACCGTCCTCTTTTTGGCGTTGTCTAATGATAAGTGCACGAGTGCGAAGACGATAGTTCGAGCGCGCTATTGTCGAAGGGGTAATCTGTATGGAGTATTGCGGGTGCAGGTACGACGCCCTGCCCTGGCACGAGCACGGAGCCCATACTTCCTTGTGTCACTAGACTGCTCATAGCAACGACAATAATTTCAGCCTGACCCCGTAGGTTTCTCCATCACTCGCCCACGTGGGTCCTCACTCGTACCTGTACCAGCAGAAGCGGCCATCCCATCTGCCTGGTCCTGATTGCAGGCTCGAGTAGGATACGAGTACCATAGGTAATCCGCAAGCGGGACTTTCTCATCTCAGCGGCCCCACTGAAGCTAATAGGTCGCGTTGAGCACCAGCTGGGTCGACGGCTGGAGGTGCTCAAGGACAAACATGGGACGGCGACCTATCATACCTTGTGAGCCTATCAAGGGAATCACAGATCGCCCAACTAGGTGCCAAGGTTTCTCCCCCTACGATTTCTTTTTTGTGATCTATTTGCTTTTATTCGCTTGATCGAGTCTTGCGCATAATCACCTCTGACCTACGCATACGACTACGAGTGCGTTGTATGGGACACCTGTTCTGCACCCAGTCCCATAATACTTGTTGTACTCGTACAGATAGCTCCTCCCGTTCGTGCTCATCGGAGGCTGTGTTAAGCATCCCGTCCGGGTTTGGATTAAAGGGTGCAGGGGTGGATAGTTCGGGGTAATACGGGCGCTTTGCGGCTGTTGTGCTTTAAATCGATCGGCCAAAATCAACGAGTGCTGTATCCTTGTAAGCTTGTCGTAATTCGGAAAGGAGTGTCGTGGTAATTCGAGGTTTGCTGCTCGCACGCACCTCTCCGACGGGCACCTTCTACCACCTATGAGTAGTACTTGTAGCAGTACTTGTATGTTCTGTCGCTTCTCCCCCAACCACCAGGTTCGGGATCCAGCCGCTTAGCAAAGTGCACAGTAAAATCCATAGAAGATACACGGTCTCGGGCTCCTCCCCGCCCCCACCCGTCGGGTGGCCATGAGGTCCTGCCGATCCTGCCACGTTTTTCTTCGGGCGCCTTTTAGCTTGCTGCTGCGATACGACATGAGCGCGCGTCCGAAGGGGGGACGGGTTTGGGGGCGAGCTCATGGAGAAGGGAAAGGGGGGGAGGGGTGCGCGTGGTGTTCCCACCCGGCCCCCTATTGGCCGGCTTGGTTCCAGCTTTCCCCCCCCTTTCCCCCAAAGGAAAAATCAATAATCACGACCCAAAAATGGTACTTGTAAAGCGTGTACCCGTAAATCAGGTCACCGAGGGCTGGTGGTCCACTGTAGCAGGCTACTTGTAACTCCAAGCAAACACATTTCCCGGGAGGAGGTGGGTGCGAGGCCGGCAAGCTGCCGCGAAACTCGATGGTTACCAGAGTCGCCGCCGTTTTCCTTTTCTCTTTGTTCCTTTTCTTGCATCTTCATCCTGGCGTTTTTCCCCTAAGGGAGTGTAATTCGAGATTCGCGTTGCTTGACCGTAACCGGCGTGTCGATCAGTGTCCCCAGACTCTTACCAGACCGAGTCCACCCGCGGCTTTACGGTGCGAGCACGCCAGCGGCGGTGGTGCAATAGCGGATCATGGCCCTGGAAAGTATGTGTAGGCGCATGCGGTAAAAACTTGACGACAATACTCGTCCCAAGCCTATATAGCATTACCGGGTACAGTTTTACGAGCACGGGCCCGAGTATAATTTACCATTTCCGTGACTGGAGCACCGGCAACTCTATATTACTCGGCCTGTATTAATTAATCGCTGCTGCTGCTTTGAGCGCTTGTACGGGTATATCCGCTGATTTCCATCCCCCATTCTTGGCTCAAGCTTATGTCTATACAAGGAGAAGCACGAATCACCGCCTATCGGAATTTCGCCGAGCTGGAGGGGAGTAGATCGCACTCGTTTGTACAAGTACACACTTCGTACTTGTCCCAGTACTGGCTGACAAGAAGGTACTTGTAGATGGTGCGTGTGGCTATTACTCCACGAGACGTCGTCGATCCTGCGGCAACTAATAATTGTTGATCTCCGAAGAGCACTGCGATTATTACGAGAACTCGCTCTTAAACACTATTGCAGTAGGTACGGTGTACAACGCACTGGTGGAGGAAAAGGGAGGGGGTAGGTATTAACAGCAAATCCTTGTACAAGCCCTGGAAGTAGGTAGTACTCATACGGGTACGTACCCGTCTTAGGGGCGGCGTGAACACCCCCCAGAAGTCCCTCCCCAAGCCGCCCAACGAGGAAGGTCGAATCGGTAGCTTCCGGTCGACCCTCCCCGTTTGAGGAAACGGCGTGGCACGTACTTTTCCTCCGTCGTGGAACCTCAGAACTGAAAGCCAGACCATGGATTGCCTCATACTTGCAAAGAGGTGGCCAGGCAATTACCAGTAAATGGTGCATTTGCACCCGCCGCCATCATCCCATCACCCTTCCTCATCCTCATCCTAATCCTACTAGTAATTATTTCCCATGTCGATCCTATAGTTGTACAAGGACACGTGCGAGCATACTTTGCAGCCCCACACAAAGTGGGCCGGGAACGAGTGCCGCCTTTCCTCCGAAGGAGCGAGCCCTATTATTAGTTAGTGGTCTTGGTCAGGCACGCTGGTCAGCCTGAGACCGCCAGGAACAGACAGCCGACCTCATGTCTTAGTGTCTTCCCGGGCGAGACACCCTTGACTGAGATCCAGGCAGAGGCTGCACCAAATCTCGATCTCCGACTCGGCCCCTTTACCTTACGAGTGCGAATGCGGGTACTCGCACGAGTCGTACAGGCCTTCTACGTGCTATCAGCCGTGTTCGTTCCTCGTGGTAATGAAACCTCCCGCCGTCATTTGGAAAGGGGGGCACGCGCGCCCGGAAATAGCAGATGGACACTCCCTCACCCACACCCCTCACGCCGCCCCCATTCTTCCCTCTTCCTTCCTCCCCATACAAGTAATGTTCCCTCCTGTTCCCCACAGGTTCGGCCGTGGCTCTCGCCGCGCATCTCGGCCGCGCTCCTTCCTTTTCCCCGCAAATCGTATCGCTTACGGGAACAGCCTCGATATTAGGCCGACGCCGGAGGGGATATGCCGTGCGGCCACACCTCGCGTGGTATCCGCGGGCGGTTCAGTCGGCTGTACAAGCAGGTGTGTGTCTCTCTCTCTCGGAGGGGAGAGGACTGGACGGACCCTACCCCCCCCCCCCCCCACCCCCCCGTAAGAACCATGCCCCGTGGCGAAGGGGCAGGCGAGGGAGGGCACCTGCAGATCTCAGCTATCCCTCCCAGACCGGGACTCGGGAGAAAGTGCCATTGCATGCGGGTATTTGCGAGGAGTGTACATGCTTTGTACTTTGTACGTTCGTGTGCCATACTGTGCTAAGATCAGCCCCGAATCTAGAAAGAAAGCGATAGCCGACCCTCCTCAACACATACGATGCTAATACTCGCTGCACTGGATATCCAGTACGATATCATTATTATGAGAACGGGTAGTTAATATAAGACCACGCTTTTACTCGCGCGGATGTGGACTAATAATACTTGTTCGCGTAGCGATAGTCGACGGCTTTAAACAATGGCACGTGCAACTTTGACAAAGAACATTCATAAACTCGGGACCACCACCCGATCGTCGCCTTGACCGCAAGAGGGCCCGTGCGCTTACAGAAAGTTTGTGTTGTATGGTATACTACATGCTTGTACTGCCGCAATATGGTACCAGCATAAAGTATTCATAGCGGATCTGCCCCAAAAGTTATATTTGACCGAATGGCAGGAAGCAATGCCTATCTCAATCAAAAATTAACTCGGCCGCACGCCACCGCAGGATACCCGCGCCAGGACCGGAACTCTGGGTCAACGACGAGAGCAAGTACCGATCCTGCGGCCGTGGCTGTGGGGAGCGGGGAGTGGGGAATATAAGTTGACCGAGTACCTGAAAGGAGTAAGGAGTGCAGAGAGTGTGTCCAGGTGCGGCTGTGAGGGAGGTAGGATGCCAGGAACTCCCTTGTCCATGCAGATATCAAGTATCATTCCCCTGCCCGTGCGTGGAGAACGATGACAAGAGTGGATGGAGCTAAGGTAACTAACCGCCAGACAGGGTGGGTGGGTGGTTTAAACCTGGTGAGCAAACTTCACCTTCCCCCAAAGAGAGAGGACTTTTTTTTTCATTCTTTGGCGGACGGGAGCATCTCGCTGGCCCTTTATCCTTGCTAGGCCTAGACGCATCTGGGCGTCAAGCCAAGCGGGGCGGAGACCAGCCACTGGACACTCCTCGGCACTCATGGACGAGCATCCGAGTGCATACATACATGAGTACATACCCCTGTCCCGGAGAATAGGGATAGCCTCACCGCAGATGATGGAATATCCTGGACGGACAGAAAACCCTGGGTCCTCGGTGCCTGCCCAGCCCAGGTTCAGGTTCGTGACATGATACTACTACATACATCCTCATGCAGCCCCGAACTCGACATCAACCCTCGAAACGGCCTATTACGATGTATCATTTCCTTGACTTGCCCCGACTTGGCCCGGGCTGCAGGACCTGGTCCCTGGGACCAGCTAGTCGTACCCCCTGCTCCCCCCCTTTCCACCTCGTCACACGCCTTATCACATACCTGGTCGCAGATCCCTCGTCGTCCCTGTCAAGAATAAGAAACGTAAGAAGGGCCACCACAAGGATATCTCATTATCTCAACTCACTTATCACTTATCTCTCATCTCGCATTCGGGCCTTCGATCGGTGCCACATCCTACCCAGGCCCTGCGAGTACTTATGCGCCGAAAATCCGGGCGCGTGGTTGGGCTCCGCTTCGGGGCTTGCTAACGGTTATCCCAGCCGAAGGGGAGGGTCCTTGGTTCGCTTTCTCACCTACCCTACCCAGGACGCGAGGGGGTCCCGAGAGGTCCCAGACCGGGCCGGGGCCGGGATGGGGGACCGGGGGGGGGGGGGGGCTACTCGTGAGATGTCGCCATCACCTCACCGCCAACCACTCAGCCTTGACAAACTCGGCTGACGCCACCCATATCAGCCAGTACTCGTACTCGTCTCGTACTTGTACAAGCTCACGCACGTAGCAAAGAGCATCGCATCTTGTACCAAAGAGACTTCGTCGCGTTTTACTTTGGCAGCCGTTGAGCTGAGGGGAACGGGGGTGGGGGGTACGAGCAGGCGCGCGGGATCTACTCTACCCGCCGTCCATGACTTCAAGGAGCTCTTACTCTGAACACGCACCCCCCACTCCCCAGCCCAGAGAACACTTTGGCTAGGATGAACCCTAATTACATGGGTCGGCATGAACCTGCGTTCCTTTCCTACATGAGCAGACATGAAAATGATGTAAACAAGCACGCAAACACGCAGCCCCAATTCCAATCCCACCTATTCTTCACAGCGGGGACATGGGGTATCACGGGCGTGGGGGGGGAAGGGATATAAACCTCGAGCGATGACGGCAAGCCTGCAGAGTCTAAAAGGCAACTAAGTTCACTTAAACCCCCACTCAGGCCAAAGCATGGTCCTTTAAACAAGGAACTGCCTACACTTTCTTTCTAGTATAGTTGCTATTACCCCACGGCCCCTGAACTCTGCTCTGGTCCACGACTACAAGTACTGATTCCTGATTCCTTGTGATAACCCAAAGAGTCCCTGCCTGAGGACTTAGACACGCCATTCCCGCGAGGGGGGAGAGCGTGCCGTTCGTTCGATATGGTTTTCCCCTAATGTGTGCCCCAGTCTGCCCTCGTGTTCCTCTGTATCTTCTGAGCATGTTACTGCTATGTGGAAAGACCGCGGCGAGAAGCTTTCAACCGCGCCGCATGATGCACTTTGTCTCTCTGGGGCGGCTAACCCTTTTGTCCCTTGGCATCCATCGCTTTCTCTCTGATTATCCCTCACTACTGAGGGTGTCACGTCATTACTAGAGTGTTGTTTTGCCGATGGGTGATCTACCTTCTCTACGCCAAGGAGATAAAACGATGAGGTGATGAGGGCGCGTCGTCACAGGTGTTCTCCTCATTCGAGAGACAGACTCTCCTCGAGCCTTCGCGGGGGTCAGGGCCACAGGCCACAGCGGCAGATACCACCGGGATGTGCGTGGCCCACCATCATGGCATTGAGCCCACGAGGCACATGGCGCAGGATACAAGGCATCGGGATGTACACGAGACGGGCCGGCTCACCTATTCCGCCTCTTGTCCCCATCATGCAACTATCTTGACTTGTCACCGTGTCGAGGCCTGATTCCCGATGACGCCGGTTGGGCCTCTGTCCTTGTGATGGCATGATGGAAGGACTGTCTCTAGCGGATGCCGAGGTGGTAAGGGGGTTGGGAATTGGTTCATCCGTGGCAAGGGGATCCACGAGGCGCTACAGAGCGATTTCGTACGGGGAGATGAGGATGGGGGTCAAGGAGGGGTAACCGGCTGGGCAGGCTTGTGCTTTTTGGTAGAGTTGGACCTTCTGCTGCGGATACTCAAGCCTGGCTGATGATATTCTCTCTCCACAGTCTTATCCACTATATTCTCTCCATCCTCTTCCCAAAGGGGACTCACCAACGGCCGGCGAGACTGCCACCCTCCCCCGACAACTCCACCTTCCACATTCCCCCTTGCTAACTATAATCTCCGTGTATCAACCTCACGTCATTCGACACTCGGCTTTCCCCCCCCCTTTACCCGGCCCATGTTGTGCCCTCACATAACGAAATAGCATCCCACATGCGTCCGTTCCACACGAAAGGCACGGCACGTGGGACACGCACACACACGCACAGAACACGGGGCAGTGACTGCGTCCCACGTTACAACGAACCGGAGAATGTGACCATGTCCCGGTACGCAAAGCGGGCGGAATACCCTGCTCTGCCACACAGACATAAGTGCGAGGAAGGCGTACGTGCCCCTTTTACTCCGTCGTGGTATCGTGGATAGATATAGCCACAGGATCTCTCGTCGGGGAGGCTTCCTGCTTGGCCTGTCGAGGTACGGACAGCACAGGAGCGCGCGCCTGTTATCTCATATCTCATGTACCGGTGTGCCGTCGGCAGGATTACCGGCTCCGTCCGGCTAGCAAAGTAACAGAGTAGCGAGTACGTCTCGGTGGTCAGCATGCTACAGCGCCTCTCCCCTTGCATATGTGTCTGTGGGAGAGTGCCCTGGTGCACCGGTGTAGAGCCAAATATATGTTTGTAGTCTCACCTTACCAGACGCAGGTACCAGGGGGGAGAGGAAAGTCTAGATCGGAAAGGAAAACTCGCCTAGAGGCGAGGGATTATCAAGCCGTCCCAAGCTTCATCACGGCCCTTTCTCGCATCTTTGCGCCGGAAGGCGTGCATCTCGTGACGATTCCCAATTCCATGTATACGTCTAATACAAACAAACCCATGTAAGTCTAAGGATAATCATCAGTCCCAATAACTCAACAACCCAGAGGAAAAAACAAGACGAGCCACCCAAGTCCTTAACCACTACATTCCCCCTCTAGCCTTCGCAACAGCCGGATATGATATGTACACCCCAAGCCTCACTCCTCAGCAGCACTCCCCCCTGGCCGCCGCTCTATTTATTATGCCAGAGGAAATTCCTCAACGAGTTCCACTCCTCACTATCCACGTAGATGTAATTCATGCTGCTCTTCAGGCTCGGCTGCAGGTCCGCCGGGTGCCACCTGAACAGGTACATCACCATCGCCCACGACAGCGACGCGAAGGCCGGCCACGCCACCTTCTTGATCTGCAGGCTCGTCTGCTCGCGCGAGATCACAGGGAGCCCCGTCCCGGGCTTGACCGAGAGCCGGGCGAGCGCGAGCGCCACGCGCGCAAACACGTAGATAACGATCTGCTGGTTCACCGACGGGATGCGACCCGTCCGGGGCGACGGCCGCCCGAAGACCCAGTAGCCGCCTAGTAGACCGGCCACGAAGGAATCGTAGGGGCCTGAGGGGAGGGGACCTGCTGTTAGCTCTGAGTGGCTCTAGGGATGATAAAAAGGGGGGGGGGGGGTTCTTAGCGACGAACCTTCTTTGCCTGGGGTGGTGCCAAACTTCTTCAGGAGGACAAGGCTGAGCTTGTAGATCGTCGCAAAGGTCGCAAGGTTCCGCGCATGGGTCTTCGTTGCGCGGAGGACAAGGGAGAGCTTCTCACGAAAGCTGGGGGGAGAGGGGGGGAGAGAGAGCGCATGTCAGATCGCTTGCGCCAATGGCAACAGGGATAGTAAGGAGGAATTGGAGGTGCGTGGGGGACTTACGTTCCTGACCGGAAGAGGAATATCATGCTAGGTCTTGGGTTAGCCATGCATGACAGAGCATCCGCGCAGGAGTGCCATCCCTGGGGAAAAGGCGGGGGTTGGTTGAGGGGGGATCTTCTTACACCAGGGCGTGCGGAAATCGCACCTTGGTCCCATACACGGCTCCATTGCGCGCCCCCTTCACGACGCCTAGGATGTCCTTGTACCGCGGGTCGAGGATGACGCGCTCGACGGCGGACTTGAAGGGTGCGTCAGCAACACAGTCTGGCTCTCAGTGTAAAAAAAAGATGAGGTAAGAAGAACTAGGGAGGGTGAGAGGGACGGAGGGTTGCGCTCTCAGCTAACAACCCTCTGATTCTCGCAACAGGGACATACTTTTAGAATCTCAAGACTGGACATCTTTTCTCGGGGTTGAAAGGCCGCGGAGGAGTCGCACTGGGGTATCTAGGTTGTGGAAGGTGCGAGGCGCGGTGTCCAGGAAGAAAGGGAGGGTTTGATTGCTGGTAGGAGAGTGAGACTCGGCAACGGTCCGCGGTTGGGTTCGGCTCAGCTTAGCTATGACGGCATCGGAGCTCTGAGCAAATGTCAGGGTTCACGAGAGAGACAAAAGACAAATAATATTCCGAAGGGGCAGGGAAAGAGAAGGGAAGAGACAAGAATATTCCCACACGCCCCAAGGGTAATAAAAGAGGGGAAAGAGGAGCTCCTGAGCAATGGAGACGTAGGGTAGTAGTATCAAGAGACACAAGAGATGTCGTCGCCTTTGAAACAGTTCGGATGGAGCGAGGTAAAGCATGCGCCTCGGATATTGGCCCCGGTTTTTTTTTGGGCTAAACAAAACCTCTCGGCGTCGGCAATTGACATACGTTTTCCTGGCCCGTATCCGTACCCGCACCCCGGAATGTGTGGGGGATCCCCGCCAAATGGATCGATTCTTAAAAGATAAAAGTACTGAACGGTATCTGTTTTCGTATTGATCGCCGCCACTTGAATTCAGGTTTATGAGAGTCGCTGGTTGATAATGTTCCGAGTCTCAAAGTCGTTTACTTTCGGCCCATTCCTTCTTATGCCGTCGGACACCATGATTTCACATGTGACTGCCGCCGCCCTTCAACCTTATGGATACATGCATACTTCTCCATATGCGCACGTGGAAGTGGCACGGGTACAAGTACACTCCGTACGGAAGATGTTTATTGTCGGAGCACCCAGCCGCGAAGCAAGCTAAAAAGAGGATTATTTGTATAAGACTGCCGCAGTTTATTGTTTATTTTTTCCCACATGGCGGTCTTGCCGTGGCCTACTGGCTGTCCGCCGGCCATATCTCCACCGCCCTGGGCAGCGAAAAGTGACCATAATTGGTATTTGGCTTGGGGGGCATGAGATCTGTGGCTGGTTTAAACCTCGGTACGTGGGAACTAACGCCCGCGTACACACGTGGAATGACCAGCTCTCAAGAGCTGCCCGCACCATCCCTAGCCTGCGCTGTACCGACCAAGATCTGCATCTGCATGCCACCAGTGCCCCTGCCAAGCTTCTGCCGGGAGCGAGTTCGCCAGACACCAAAACAGGCATACATGACTGGGGTACCCTCCTGCCATGCCGCGTAGTCGAGCATCGTCCTGGGGTGGTTCTCGACTACACTTGTTCCCAGGCCCAGTGCAGAGTATCGAGGAGCACGGTGGATGCATTGTTCTCTCCCGTACGGCCTCTCAGCTTTCCAACCTGGCGCGTTCGACCTAGCATATCAAAACTCCAAACGCCAGACTATGCTTTTGTAAATCCCCCTTATTCCAAAGCGTCCACCGCCCTCGTCCTCGTCCTCACCCCGAATGTCTCTGTTGAGACAGGCACACCCTCTATACGTAGAAATCAGACGAGCAAGACCCTATCAGATCCCCGGTTAGCACGGCCCATAAACAAGCAGCACACCCAATGTAAGGAAACCCGGATCTACTCACGCATTGACGCAGCCATCGTTGGACGGGTTGTTCGTAACCTGGGCATACCGCGCCCACACGACCTTGCCTGACGCCGTCACGAGCCCGAGGTCGCTGACGTCCACCTCGATGACCGTACCCTTGGACAGGACACCGAGCTGCGTCGACAGCGGGCTGTTGGGGTTCTTCTTCACGGCGATAATGGGCAACTGCACCGTGACCTTTAGCTCGGGGTGCGTGACGTGCGCCTTCTTGTACCGAAGACCCATGGGCCTGATGAAGCGCTCGAACTTGGGGTTTCGTCTCGTGTACTCCTGTCCGACGAAGGTCTGTATTGAATCACCACAGGTCAGTAAATGGAGGACAAGACGAAAAAAAGAGTAGATGTAAAAAAACGAGAACCCCCCGCTATGATCGAGCGAGTGGGAGTGGTTTTTGTTTTGATTGGGGGGGGAGAGACATGGACACATACCGGCTGGGTGACGACCCTCTTCCACCCCTTCTTCCTTATCTTCGCACCGGTGGTGACGACCTTGAACATCTCCTCCTCGCTGATACCCTTGACCTTGGGCAGCGGCACGCTGAACCTCGCCGCCTTCTCCTTCCTCTTGTCCTTGATGGCGCTGCTCAGCGCCTTTGCGGCCGCCGGGTTGTTCCTGTCGAGTAGGTAGGCGGGGACGGGGTTCGAGGGGTCGTCGGCCTCGGGCGCGGCCTTGACGTTGCGCTCCTCGTGCGCCTTGATCTGCTTCTTCATCTGGATCTTCTCCTTGTGCCGCTTCTGCTGGTGCATCTTGGCCCTCAGCCCGCGCAAGTTCTGCGCATCCTTGGACGCCTGGTGCCCCTGGCGGGCCTCCTTCTTGCGGACGCGCTCCTCATGGTCGAGCCGGCGACCAAAGAGCTTGGTGTGCCGCTCCATATACTCATTCTGAGGCTGTTGTGGTGATTTTTGGTTAGCGGGGTGTCAGAGCAACGAGAGGGGAGAGAGGCATGTGTATTCCCGGAGAGGAAGGGGCCGTATATTACCATATTGGCGGTATTAAGCTCGAAAGCTTTATTATGTGTTGGTAGTAAAAGAAAGAATTCAGCCTCGGGGAAATAGGGTCCCGGATGATGCTGCTATTCTTTTTGTATCGCGGGAGGCTGGAAGCGGTCGTCAAAGGCGGTGATGGTTAAAAAAAAATATCAAGCGGGACGCAGAGACTCCCGCCAAGATTTCGGTGGGGCAACGCCGGAGAAATAGTTTATCCGGAAGAGCCAGCTGAATTTTCCCCAGCAATAGCAAACGACTCAAACCAATTCCGTTTTCCGAAGCTTCGATATATCGAAGGCGCCCTTTCCGAAGAACCAGCCCACAACTGCAACACTGGGCCGGGCGCTCCATCCCGACTTCGATCACAGATAATATAGAGACGCCGGAAAGATGAGCCGGACACTCCTTCGCTCCATATTGGAGCTCCGGCCCTCTGCCGTCCGCCAATCCTTCTTCCCGACGCGAAGCCTCTCCACGTCGCCATCCCTCCTCAGCGCGACGACCGAGCAGTCGGCATCTACTACAACCGCGACTCCGACCCCTCCGACAAACAAGTTTTCGCCCACGGCGCATAAGCTCTACCCGCCCGAGAAACCCCTCCACAAGCCTCTCTCCCCCCAGGTCCGGTCCCTCCTCCCCGTCCTGGCCGCTCAGCCCTCCCACTACGCCACCGTCCACATCCACGGCAACGCCTACCTCGTGACACCGGGAGACCACATCCGCCTCCCCTTCCGCATGCCGGGCATCGTTCCCGGAGCGATCCTCCGCCTAACACGCGCGTCCGTCCTCGGCAGCCGCGATCTGACGCTCCGCGGGACCCCCTATGTTGATGAGAGGCTGTTCGACTGCAAGGCCACTGTCCTGGGCGTCGAGGCCGAGCCTATGAGGTTGAAGGTGAAGACGAAGAGGAGGAATCGGAAGAAGAAGACCGTGAGGAGCAAGCATAAGTACACCGTCCTGGGCGTCACGGAGCTGAGAGTGAAGGGGCCCGAGGAGATCGACTGGTAAGAGGAGGAGCTTCTGGTCTTGAGGGGAAAGGGAGGGGAGGCTGGATGCGGGAGCAAGGAGGATAGATATGAAAGGGAGTTGGTTGGAGTTGGGTTAAAGGGGGGGGGAGAAGAGGGTTAAGGGGGAGGAGGTCTTCAACTCTGTACAACAATTTGTTTCTGCTTATGGCTGTACAATTTCCCAGCGTTAGATGGGCTGTAGAATACACAAGCTTACAACCGACGCGAGTCCCTCCCTACTCTTTCACGAGAGTGCGTCCGTGGATAAGTTGTGTCTAATGGGTCGCGTAGTGTATCGATGTTCATCTTCTCATTATCCAGAAAAAAGGCAGTACAACCAAAGTGCAAGGATATAATAGCATTGGATATGTAAAAAAAGACCAGGGGAATCGAAGAGTCGAAAAGAAAGCGAGGAGAAGAAGAAGAAGAAGAAGACGCCGCCGCCATCTAACCCGGCCTAAAACACCGAGTTCGCAAGAAAGAAAGAAAAACAGAGAAACTCCTCCCGTCATTATGTCTCGTCTCTTTGCAAGAGCTTGTAAACTTTCTCCTCGAACCCCCCCCCCTT
>ONZQ02000010.1:82067-132501 GCA_900312665.1 Cephalotrichum gorgonifer | reverse complement strand
CCCCCCCCCCCCTTTTCCCCTTTCTTTTCCCCCCCAAAACGGTGCTCTGAACCCTCCCAGATCGCTTCGCTGAAAAGTAAGGTATGGTATAAGTGAAGTCGTAAACCCCTCTCAAACAAGTGTATACTTTCTTTCGCTCAAAGAAAAAAATGCCGAAAAAATGTGTATATACAGCACCCAACACCCAACAAACAAAGACGCCGAAGCCCAAGACAAAAAACTCATAACAAGCTTGAGGTGACGGGGAAAAGGCCGGCCATGCATGGACTAGGCGACAACCTCGGCCCACACTCACGTCCGATGCGCATTCATGGCCTTCTTCACACTCGCCCAGTACGCCGCCGGCCACACCGACATGGCCTCGGCGTCCGTAGGCATCTTCTCGCGACACCTGCCCACCACATTCTGGATGATTCGCCCGAGCAGCTCCTGGTCGATGGGCATCGCGTTCTCGTGCACCTCGACCGGGTAGAGGAACGGGTCCGTGGGGTCCAGGAGCTCCTCGCACGTCGGTCGCAGGTGCGGGTCCCTGGTGAGACACCTCCTCATCGTGCGGATGAGAGAGGGTGGCACGGGGACCCCGCCCATGCCGCGGCCGGGGAACTCGATGGCGTAGTCCCAGTTGATAATGGCCTGGCACCGCGCCATCGGGTTCGCGATGTGCCCGAACGGCGCCATGCCGTACACCATCTGGTAGAGTATGCAGCCCAGGGACCAGACGTCGCTGGTCTTGCCGAGCTTCATAAGCCTGGGCTGGCCCGGCACCCGCACGCCGCGCATAGCGTTGTAGTCCATCAGCGACTCTGGTGACATGTAGTTGGGCGTGCCGATCTGCGTGTCGCGGTGGACGTGCACCGTCTCGTTGGTCTGGATGGCGTTGGCGATGCCGAAGTCGATGAGCTTCATCCTGCCCTGCACCATGACGAAGTTCTGCGGCTTGAGGTCCGAGTGCACGACGTCCGACTCATGCACGCCGAGGAGACACTCGAGCATCTCCTTCCAGTGGTACCGGACGAAGACGGGGTCGAATCGGGCCGTATCCGGCGGTTGCCGTGTCTTCAGGAGCTGGTTGAAGTCGATCTCACCGAGTTCCATGACCTAGGCGCACTCCGAGTTAGCGAAAAACTTGCTCCAGACCCCCCTTTGTTCGCGCATGATAGGTGCACGAAATTCGTACGAAAGAATGGAGATCCACATACCAGATTGAGAACCTTCTTCTCGTCATTCATCTCAAAGTCCAGCAAATGAATCACCCTCTCTACCTTGGCGAGCTTATTCAGGAGGTCAATCTCGCTCTTGAACCCCCGAACCGTGTTCTCGTCCGCGTGCTCAAGCGAGACCCGCTTGAGCGCCCACATCTTCCCGTTCTCGGCCGTCACCCGATACACCTTGGCGCTGCCCCCGCGCCCGAGGACGTCGAGCCTCGTGTAGCTCTTGCCGTTGACCCTGATGACGTTCCGCCGCTGCTTGGTCTGAGTTGTGAGGGCCCCGGCCGAGGCGGTCGCCACGTCGACGACAGACATCTTCGGCGGCGGCGGCGCGGCGCGGTGAGGTGTGTTGTGGTTGATTGCGGCGAGAGGTTTCCTCTCCGGTGAGGCAGTCGGTCCCACGGCCCCGATATCAGTGCTGAGAGGCCGTGCGGGAGCCTTGCGCGGCGGAGGCGCGGCTGGGTTGACTGAAAAGACGAAAGGCTTGGAGTGTCTCAGTATTTCGGGTAGGTCGTTCTCCTGGTCGTACAGCGAGGGCATTTCGGGCTGCTGTTGGCTTTGTACTGGCGGCGGCAACGCCGCTTTCTCAGCCGGCCTATGACTGGATAGGGGCGAGTGACGGGGCGAAGGACGGGCAGATGACATGCGGTCATCGGCGGCCATGGACCCATGGCGGCGGTTGGAACTAACAGGACTTCCAGACGCAAAGTCGGCGTACTTGTGATTCGCGTAAAATGACGAGCCGTGGCCGTCCCCAACTCCATTCTCCAGTTCCGGGGGCTGACTGCCTCGTTCCTGGCTGCTGATCATCCGCTCCCCGTCCATGTTCCCCTCTGCCTCCGCCTCCTCCTCGCTCTGGCGCCTCCGCCCTCTACGAGCGGGGCCGCTGAGGAAGCTGCCGGGCACCTTGCCAATTCTCTTGACGCGTATCGAGCTCTGCAGAGCGAGGTTGTCTTCGAGCCGCCCGATCCCATTGGCCGCTCTCGAGGCGCTGCCGCTGTTGCGCGCGGCCGTGCCCGGCTCCTCTAAGGCATCGGGCTCCGCTTGAGAACTAGTCCCGGAAACAGACGTGGACGCGGGTCCGGACTTGGCCGACGAGACCGCTGACGAAGCGGTCGAACGTGCACGTGCGGCCGAGGAGCCGCTGGCGATACGTACAACTCGGGGCTGCTGCGCCGGGGTGTTGAGATCTGCGGCGGGAGGAGCAGGAGGAGGCGCCTTGTACACGTCCGAAGACGAGGACTTGTCCCTGCTCGGGGGCCGGCTAGTGGTGGATGGCTTCCGCTGCAGCGACGGCCGCGACTGAGATGTGGACCTCCTCTTCATCTGGCTGAGGCTCTTGGGCGTGGTGCTTAACCTGACGACGCGTTTCCTGACGGGACTGTTCTCGCGGCTCCTAGCCGGAGACGGAGCAGAGGAGTTGGCGCGCGATTGTCTCGCTGCCTCTTGTGGCTGAGAACTACCGGACCGCAGGTGCCTCCTTTCTTCATGAGAGGCAGATGCTGTTGAGGAGGAAAGCGCGCTGCGGCGTCTCGTCCGAGGGGGAGAGGAAGGTTGGGTCTGGGCTCTTGTGGTCTGGGCTCCTGGGTTGGGGCCATCTTTCTGCGCGCCGTCGCCTAATAATGCCTTAGTGAGGGCGCTGAGTTTCATTGGAACCGGTATCTCATCGTCGGAGCTATCGTTCGCGGCCGAGTATTGCGATTGGGCGTTGGATCCCGGCCCAGGGTTCGATTCGTTGCTCCGTAGATTTCGCGACGCAGGCCGCCTTAGAGCCTGCCTCTGAGAAGTCCTTCTCGTCAAAGGCGCGGCTGGACCGGGGCCCGCTGGCGTTGGTGACATTGGCGTAGCCATTTCTATATTATCTGATTTTCTTTTTCGCGCGTGAAATTGAGGTGTGTTTTTTTCTTCCTTCGCTTCGGTTGGATCGTTGAAAGAGGCGATTAGAGCTGCCCGGATTTGTTTTGATCTTCGTATTATACCACTTGGTACGGAGCGGCTAGCATGTAACCGTTCGGTGGCGGGGGAAAAAAGTTCGGGCTACGCGTCAATCATGTCCATGATGCTGGAAATATCGTGAGTAGGTGAATTCGGACACGAGGCGTGGTGTAATCGACGTTTGCTTATGCTAGGTGGTGAGAGGAAGCGGGATGACTTTTGGGGGGAGAGAGACCGCGATTGTGGAGAATTGTTGGCAAAGATGCCCCGAGCCAATGGTAGTTCTGAACCCGTTGCGCGGCAACCACATGTGAACCGAGTACTAAAGTAATACGTCCTCTCCACCAGCTCAATGCACCTCGAGAGCCTAGGGTTTGATTGGGCGTATACCGGTAGGGTCGGCATTTACCGAGATCAATTACAAGTAAATGCCCCCCAAGAAGTTCAAGAAATTCGAGAGCGCAAGGGGCACAGAATTATGCCTCATTGAGCTTGGCTATTAAATGGTTTTTTTTTTATCACATTTCTATTCAATATCTCCGTATCACCTGTAAACTTGACGAGCATAATTTCGTGTATCCGTTCTTGCTCAACACTGCTAGAGTACTTGTACTGAGCCCTCACTGCCACAAAGCAGGCAAGATACGCTTCCCTGAAAAGTACAGCTCGAAGTCCATAAAGCAACCATGAATGCTGCCCCAAGGCAATAGCGCTCCCTCCAAAAACAGCGTTTGAGCGTTATAGGCTAGGAACGGAGGAAGGGTCACAACATGTCACGATAGAGGAACATCAGGGTCTTGTTCATGTTTCTTTTTATTTTCGTCCCATCAGCTTCACCCGACCACCGTCAAGGCCGTCATATAACCCGGGAGAAGCCCTGCCCGAGTGCAGCCCGTCGGGCGCACCGTAGCAAAGATAATCCTCCACAAAAGAAGCCGGAGCCGAACCACGGTTCCCACGGCCGAGTTGACGAGCCTGAGGCATGGCAGTTCCCGGCTACGCTTAGTCGAAGAGACCGAAGCCCATGTCGTCGTCGGACTCCTCCTCGGCTGTTGTTTCTTGTAGTTAGCATCCCTGGTCCTATCAGCTCAGGGGCCAAGGTAAGACACTTACCCTCCTCGGCCTTCTCCTCGGCCTTCTCCTCGGCAGCAGCACCGCCAGCGGCGGCACCACCGCTGGCAGCAGCGCCACCACCACCGGCGGAGACGGAGGCGAGCTTGGAGGAACCCTCAGCGACGAGCTGGAGTAATAGTTAGTTATGCGTTGTCCCCTGTTGCGTAGGTTGCGTCGGGGTACAGGGCATCCTCATACCTCGCTAATGTCCTTGCCCTCGAGCTCGCTCAGGAGCTTCTCGACGCGCTCGGAGTCGGACTCAATGCCGACGGACGAGAGGACCTTCTCGATGTCGCTCGCGCTGGGGCTGGTGTTGCCACCAAGGGTGAGGAGGAGGTAGGCTGCGAGGTGCTTCATTTTGTCTGACAAGGAGGGATCGCGATGTTAGCAGGGGAGTCCTGAGAGATGATATTGAAGTGTTTTCGTCTTCCAAGGGAGGCGTACCGGTTGTAAAGTTGTTAAAGAACACGAGAGGACAATCAATTTAACCGCAAGTTGGGCGGAGACTGAATCTTCGAGTTCGGGTGGTAATGTCGAAAATTGGAGGATAGGTTGGTTGGAGATAATTTTGTGCCAGAAAATCATTTGTGTGGTGTGAAAAAGCCCCGCTAGGCAAAGTGGGCCCCAGGGCGGCATGTGTGGCGTAATGTAACAGGGAGGCTTCATCCGGTGCAGAGCGCATGTGGCTGGTGAGTATCGATGACTCAGCTAGTACACGTGGGCGGTACATTGTATGGTGTGGTCCGTTGGGGTCCACAAAGTGGATGAGAGGTTCTGCTTCATCTCGCTGTGTTGCCTTTCTACAAGGCATCAAGCTCCTCCACCCCGTTGTATAACTTCCCCGTCTTCCATTACAAATAAGAATGCAATAGGTTAAAGATGACCTCATCTGCCCATCGAGTGACGGGGGCCTCGGGATCAGGACTAGGATTATAATATGAGCGAAAGTATCTCCGCCACACACCCCGGTCATTGTGTTGACCATCAGTGCGAAAGCAAACACACAAAGCTCTGCTCAACACCAATTCGACTACGGGAGCATCTCTGCCGATGGGTCTATCTGGTGACCATATTTCCCGTACGACGTCGAATGCAATGATAGGTCTAGTTGCATGATGTGCTGGAGCGTCCAAAGCAGGGCCACCGCGAACGGAATCTCTCTCGCGTGAGACGGGCTGAAGCGACAATAGGCATGCTTCTCAATGTAGCGAATATCTCTCCGAAAGCAGAAGCCTACTGGTTCAGTACTCCGACCGGCAGCGTGGCGGTCAGCACCACCTCCTGGGCGCCACGAGACGCTGCAACCTCTTCGGGCTGCCACGCTCGCCCAGAGACCCGAGCAAACAGGCCCCACACTCTTCATCGGGACCGACGCGGGACGGGCCAATGCTTGTATGACTACGGACCCCGCTCACCCCCGCGACGTCTTGACAACCCTGAAGCGTCGATGCACCTGGCTCACCATCCCACTTCGGGGTGCCCGGGCACCAGGGGAGGGAAAGTTGAAGGTGAAAATGAATTCTTTCATTTCGGACATCATACTGTCCGCCATGATATCACCTGCTCCT
The DNA here is from genome assembly GCA_900312665.1 of Cephalotrichum gorgonifer. Lineage (NCBI taxonomy): Eukaryota > Fungi > Ascomycota > Sordariomycetes > Microascales > Microascaceae > Cephalotrichum > Cephalotrichum gorgonifer. The sequence continues at coordinate 126,677 of ONZQ02000010.1, read as the reverse complement.
CGTACCCTCCGGATTCACATAGATGAAAAGCACTTTGGCCCATCGGACATTTGGGGTATTCGCGCGGACTAATACCGGATAGTCGCTGGTGACCGACCCTTCTACAGACAAACGATCGTCTACTCGTGCTATTCGGACTTGCTTCTTCCTTAGTCGACGCCCGGACCTATCGCGCATGCTAGCGACTAGAACAGGCAACTATACATGCCGTGAGACTGCCCTGGTTCTTCCCCCTTCTCCTTGTGTTTCCGATGGCCAACCTGGTCCTCGATTTATGGTTCCGCTGCATGTCATTCAGTCGATTTTGTTCCTTCGGCGTTTTCTCAAGTTTCTCATTCGTCACCACGTATTTGGTTGCCCATGTTAACCATGGCTACGCCCTTATCCGCCAGCCAGACGACGGCCATGTCAGGAGCTACCACCTCCCGTAGGCACGGTTCCTGCATAAGCTGCCACAACAGAAAGTCGAAGTGCGACGGCAAGCCCCCGTGCACCAGGTGTGTCAAGGATGACGTAGACCATCGAGCCTATAGACTTACAAACTCCAGGTCGGGAACTCGGAGAAGCGAATCACCCAGCAACTCTGCGCTTGCTCTAAAGGTTCGGCAGTATGAGCGCCTTCTCCATGAACATGGCATCAACGTTGGGAGCGGAGATTCAGCCCATGAGGATGAACTGATGGGAGGCACCGAGAATAGCACCTCGCAGAAGGCGAATGATAGGGGGCCGTGGTCGGGGTCGGGATCCGCCTCTCAGCCCGAGTAAGTTGTCTATGTGCTCACAGTCGCAGCCCCAGCCTCAGCCGCACACTCACCACTGCGGCCTTCCTATTAACCCTTCTATTTTCTCGAAGGACACCGTGGAAGTCTTCAAGCGGCCGGGTAGGTTTACAATCCATGTAGAGTCCACGTCAGCGTGGGGAGTTTGAGTTGGGAGGGGAGGGGGGCAAGGCTGACTTAGACTCATCAATGCTCAGACTCAAGCAGACGATGCCGTGGCATACTCGAGAGATATGACCGCAGTCATCGGCGCTGACGACTCGGCCACCGCAGAGCTCCTCATCTGGGGACGTCCCAACTTTGTCTCCTTGCGCCCTATGCATCCTACGGTGCCGCAGATTATGCTGCTGTGGCAAACCTTCCTGAACAACTTTGACCCGCTGGTGAAGCTATTCCATGCGCCAACCGTGCAAGTTACCATTTCCCACGTGGCAACGAACCTGGATAGGATTGTGCCAAACACTGAAGCGCTGATGTTCGCCATTTACCTGTCGGCCACGGTCACCATGACAGAGCAGCAGTGCCTACATTCGCTAAGCACCTCCAAGGCCATGTTAGTGAAACGATTTGCGAATGCAACGCAGCAGGCACTAGTGAATGCGAGGTTCCTTAAGTCTACAGATCTCGTCGTCCTACAGGCTCTCGCGCTGTATCTGGTATGCAGTCCCGCCCCTGTGCCTTGAGTGGTGGCGGAGACTAATATGACCTCCTGGCGACCCTTAGCTCGCAGCTCGCAGCTACATTGACAAGCAGGCCCTGTGGATCCTCGCCGGTATCGCTGTGAGGTTAGGCGAGACGATGGGCCTGCACGAAGAGGGCAGGATTGAGCTTCTATCTCCCTTCGAGGCCGAGCTACGCCGGAGACTATGGTCACAGATCCACCTCATAAACGGGTGTCATCCCGGGCGCAGCGCAGTCAGCGATCCTACTACCATATCCGCATCTAGCTACAACGATAGCGACTTGTTCCCTTCAATGGCAAAGCTCCCCGAGGGCCGCGAGAGGGGCACGGATATGCTTTTCCGCGCGCTGCACTGGGAAGTAGGCTCGTGCCTCGCCAGGCTGAAGCCAGGCGCCTTACAGAGTGACCACGCGTCCCAGTTGGAAATACTGGCGGATTTCGTGTCGAGGTTAGAGCTGCTTACCCGAAAGTGCGATCCGTCCATCCCATTGCACCTCTTCACCATCCTTACTGGCCGCTCCGTCGCTGCGCGGTTACGCTTCGTAGTGCAGGCCAGCGCTCACTTCAGCCAGGGCGCCAACACCGACACCGACACTGACACCGACAAGGGTGGCCCCAACGCGCGGGAGTCCCTTCTTAAGGATGCAGTCACGATCCTCGGGTATGACGCTGAGTTGCGTTCCAACCAGAGCCTTCGGCCTTTCCTATGGCACCACATCGTACAGTTCCCTTTCGACGCATTCGTGTTCGTCCTCCGGGAGCTGCGGGACGGCCTGGGCGGCCAGGAGTGCTCCGCTGCTTGGCTCGCGGTGAATGTCGCCTATGAGGACCACCCTGAATTCGTAACCCAAAGCGAGAATCCGCTCTACGGCGCCGCTGGGAACCTTGCTGTCCTAGCGTGGGACAGGACGATGGACAGGGTGGGGGAGGTGGGGGCGAGGCGGGGGACGGCTGACGGGATGCGTCGCGGGAGCTTCGAGTACCCGGTGGAGAGCTACGCGCTTGAGCGACTGAGAGAGCAGAGGGAGCAAAAGGCGGTGAAGGGAGAGTCTTTTGCGGGAGGGGTTGCGGGCAACGGGGAGATCGATCCGGAGCCGGCGGTGGCCCGGGAGCCCGAGTGGGAGGAGTGGCAGCAGATGATCTACGAGGCCGGGTATTGGCAGGGACTTGTTACGCGAAATTGAAGTTGAATAATCTTACCCACTAACGGCCATGGACATATTGTCGGAGAATAGATTAGATCCAGACGGCTGTTATACGATAAGAAATACAGGTGTTACATGTTTATAATCTGTGAGTTCTCAATGACCCTCTACCAGAGAAACACCCCTCATGGACCTGGGAGAAGTAACATCTCATTATGGAACTATCGAACTACGTTGGTAATCTTCTCCCTCACTTCCCATCCCCAAAGTCGTCCCTCCCCGCCGCAAAGACCTTGTCGAAGTCGTACTCCCCCCACCTGATGTTCGGGCTCAGGCCCGCGAACTTCCAGACGCCGTTCACCTTGCGGTACCAGTGCGTGTTGGCGCTGTGCGCGTGGCCCTTGACCGCGACCTCCTTCCTGCTCGCGTCGGTGTAGCGCTGGTGCGGCACGCGGAGCTGGTGGTACCCGACGACCGTGTCCTCGGAGACGCGCTCCCACCGCGAGGCGCCGACGAAGTGCTGCGTCATGAGGAGGGGGTCGCCGAGGACGCTCGGGGAGGAGATCATGGCGACGTACTCCTCCGCGGGCATGGCTTCCCAGAGCTTGTCGAGGAAGGAGCGGTAGTCGATCTGTTTTGGCGGGGGATTCGAGTTAGTACAACTCCTTTGTTTCCTATTTCCTATTTCCTGTTCCTACTTCTCCATTTCTTCAGAAGGGAAAAGGGGGGGAAGGTCGATAAACGTACGCGGAGGGTCGGGGCGATGCACTTCCGGAGACGATCCCAGTCCTTCGAGTCGTAGCTGTCCGCCCACTCGTACAGAGCCGTGTTGAGGCCGAGGTAGTCTAACGGGGCCGCCCCAACCTGTCAGTCCCGGGCTCCGGCCTAAGTGAGGGTGGGGAACAGGGGCCGGGGGGTTTCTTTCTCGGGAGACGGGAGATAGGGAAAACCGGGGGGGGGGGGGGACACATACCCTCAAAGGTAATAGTCTTATTCTTGCCTGCGCCGCTGGCCACCTCGGGCGCCTGCGAACCTGCTACGGAACCCATGAGTAACGTCGCGAGAGATACAATCGTCAATTTCATAAAAAAAAAAAAAAGGAATAATGTCAGGGTCGTCCTTGGATTTCTCTCGCACACAAGGTAATAAACGGGAGGGCTAGCAGTTCCTTTTCCGTTGGACGGAGAGGAGAGATGGGATTGCCTTAGGGTTTGTTATATATGCACATATACCGACGGGGTGGTCCTTTCTCGAGCACCTGCACCTGGGGAAAATCCCCACCGCCTGCCCGCCCTCCGTGAATCTCACGGGACACGAGGACCGTCGTCTAGGGAATAGAGGTGGAGAATACATGGTACCCCGTATCTTCCAAGCCATATCTCCACCCGGCATCCCGCGTCTGATCGGACCGGACTCATCGGTGGGGAACCCCGGACGGGACCGAGGTTTCCGCGCCCCGGGATCACAGCACAGCACCCCCAAACTGGTCCGTCCGTCGTAAATTGTGGAGGAAGAAGGAATAAATATATATATATAATATATGGACACGAGGCTTACAGTCTCTGTACGTTCTGCATGTCCTGTCATAGGAGTCTTCCTTCCGGGCAGGGGAGGGGGAGGCGGGTGCGGGGAAAAGGAAAAAAAGAAATGCCCGTGGCTTCGGTCTCCGGAACCCCGGGTGCCTTTTCTCTTCGTCGGGTGTCCGAACGTACCCGAGATCGACACTATGTCATTGACCCGATATGGCACGCGGGTAGGACGTAAGAGTGCAGTTCCCAGTACTGCCTTTCAGGCAGTCTCCCCTCCTCGCCCAACACATACCGAAAAACCTCGTCGTGATATTACCTCGACGAAAAAAGACGAGTACAACCTTGCCCTCCCGTCTCACAAAGCAATCATGGCGCGCAGGTACCGTTTTTATAATCCAGGGCTCGCCAGAGCCTGTCAATTCCAGGGGGGAAAAAGAAGAAATAGAAGAGAAAGAGGAATAAATAACAAGGAAAGAAGTATAGAAAGAAGAAGGAAATAAACACAGAGGATGGGTTCCAAGATAAGGCTAGAGATGCCTTCATAGAAATCCCAAAATGCTTCCCAAAGTTGTCCACCCCCCAATAGAAATGCCGAACCTCTACTTCCCCGACTCCAAATGCCACTTACACGGGGGGACAAGAGCCCGCCCTCTTCCCCATTCCAGCCGCAGCAGGGGAATAAAAAACACACAAAAAGCACAGGAGCGTGGGATTTCACCCCGTCACCCTCCTAACCCAGAGGCCCGTCGGCTCGTATTCTGCGTCCCGATCTAGTCGCTTATAGGCCCTGTGTAGCTTGAGACCCAGCTCGTACTCCTCCCTCTGCACCTCGGCCAGCTCCTCCCTCAGGCCCTCCACCTTCTGCTTCTCAATCTCTCGCTTCCGCAGCACCGCCTCGCTCGCCATCAGGTTGTCCGTCGGCATCAGCTCCGTCATCTTCTTTATGCTCTTGTTGATGTTGATGCGCCGGTGCGCCAGCGACTCGAGCCGCGCGTTGAGGTTGCCTACCCTGTCATTTGCCGTCTGCATCTCGATCTCGGGGGGCGCGAGCGGTAGCGCCTTGCTCGTCGAGGCTACCGAGCCGGGGCGGTCGCTGAAGATGGAGGGTGTCGCGCCAGACGACCACCCGCCGGACTTGAGGTACGGGGGCACATTATCGCGCCCTAATGCCGCCGCCTTGCGCATTTCCGCGGCCGGCGACGTGTAGGGGCTCGACATGTAAGCGCCAGGGTCAGGGGCGCCAACCTTGGATGGCGGTGACTGGTGATGGTCTCGGGGCGGGGACGGCATCGGGGGTGCGTCCAGATCGATTGACGGGTTTGAAGATCGAGTGTGGGAGGATGTGGCATATGTGGTGACGCTAAATCTCGACGGGGGCTGAGTCCAATTGTCTTCGGGAGCTGCCGTCGTCGCTGCTGGGCCGGCAGGCGCGCGGTATGACTCGGGAGGGTGTGGAACCGTCTGAGAGTCGAATGTTGAGTATATCGACGAGGTGGTCGAAATGTGATGTGCGTGAGAGGGGTGGCTCGAAGCTGAAGCGCTCGCAGAGGGGGCAGGAGGGGCGGCGGAAGGAGGCTTTCTCCGAACGGCCCTTGCGTTGTCGACGCTGATGGGAGCACGTACGGGGGCAGGGGCGGTGGGGCTGTGGGGGTCTGCGGCAGGAGACGGCGGAGCAGCAGACGCCGAGTGTGGAGGGGGGCTAGGGTAGGCCGTCCGAGGGTCCTGGTTGGAGCTTGAGCCAGCTGGCGGCGAGGAGATAAGGTTTGGGGCTGCGGGGTCCGCCCGATTCAGGTCGGTTTCAGACCCCGAAGGGCTGATAGGGGAGAGGGCTCCTGGGCCGCCTGGGCCACCGCGGGCACCCCGGCCCTTCGCATATCTTTCACGCTTACTACTTTTACGAGGGATCTGAAGCGGTGTCGCTTGAGGTGTGTCCTGCACAGGAGCGACGAGAGTGGTGCGACCGCTGGCACCTTTCCACTCCGGGCGAGTTGCGAGGCTGTTGCTGCCGAGGCTCGATTTTCTGGGCGGCGGTGCGGACGCCGGCGAGGGGGAGGGGGATTGTGCGGACGGCGAGGGCGCATCCGATACAGGTTCGGGAGAGGGTACGGATGTGAGCGCAGGTCGCCCAGGGCTAACCGGGGATCGAGTATTCGGGCCGACGCCGGCGCCAGTGCCGGCGGCATCTGCTGCTCCACGCATAGCTTTGAGCTTATCGCTAAACGTGTTCTGGGCATTCCGTAGCCTCGCAATAGCAGAGGTCGAGGCGGTGGGAGAGGTGGGAATTCCGCTGTCTGCGGCGGAGGTCGAGGCCGATGCGCCTTTAGCGGGTTTCAACCCTTGGACATATTCGACGGGCTTGACTTGGGACGAGACGCCGGTAGGGCCCAGATTCGGCTCTCCCGTCATAGCATCCCACCTTATGTCGCGGCCCTGGGCCGTCTTGAAGAGCTGTCTTCCCGTCGTCGACACGCTCTGGCCATCCTGACTCGGCTCGCGCCGTATGCTGTGGCTCCGTAGGCGCTCGCGTGACTTGGCCTCTCGAAGTGTTGAACTAGCAGCCTCTTGCTCTTGACGACGCTGGCGTCGCATCATGGGGATATTGCTCTTGGAGTGTGAAGGAGCTCGGGCCGGCGGGGGTCTGCTATCTAACCCGGTATCGGGCGCCTCGTCGATGGGGGACACATCGCGACTGTGTTTGGACATGATGTTAGCGGTTTGCCTTTAGAGTTGAGATGTGGGCTCAATGTTCTCCGTATCGGGTGAGGATTTGATTTCGTCTGTTCAACAGGGAGGGGCAAGCAAAATCAGCACACTCGTGGGGGTTAGGTCACGTATAAGAAGAGATAGCTAATCTGGTGCAGATGATCCTCAAGTCTCAGCTCCAGACGAAACACTCCCTTCAGGCATTGAGCATCACACAAAGTAGACAGCCAATAATGATCGACACACGTGCTAAAACGAGGACCAAGAAAGCAACCGCGTGAGACAGTAACTTACGCATTTCTTGAGTCTCCAACATCAGGCGAGCTCGGCGGCGAGATATCCCCCGCCGGGGTGCCGTAGTAGTTTTGGCCCGCCATGTTTGCGAAGTCGCCTCGGCTCGGGCGAGTATTTCAGGCTTGGGGGTGTGAGCCGAACTGGCGATGACGTCGGCCGCCAAGACACGCTGCACTCGGTCGGTCGTGGTCGTATTCGGTCGCGCGTTCAGTTGTGTTTGCCGTGAAAGGTGTGAGTGAGAGAGTGGTGAACAGCGGGAGGGCCAACGTCGCGGTCGAGATGGTGGTCGCGGTGTCTACAAGTATGGAACCGGGAGTGGGAGGAGGGAAGGGTTGCAGCCTGCTGGACGGTACAAGAGGAATTGCTGGTGAATTAAAAACGGCCCGAAGTGTGAGAAAGAGACGTGTCCGTGTCGGGAGGCGAAGCAAGGGTTGGGAGAACGGAATGGGATTGAAAGGAGCTTGAGGCTGAGCGATGTTGCCAGTTGGTCAACGCGAAGTCCAAGTCACAAGTCGCCAGTGAGTGAGTGGTGAGGCATGGAAGCAGGCAGGGGGCGAGGAAGGACCAGCCTGAAGTGGAGGGGTTCCTTCCATCCCAATTCAACTCCCAATACAACCCTCGTCATTTCCCAAAGTGGTCTAATCACCCCTCCAATTACGTCTAGGAGGGTAATAATACACACTGCTACAAACCATTATGTCGTCCATCGCAACAGTGTAACGTACGTCGAGAGTTGGCAGATTAACAGACGCAGTGGACCCCGCCCCTCAAGAGCCAACATAATACACATTATCCAGTCATCCAACACGGACGGGCCGTTCCCCTGACAGGTAGGTAGCTGTCAGCATGTACCAGCCTGCTCTGACCAATACAGTGCGTTGTACAACAGAAACATCAGACCAAGGGTCCCTCCTGGAGCAGTCAGTGGCTCTGGTCCTGCATAATCCGTTCTCTCGCCCGGTTCGAAGCCGCGGGCTCGGGATGGAATGCGTAGGACGGGAGCACGAGCTTGCATCACCGTCTCAAGTCCCCCCCACGACCCATGATCCCGGGGTCGAGAGCGCACATTAAGGGTCAAGCCTGGGCCCGAGTCCTTCTTCCCCTGTTGGTGGGGTTCCAGTGTTCCAGTTCTTCAGTGTTTCACATCCCCGCACACTAGCCCCATGTGGGAGATTGGCGCGGGACAGTGAATGGAACGATCCGAGAACAAAAGGGAGAACATGAAATTTCTCGGTTTTGCGACCGAGCCATGGGCTGGAACGGCGAGAGGAAACAAGGTGCGATCCTCGCACGGGTGTGCCTGAACTGACTGAACCTTTCTAGAAGCTGGGCCGGGAACTCGGAGGCGTGAGCTCCGACTCGTTCATATCGTCAGGCCAGTCCCCACTAAACACCTGCGTTAAAACACACCCTGCTCTGTTTACGTCCATGCGAAGGCCCGTCATGTCTCCTGCTAGTAATGCGCCTCATGCAAGAAAAAGCCACCTCCTAATACAATGTATCATTCTCGGCTCCACCGCGGACATTCCACGCATGTTCCACAGAAGCAAGCCATCCACGCCGGGTGGGTTACCGAGCCACCCTTCTGGGCTCCAAGCTCTTTCTAACTAACCGAATCTAGAATGTAGCAAAAGCCTAAATTCCACGAGAACGACGAGGTTATCAAGATTACCTGTAATACACTCCGCTTCACTTGGTTAGCTTCACTGGACCCAATCAAGCTTGCTACGCAGGACATGAAAATCTAAGAGAGCTCTGATCTCACATAATCAGAACTTTTTAACAGTCCATGTATTTGCATACTAGACGAGCCGGACGCCTTCGCAGTCTACCATTATAAATGAAGGACAAACGCCGCCCTTAATTCCTCGTAACTTCGTTATAATACCACCACCGGTAAATCAAAAGACCCGTCTCTCCCGCGCTACTCGAAAATCATGAAACCCCCGGGAGTTGGCGACTCCAGGTCCATAGGGCCATCCCCCCTGACCCGGAAATGATCGGTTTCGCGTACCCGTCCGACCCAACGCAAGAAGCCCAATCGTACAAACAACACCATCTAAGCCGTACAAGGTGGAATACAAACAAAGCACGCCGCCGACAATGCAAAGGCCTAGACCGCGGGCCTACCAAACCGTTGGCTGCCCTTAACGGGAGGCGGAGGTAACTGCGCCGGGATCGTGTCAACGTCGGAGTCAGAGTCACTGTCACTACCGGAGTCCACCTCAGTCGCCGTGGGCTGGACAGTCAAGCCGTTCGAAGAGGGTTTCGTGGCTGTCGCCGCTTGTGATGACTTCGGGGGCTGTCGCTGGTAAGGACTCCCACTAGAGGAGACGCGGTAGGGGGGAGGGCCGCCATGCCCCCCCGGCCGCCCCAGAGAAGGCCCGCCGACCTTTGCCGGAGCCGTCATCTCAGGCGCCGCCGCTGCCGCCGCCAGCCCACTGCTCGCCGGAGCAGCTACATCAGTAGAGGCGGCGTGTTTCCGGGCCGGCGACTCCCAGGGGCCTGCTGCCTGACTCTGAGTCGTCAGCGACTGTCCGTCCATGCCGACCCGGGCCTTCTTGCTCGCATGGCCGTATGGAGATTGTTTTTGGGAAGACGCCGGGGCCTGTGGACTGTCATGGGAAGCCAGGCCGGCCTTCCTCAACCGCTCTTCTTCGACAGCAGCCCTCCCGCGCCTATCGCGCAGCCGGACGCCATACTTCTTTCGAATTATAGACTGTTTGGTCGCGAAGCTGTTCTTTAAGCTGTTCAATTTCCGCGACTTAGCGACGGGATCGGCTATCGCCTGTTCCGCTTCTCGTATCCTTATGTTATGCGTCCCTTGGGCATCATCAAGCTCTTTAATCATGTCCGCTAGGCTCTCATCCGATAGATGCGCGTAGGGGTCGTATGAAGGTGAGCTCGGCAAAGCCGCCGTCGCTTCTGGGGGGTTCGGTCCCGGCCGGCTCATCCCGTGTGCCGAGTGGGGGTGTTGGACAGAAGTGGTTCGGGGCTGTGACGGAGGAGGGACAAACGTTCTAGACATGCTCTGCCCGTTTGCGGGAACCTGAGTGCCAGTGGAGGGTATTTGGCTGCTGTGTTGCGGTTGTGTCGACGGCGGTTGCGTTGGCGTATAAGGAGCCGGGCTATTTTCACTAGACGAGGCCACTAAGACAGGCGAGGCGGTTGCTCCGGGCGCGGCTGCGGGTGTGGGTGAGCCTATGGGCACGGGTACGCGTGAGGGGGCGATGAGACTTTCGCCGCAAACGTTATTCTTCTTGTGATAGTCGACCCCTGATGGGGTCGCAAAGGCCTGGTCACACTGCGGGCACATAAGTGCAACGCTGGCGGCCGCTGGTTTTAAGCAGACCTTCTTTCTTACGTGCTGAGGATATTGTTAGAATATGCAAGTTTCTTCCCAACTTGGTATGCCTTTCCTTCCGTCACCCGGGGCAATATGTCCACACTGGGAGAGGGGGGGGACTTACATGCTCCCGGATTGTGACTGAGTCGTAGTGTTTATAGCAGAAGGGGCATGTCCTTGGATCGTTAACATCCCCAATGGGTCGCGATGGCGCAGCCCCTTGGCCCCCCCTGACGGGGGGGACCGAGCGATGATGCTCGGACATGCCTTGGGACTGGGGCTGGGACTGGGGCTGGCTCGGGTATGCCGCAGTAGGCGGTTTGGAACCGGAGTCCCCGACGATATCGCCTGCATCATAGCCGAGTCGTTCGGCCCGAGCGAGCATATTGAGAAGATCCTTCGCTGGGATAGTGTTGAGCCGTTTCGACATTGCCTTGTCCAGCAGGCTGTCTGGTGCCTTTTTGATAATCTCATCTTCCATCTCCGCAAATAACGAGGGGGTGAAATGTGACAAAATCTCCCATTTTGCCTCCTTGACCAGTTCTTTCCCAAATTTGCCGATGGCTACCTTCGCCGCAAGCCCACTGCATTTGTCAATGAGCACGTTCAACTGTATAGGGGGAGAAATCGAGGTTAGTGTTAAGTCGCAGACAGGGGTGAAAGTGTCAATAAACAAAGCCACGGCCGAACCCGGCGCCATCCTGAACTTACCGAAAACGAGAGGTGTGCCTCTGGACCCGATAGAGACGTCTGCCAGGTGTCTCGTACGACACGACGCACAACGCTTGGGTGGCATTTTTGAACCAAGGAATAGAGGTTATTGCACTGGTCAACATATTCCGACGGCGGGATCTGAGTGTCAGTGGAGTCAGGCAGATGATAACCGCCCCCAATAAATACGTTCTCCACCGTATATGGATGCTCAACTGAATGGTTCGGGGGTCGGATTTGGCCGGGCTGGGGTTGAGTCCCTCTCTCAGCTGGCGGCGTTACCGAGTGCGGGACTGGTCCGCCGTGGGCTTGGTGAGGGCCGTGACTAGCCATCTGCGCGCCACCAGTACTGGTAGGTGGACCATGAGGGCTGTGGCTCCGATGAGGGCTGTTGCCTGCCATGCGCGTACCGTTGACGTCGGGAGGTGGGCCGTGGGATACAGCACTGGGCGCACTATTCACGGGTGACGCAGATGCCGCCATCTGTGAGACGCCGGGCAGCGTATCTCTCGAAACAAGATAACTTGCCAAATGTGATTGCGAGGGCGTTCGCGCTTGTGACTGAGGGCTCGGTGTAGGTATCTCGGAACGTCGAAGTGGCTGGATTCCGTGCGGAGGGTAGGAGACGAGAGTATCTTTGTTCCCGGTTGCCGCCTGTAATGCACTGGTCTCCGGAGAGGGTGCCTGTGTCACGGGCTTCCTGCCCCCAACCGTCGATGGTTGGGTCGCGCTTAGCGGTGGTGTGGAGGTTGCACCCATCGGTGCTTGGGCAGGGATTGGGTTGGCCGGTACGGGCTCCGTTGATATTGTGGCACCATGGTATGGAGTAGGACCGCCCGGTGTCAAGGTACTGGGAGATCGCGGGGTAGGATTGAGTCGCACCGCTGCGGCGGCGGCAGCGACGGCGGCGGCAGCGGTGGTGGGCTGGACCATCTTAACATCCAATTTCGCTTCGACTGGAGCAGTCGTTCCGCCGTTCGTGGTACCAGTCGCCCCAGATGGCACGGGCACGGGCACGGGCACGGGCTCCATGGCGGTCCTCTAGGATGGAATGGGTTTGCTTTCTAAAGTAAAGAAAGTCACGGGCAGTCTTCGGCCGCTACGCGCAGCCAGTCATCCTCGAGGGTTCACAGCGACCCTGACTTGAAGCAGGGAGGTGGGTCGCAGTTTGGATGCAGGATCTGCTTGATATATCAATGCCTACGTCTCACGAGGTTGCACCTTTTTTGCTCCTCCGAAAACAAGGATGTGGCCGACCTGCCGTCCGGCGTGGGAGTGCAATTGGGTTTTCTGAAGAGCCGCGAAGAAATAAATGGCGAGACTCGAAGTTGGCTCTGTCGAGAAGTGAAGTGGTGGGACGCGTCTCAGACACGCTTTTCTGAAGTGGGGTGGCGAGTACAACGTACAGTCGTCCTCTTGCTTATATAACTCAAGAGAAGGAACCTATTATAAAAGCAATAGTTTAGCTTATAAAAGTAGTGGGCTGGGGTAATATTTATATCCTTCTCTGGAGATGTCACGTGGTATATATAATTTATATATCCTATTAGATTTTAATTCTAGTATTGATGAAATAGCTAAAAGTATATAGAAGTATATTAACTCTTCTCATTAAACTCGTAAAACGATGGTAGGCACCGCTGACGTTTAACCCTTTTGAAACCGGAGGCCGAATCCCGGCAGAAAGCAGCGAGGGGCGATCAGTGTCAATATTAGTGTCAACATGATTATCAACTACCCACGCCCGCCCCTTCTTCTAAGCAATTTATTCACTAATATAGTAAGGCCACCAACCGGATTGGATCCCGCAGTGCACACAGAGAATGGCCAAGACTAGTCCGCCGTGCATCATCCCCATCATCGCCGGCCCTCCGACCACAGCCATCTCATTCTGAGTGGGCATGGCCTCTGCGCTTGGGCCCAGGCTGTTCCCCTGGTTATTTGCGTCGGTGGAGAGAATCTGTAGGTCGTACGTTAGGCCCGCCGGCGCGCAGACGGTACCTTCTGCGCAGGGCATGTCAACGCTCCAGAGGCCTTCGGCGCACCGTTGCCAGGAGTGGATACGGCAGTTCCAGATACCTTCCGAGTCTAGGCATGGAGATCCAGGCGCTTCGCACACGGGGACGCATGCCAGTGAGACGAGGCCATTGTGTCGTTGCGAGGGGGAGGCGGAAGCGGCGAAACGGGCCTGGTGTAGGATCGTGACAAATATGAGTGGGTAGAGGTATCTCCCTCCAGGTGGTATCCTGGATATTTTGTTGCGGGCTCTCGGGATAGTCGGGCTAAATTGTAGGATCCCCAGGCATAGAACCTGTAAGCCTTGGACGGAGCTTGGGAAGGCTGGCCCGTTGGGATCTAAAAGGACATATGTCCAAGTGTCGAGACCTGATACCAATGTTGGGGAGGCGGCCAATATCTCTCACTCTACTTGTCCCCCTCACCACCCATCCATCCCATTTAGGGTCGTACCTGGACAGAGTGCTTGTCGTGCTAGAAAGCCCGGGGTGACATCCCTCGGGTGGAATGTGTCCTAGATGCCGAATTGGTGCTCGAACAGGAGCGCGGGAGTACATACCAGTGTAAACTCTGGTCATAGGATGAAGTGCAACACTCGTATCTCATGTATGTCTGTATCAATTATCTTATCTAATTATGATGTCTACTGAACAAGAAGAAAAATATGCTCCCATGTGTGGTGTTGAGTAACAATAACGCCTAGTTCTCCTGCAAGTGTAGCGGTTTCCAGCCCTTGGTCCGCGCTTTCAACTCCTTAAGCTCCCGTTCCTCGTATAAATCGATAACCCATATCCCATAATTCCCCGAATATTAGTAGCATCTCATCATCCATGCACAATCGTACCGTTCCACGAGGGCTCATGATGCTTGGGGCGGTAAGATCCGTCGTCGAACTGTGCCGAGGCGCCACTTGCCGAAAGTGGGGCCGCGGTTGTGGAGACGAGCCCGGTTGTGGAGACCGTCGTGGACACCTCCGGCTCCGGCTCATACTCTAGATCATCCTGGGCTCCGGCTTCGGCTTCGGGTGTTGCCCAAGGCTGGTTTGTGCTACAGGGTATGGGGGAGGTGATGGTGGCGGGCTCAGTCTCGGGCTCGGGATCTTCTTTCTCTGCTGGTTTTGAAGGCAAGGGCTCCTCCGACGGGCATGGGGTCGTCGGCGTGGGGGTTGGGGTGATGGTAGACGACGGCGATGGCTTTGCGGGCGATGGCTTTGGGGGTTTGGGGCTCGGCTCGGAGTGTGACACCGAGGCGGACGCGGAACTGCTGTGCGTCGGTGTCGCGGCAGGCGGCGTTGGTTTACCCGTCTCCTTCACGTCGACAACCGGCACCTTATTGGTCTTAATAGGAGACAGGGGATGATTCGTTGTGCTTGTGACGACATCATCATCATCATCGCCGTCGTCGTCACCGGCTATGAATCCGGGAGCGGAGTCGGGGTCTGCGACGTTGACGACGGGATAGTCCTGGCCTCGGGCTACGGCACGGGGAGTAGGGCTGTGTAGGCGTGACGCGAGAGGATAGGCGTACGAGAGGTAGTGGTATGAAGAGAGGGTCAGGAGTAGGGTGGTTGAGATCTTCATCTTGATGAAAGAAGCAACTCGCACTTGTATCTAATGAGTGAGTAGATAAGACAAGCTGAGCAGCGAATTGCTCTTTCCAAGATCTGATGGGAGTCTCGCCGTTGGAATAAAAGGAACTTGGGAGAGAGTCTACAAGAAAAGCAAAATCGAAGATGAAAATCTTTAACTTGCGAGCGGGTCGCACTCTATTTTATTTACTAGCGATGCAACGGGGAGATCTAGAGAAATCGGTGGTTGGTAGCCATATCATCCAGGGCAAAGAAGCGAAGCCAAGCGCCCGTGCGATTACATTAAGGAAATTATTCTCAATGGAGGTGGTTGGTCAAGGGGAAGGTTTCACCCCGAAGCGCTGTGAGTGGCTCGTGCCAGGGGCATGGGACCAAACATGGAAATTAACATGTGGCGCTGAAACTTTTGCTCCCGGCCACCTCGATTTTTACGCGAAGCTGATTGGCCGTAAATATCAATATCCCCTGGAGACGGTCCAGTCGAGCCACATCGGCCGTGCAGGGGTCTAATCGCCGGCCCGCGCAAGTGTTTTTGGGAAATGGAAGGGCAAGTGGAAGTGGATAATCTCGTTCCCCGCCTTGCATGGGTTCATTCACACTTCTTTTCGATCCGAGATCAGTCTAGAACATTGAAGGGACGTGACACACGACTGTGGCTGTGCCACACTGACGCCTCAGCAACCAAGCCTCACAAGTGGGGAAAACCATTTCAAGTACATCGTATCGAAAATATAGGGTAGGGTACCTACATCGGGTGGGGCAGTAATTGTCAGAAGGCAGTGGTGGCCACATTCGGATGACGTACAACCCCCCTGCCGCGATAATTTCTTTGGCGGGGTAGCTTCGAGCCTGTAAGAAAGACTTGTCGCAAGCCGCAGGCGCCAGTCCGCTCCAGGAACCTCCGGACCACAGGGCAGTGTTGATCAAATACCACCAAATATCAAATACATACTTAGGCATCGCCTGATCCAAGTAAATAAATGAGCCATCTATGTTTTTTTCTTCTTTCATTCCGCGCTGTATCAAACTAAGTACGAGATCACACGATACGATACCACAGAGACGGCGAGCCTAACACTAGGGACCGATTGAGTCTAATCTTAAAGCTGCTTTAGTCTACGGAGTCCCCGTGCAAAATACTCGTACTCAGAGCCAGGAGCAACCCGCCAAGAGGCCAAACTGGTGGTGACGTGACGCCGTGATCCGGCTCGGCTCAGCCACGGCGCCAACGCAAAGGCAGACCAAAGATCCATCTCAACCGCCAACGCATACAAAGTATTAACTTGCCCTCATCTGCTCCGTTGCCGTCTCTCCACTCCCCCCCCCATTCCGAATTCCCCAACACCCTCCCGAAATCGGCGCCCAGCTCTCCGAACATGTCTCATCAAGGCTACGGTCAACCCCCCTACGGCGGCCAACAAGGCCAGTATTATCCGCCGCCGCAACAAGCGCCACACGGCCAGGGACAGTATCCCCCGCCGGGTCAGTACCCTCCGCAAGGCCAGTATCAGCAACCACCACCACCCCCCCAGGGCGGCTACTACGGACAGCCACCCCAGGGACAGTACCCTCCTCCTGGGGGGGCCCCTCAATACGGCAACTCTCCCCAGCCAGGCCAGCACGGCGGATATCCTCCTCAGGGCCACCATCAGCCATCTCCCCCCCAGCAATACGGCCAGTACCCTCCCCAGGGTCAATACCAGCAACCACCCCCACAGCAGCCTTATGGCGCGCCGCCGCCCGGCCAGTACGGCGCCCCTCCTCCTTCCGGGTCACCCTACGGCCATCCTCCCCCCCACCAGCCCCCCCAACAGTCCTACGGCGCACCCTCCTACCCTCCTCCTGGTGCGCAGTTCCCACCTACCCCCGCGAGTCCCGGATACGGCTCTCCGCAGATCATCAACTGGGACCCCACCGAGGCCGCGAAGGCCTGCCGCACCGCCATGAAGGGCTTCGGCACAGACGAGAAGCTACTCATCCGCACGCTGGCCGACAAGGACCCCCACCAGATCGAGGCCCTGAAGACATCGTTCCAGCGCCAGTTTAATCGGGACCTCGTCAACGATATCAAGAAGGAGACGAGCGGGGACCTCGAATACGGGCTCATGTCCGTCGCCCGAGGACCGCTGCTCGCGGATGTGCATAACCTACGGGACGCGCTCGCGGGACCGGGCACTAACGAGAAGCTCCTCAACGACATTCTCCTCTCGAGGTCGAACTCAGATATGCAGGCTATCAAGAGCACGTATTACCGCATCTTCTCGAGGAGCCTCGAGAACGATGTCAGGAGCGACCTCAGCATGAAGACGGAGCGGCATTTCATGATCGTCCTCGGCGCCACGAGGGCCGAGGATGCCGCGCCCGTGGTGCCGCAGCAGGTCGAGCAGGAGGTTCTGGAGATTTACAAGGCGACCGAGGGGCGGATGGGAACCGACGAGCTGCTTCTCTGCAGTATCCTGAGCACGAGGAACGATAACCAGATCCGCGCCATCGCTCAGGCTTACCAGCAGCGGTATAGCAAGAGTCTCGAGTCGGTCATTAAGAGCGTGAGTCTCCCCTCCCCACCACTCCACTTTAACCCCCTCCCCCGGTTACAAAATGACCAGTTAAGTAGTACGAAACTAATAACGAACGCAGGAATTCTCCGGCCACATGGAAGACGCCCTCCTCTACCAGCTCCGCCACGCAGTCGACAAGTACATGCACGCCGCCACCCTCATCGAAGAGTCAATGGCCGGCATGGGCACGCGCGAGAAGCTGCTCGCCAGGCGCGTCGTCCAGGCCCACTGGGACCGCACCACGCTGAACAACGTGCGCGCGGCGTACTCGCAGAGGTTCGGGAAGGACCTCGCGAGGAGGATCAAGGGGGAGACGAGCGGGGACTTCGAGAGGTTCCTGCTCGCGTGTATCGGGGAGCCGATTTAGTGGCGGGAAAGGGGGGGTATACGATGTATTTGATAATTTCATGTCTTCGTTCCTTTTCGGATATCCATGGGCTGGGGGCTTCTTTTTTTTTCAGTAGCGAAGGTTTCACGAGCATTATCTACCCTCCATGAAGGATGAATTAATTCGACGCATCCATAATATCTTCTAGACTGTGTGTCGAATAGCTTTATATTGATCGTCTAGCACTTGAGTCATGATATTATAGGTGAGAATTTCTGGACAGCCTCCAACCAGCTGTATGTCTAAATTATGCATTATGCAAATAGAAAAAAACTCCCTACCTGGTGTCAGGGAGGGGGATATTATATATCCCCATCACGCCGTTTTGCCATTAACCGCTACACTCCGGCCACACTCTCCCTCCTTCGTAGTCTCCGGCGGCACTATATCCTGGCCATGGGTAAAAACTGGTGCGGCCTCCACATCCAAGCTGCTACC
The DNA here is from genome assembly GCA_900312665.1 of Cephalotrichum gorgonifer. Taxonomy (NCBI): domain Eukaryota; kingdom Fungi; phylum Ascomycota; class Sordariomycetes; order Microascales; family Microascaceae; genus Cephalotrichum; species Cephalotrichum gorgonifer. The sequence continues at coordinate 108,500 of ONZQ02000010.1, read as the reverse complement.
ACTCTTGCCGCTCTCTTCTCCGGGCGAACCGGTATCCTTGGGGCGTACGGCCCTCATAGCCCAGCCTCCGCTCCATCCGAACCACCCGGGCTCGTGTGGCCCCTTGGCGAAGCCGATTAGAATGGAAAAGGCGATGAAACCCACTATGAACCGTTAGAACAAGCGAAGGGGGGGAGCGGGGAAGAACGGGAAGAGAAAGTGAGGAGGAAGTTGAGGAGGAGAGAAAGAACTTACTACCGCAAGCCCCACTCCAGGTCCAACCTCCCGCGTCGTAAAGCCGGTTCCCGATCGATGTCCCGGACAGCTGCCCCACGAACGCCATAACCATGTACGCCGTGTTCAGCCTGTTCCTCGCCTTCGGGTCGATGGTGTATATCGCGGCCCGATTAGCCACGCTAGCCGTCTGCGAGCCTACGTCGATGGCCACGGCCTGCACCACCGGCCCCGCGACCGTGAACTCCCCCGTGAACGCGCCGACAATGACTCCCGCCAACGCTAAGACTTGGCCGATCATGGAGGAGAGCCAGGGCGTCAGGCGGTCCGTTATGAGGCGGCCGTAGAAAGGGCCACCAACAATGACGACTATGCCGATGAGGGAGAAGAGGCCGATGGTCAGCGAGGGGTACTCGTAGGGCGGGGAGGCGAGGAGGAAGGTGAGCGTCGTCCAGAAGGACGTGAAGGAGGCGCTCATGCAGAGGGCGATGATGCAGGCCTGGACGAGGAGGGGCTCGGAGAAGAACATGCGGATGATGGAGGTGAGGATGCGGACGTAGCTGAGGTTCTTGTTGGTGGAGGGGTAGTCCGGAAGGAAGAAGAATAGCACGACGAGAATGAGGTGCTGGAGGCCAAAGGCGAGCCAGTAGACGTCGCGCCAGGAGGTGTAGTTAGCTATGGTTCCCGAGAGGAGGCGCGCGGCAAGCATGCCGAGCATGAGGCCCGACACTACGATAGAGAGGGAGGAGGCGCGGCGGGCGGGTGGGGCGAAGTCGCCGACTAGCGGGAGCATGAGCTGGGGCGTCACGGTCGTGACGCCGCAGAGGAAGGAGAGGGCGGCGAAGACTTGGAAGTTTGTAGTTATGCAGAGGCCGAGCCACTTGTGGTCGGGAGGTGATGAGCGTGAGTATTGGTTTCTTCGAGATCATTAAAGAAGGGGAAGGGGAGGGCCGCAGTAGGGGTTGTAATAAGCTGAGGGTGGCACTTACAAGTAGGGCGGTTATCCAGGTGAGGCCTAGGATGAAGGGGCGGCGCTTCACGATGTCGCCGAGGGGACATAGGAAGAGGAGGCCGGCGGCGTAGCCGGCCTGGAGGAGGGTCGCGACGGAGGACGCCTTTTCGTACGTCACCTCGAAGGTCTCAGCGATCTTGTCGAGGACGGGCTGGTTGTAGTAGAGGGTGGCGACGGTGAAGCAGGCCGCCTGGCTGGCCTGTTAGCAATGGGAATAGGACAACAAGAAGGGGGGAGTGAGACCTACAAAGCCGAAGAGGATGTTAAGAAACATTGTGAACTCGGGGGGATTGTTAGGGTCATAGCGGCAGCGCTTGGGGGTCCAAAGAAGGATCCGCAGGGCCCACGGCCGCAGCGGCCTCTCAGTGCTGGTCTCCATTCCGGTCCCAACTGGGCTCCTGGTTGGAGATGCCACTCCTGCCCCGGCTCCCACATCGCTGTTATTTACGGACGATGTCTTGAGATCCTCGAAAGTGGGCGAGTTCTGCTCCTTAGACGCGACATCGTCGTCAGGAGACTCGGGAATCCCCGAAATGTCTCGGCTCGGCTTCTCGTCCGATCCGCGGAAGCCTGGTTCCGACATCTCAGGGCCGAGAGTTGCTGATGCGCCGTCTACGAATGAAAGACACCGGGTGAGCTCATTGTCTGGCTCTTTCGAGCTGATGGAGGGGAGTAGAAGAAGGGCGTCCTCGAAGAGAGCAGAATAGCCATGTATTGAGATGTCCCGGGTGTATCTATCAACGGTACAAACATATGGTTGGAAGCTTTTAGTGCGCCGGCCAAGAGATGCCCCGGGGGGTGCATCTCTCCCTTGCTCCCCGTCGGAATTGGTCGGGGGTGGGTTCCAATTTGCATTGCCGAAGATCGGACTATAGTCCCCCGCTGCCGATGCTACCTTCCGTCCTGTTGTATTTGTAGGTGTTTAGGGAAAGCATGTCAACCATCGGTCATACTTGCCCCGTAACAGCCGACTCGTAACGACAGGCAGGAAGGACAAACCTGTGACCCCCCACCTTCCGCTATCACATCAGTCCCAATGGACATCTTTCTACACCGGTGAGTCACGACGTCCGGGTTTCCTTACTCCCCAATACTCTCCGCCCGCGCATGGATCCCGGCCGGCGGGGTATCGCCCGAAGTGGTATCATTGGAGCAAGAGGGCACTAACATGGGCAAACGTCATCAACCTCGGGAAGGAATTAATACATTGTGCTTAGTAACGAGATGAAGGGAGAAGCAAGTACCGAATTAGTCATCCAACTGTTAGGTCCAACCCCCAGCATATAATATTCTCACCCAAATTTTCCTGCCCAGACTTTCCAAGGGTTCTTTCTTCTCAACCACGCACCCGATCACCAACGAGGACTTAGGTTCACGCCCGAGCCCCCGTTCTCTCAGCGAGGTTCTCCTTGCCCCGACGTTTATGTGTCGGGCCTTGCGAGAGAAGGGATGCTAGAGAGAAGTACCCGTCAGTTTGAGGGAAGTCGTAGCTGTCTGTGATGGCTTCCCATGAAAGTACGGCGACAGTTTGTCCCAACGCTTTATCTTTACTTAAAAAAGAGAAAAGTAAATCTAGAGAATCTTGATATCATGTCTTGGCGATGGCTAGCTGGCTTCATGGGCTGCTCTCGCGCTTTCAAAGCCTCCCATCTCGTCCTATCCACGTGCTGCTGTACTCCCGGAATATTATGTATAATCCCAGTCTTCCCTCCTTCCTCATCACCGTATCGGCGCTCTCCTTCGGCGCGTTGCCCCCGCTACTCTTCCTCAGCAGCACGGGGAGGATCTGATAGCCCTTCTCTGCGTACCTCTCTCCTTATAAGCTGGTAGCCGTGCATCTGCTGCAAGGTGGAAGTGTAATCCTTGTCCTGACACGCCCGCGTCTGTTGCGATGTTGAACAAGTGTCAAGAGAAGGCCGGATAGGTCGTGAGGGACAGATAGACCACCGACATGACCACTAATATCCGGCGTGGCATATCATGACATGGTACACCGACACCCTTCAACCTTCAATAGTCCGGGTCGGGGTCGAGCTCGACCTCCGAAGAAGCTGCCAATATCGCTCGGCACCAACGATCGCGAATGTGATCAAGAAAGAGAAGACGCTACTGCTTTCGAGCTGATTGATACAAGTTGATGTGCCCTCTGGCATGCTACGACGGCAATACCCCATTACCCGAGAAACCGTTGAAAACAAAAACCCCTTCCCCAGCTCTATCTCATGCTCAGTCCGACCAAGCCCGCCTACCAACTCAGATCTGCTCGGTCCCTCGGTCACAGGATATCAGTTCGCTCAAAAGAACTGTAGGATTCGCTTGAACGCAGACGCCGGGGCCGACAGGGCACCCATTGACGAACTCGACAGTTACCCTAACCCTCGAAGCTGTACTTCAGCCAGGCCCCCAGCGCCCTCAGGCTCTCCCACTTAACATTCTCGTCAGTATCCCCCATCAGCTCCATGATGCGCCTCTTCAACCCCAGCTTCTCCAGCTGGTGCCTCTTCTCCGGGACCTCCTTCACGAGGCACCCGATGTCGTTACACGCGATGGCCAACACAGCCTTGTCCTGATCCCAGGGCTTGGCCATGATCTCACTTATCTTCCGCGGGAGCTCTCCCCTTTCGTACTCCAATATTTTCCGAGCGTTCTCGGCCCAGAACATGGCGTTGCGGTGCGGCGGCGACCACCGTAGATGTCCCGTATTGACCTCCGCCACGTACTCGTCGAATGTCGTCTTGGTCCGGGTATACTCCTCGAGCAGCTCCTGGAGAACGCCGAGGTCCTCGAGCAGTTCCTGGTCAGCATAGTGACGGCCGGCTAGGTTCCCGAGTACGGTCGGAAGCCTTGCGAGGACGGCCGTAGGAAGGAGGGTTTTCTCGTTGTTCTCGAGCAGGTTCCGAAGAGTGGCGATGATGACTCGGGAAATCTTTTCTTTGGGGGAGACCTTTAGGAGCTGGGAATAGAGGATCACAATGTCATATTCGCTGGGCCGATCTCGTTAGCAATACGGAACACCAATCGCTCAGGGAATATCACCACTTACTCGTTGAGATCGTCTCCGATCTTCTTGGCATCGAAGCTCAACTGCCACACGGCAAACAAAACGTGGTACAGCAGCTCTATCCCCACTCCACTGTCTACCTGTCCGTCAGGCCCCGTGGGCCTCTGGTTATTAGTGCCACTCCACAAACTGGCGGATGAGCTCTGCGAACCCAAACCGGCTGCGGACCCCAGGATGTCAATCATGGGCTTGACGGTATCCTCCCTTAGTCCCCAGAACTGGCTGCGCAGGCCGGGCGTAGACAGGACATGGGACAACTGCTGGACGGCGATATCTTGCTTCGAGGCGTCGCTACCCCTGACCTGCTCAGAGAGGTACGGCAGTAGGTCGGACAGAACCTGCACGGTTGCCTGGGACGAGTCTCGCGTGGCCCCAATGATGCCCGTCAAGACGGTGGATGTGAGGAGTCGGATAGGGTCGTCTGGTGTAGTCGAGTGGCTGAGAAGCGGGCGTAAACTCCGATAAGGATCGTCTGAGTCGAGCAGACTCTTCGCGAAGACGGTGCTGCCTGCAATATGACGGGGCGGACAATGTTAGCCTAGATCTCTGTTCTGGCGAGGTGAGGTAGAACATCTGCTGAAGAGAGGAGCATGCGTCGATGAATGGATGTGCCCGAAGAAGCTGCGCGGCCCAAACGCTATAATCCCTCGGCCCCCAAAACGAGTGGGTACAAACTTCCCAGTCGGGGTCGGCGATAACCTACAAGATATGAGATCGCTTAGGAGGACAAGGAGATATTGAAGCATGGCCGGCTGCTTCGCCGCCGACTCGAGGATGCTGGGCCGGCCGGCTTGGCCAGCGAATAGCGACGCGTATGCGGGCACATCGTCCTCGACGATGGCCTGCTTAGTATCGGGCTTCTTCGCGCGGTCGACGGCACGGATCCTGGAGAGCTGGTCATCTGTTATGATGCCAGATCGGACGGCGCCATCCCATGGGATGGGTCTTTGACGGATGTTGTTCTGGAGCGAGGCCAGGTAGGCCGGAGGATCGAGGAACATTTTGACGGAGAGCTGCCAAGGAAATGAATGGAACAAGAGATGGCGTCGTTAAGATGAGGAGATGAGGTTGACGACGGGGGCCGCGAACCTTCTGCCGGGTTGATGGCTGACGTGCTGCGAGCGAAGCAGCTCGGAAAGAGGCGGATGGACGTCGATGTGGTTGATGAGCGCTCGCTTTGGGCGATATCGCAGGAAAGTGACGTCGCGAGCTTGATCAAGGCTCAGACAAATGGGGGCTATTCGCTGATTGGGATTCGGTGCTAATAGCTTCGAGTAATGGCAGAGCAGCTAGTGGGGTTTGCTGACACAGACTCTGAGAGCCTATAATAAACCTTCCCCTCTCAACTTTCGTACATTAGCTGCCGCTGTGTGAATGTTGGACAGGGACTAACAGTGCCAGGTGATTATACACACATGACCAGAGTGCCCGTCTCATGATTAAGGTCAGATAGAGGGATAATATTTGAGTCTTTAACTCTGACTATGAATCCGAGTTCCAGACCACAAACCAATGCAAGGCACGAATGCACCTTTAGAGACAACTACGATGGCTGGGCTATGGGGCCGGGACAATTAGCTGAGGGAGCCCCCAGGAAGAAGAAGAGATGCAGGTACGTTAAACGGGTGCATTGTCTCAAGGTACGGGTACTCAAGGGTGTGATGAGAACTCGTCTCTTGCTTTCCTCTAGCTCTCATCCAGGAACGGAACCGTCCGCCAAGGTCATCGTCCCGAGACTGCGGAAAATCTCCGCCTACAGTTCTTTAGTGCAGTTCAGAATGAAAGGCTGCAAGAGACATTTTGCACCCACCAGAATGACAACTTACCACCCCAATATCCTGTGAGACCGTGATACTACGAGTATGACGTCTAATACATTTATTGTATGGAGTGCTTGGACCATGCACACGGCCAGCGGGGCCTTACGGCGTTGGGGAAAGAACTGCGATCATCCGCAACTCCGATCCTGCATGGGGGAGCACGGGTGGATCTCCGGCCAGGAGAGAGCGTTCTCGCCAAGAGACGCGGGCGTATGTTGGAGCGACGGTACAGTACTTCGTAAAGCACCTGCGGCAACGGCAACCAGGGGAGACAGGAGGGAAGGGAAGCCCATCAGATCGATCGACGTGGTCTCGGGGTTGGGGCGGGCCGGGGGTGGTGGTGGGGGGCCTGGGCCTGGTCATGGGACTACCGACAACTCACAGCTCACCCAAGCGAGAAGAGGGAAGAAGGACATGAATGACGGACGAATGAACTTGGTGCAGTGGTGCCGTGACCAGTGTTTACATGTACATGTATTGTCCAGTCGAGAGCCGTGAGCCTGGTCGGTGTCCTTCCACCGCTTTTACGAGTACGAGTACGAGTTCAAGGCGTGGAGACCATGCGTGTGCTAACCAGCTCACCTTGCAGCGAAAACTGGAGCATGTGCGCCCGAATTTTAGGGACCAGCGGCCTAATAATTCCCGGGTGCCGACCCGACCGAACGCGGGCGGCGCACAGAACCCCGGGTCCCGAAAAGAAGAATGGGCCAAAAATCTCGCAATCTTGGGCCGGGCGAAGAAACAATACAAATAAAAATGAGCGAAACATGCCAGGATCCCGCGGGTAACGAACGACAAAAGAGAGAGAAAAAAAAGAAAATTTCCAGGGGCACATCGCCGGGTTGTAATTGAAGGGGGGGATGTGTGACGGGGAGGTATATGGGTGGAGTGGTTAAGGTCGACGCTGCGAGCAATAATTGGAGGGGAATGTCAAGCAGAAAAATGCGCGGGGTTGGAGAATCGTGTTGTGGTGTGCGGTGAGGTGGCTGGTAACACTAACAACCCACCCCTCAGCTGCACGGTACCTAATTATTGGCCCAGTTCCATATGCACAAGTTGGATGCCACCCAAGCCATCCCACTTATTGTTATAATACCTGCAGGTAGATCTCACACCCGGGTCTCTCTTTTTTTTTTCTTTCTCTTCCGCATCTGTTACTTTACAGTTCTCTGCTAAATATGTTTCTCGTTTGTTCCTGAATCGTTATCTCGTCGTCCGCGAAAAAAGTCCGATTTCCGGCATTTGTCTCACTTCCCTTACTGACACCGTGCTGTGGTGTAAGTCGAACTTATATACACACACAGCCTGGGCTTACGGGGCCAGCATATCCCGGCTTCATCACCAGCACCACTCTCCGCCAAACTATTAGAGGGAACCGGCAGTCAAAAAAAATTGCTTGCGACTGAGGAAACGAGGTGGAAGATAGGCCGCTAAACTGGCTTCAAGCCTGGCGTGAGCCCTTCTCCTGGGGAGCCATTCATTGGGTTCTCCTCATTCCTCCGACCATCCTGAGCTCTTCATACCCAAACCAGCTCTTCCCCCTCAATCGCCCTCATTGAGATCGGAATCTCACCCTCACGCGCACAAAAACAAGATGGACCGCAATCAGCGACTAAGGGCGGCGCTTTTCGCCGCCTTCCTCCTTTTCCTCGCCCCTTCGCAAATCCAAGCCTATCCCTACCCGAAAGACGACCTCCATGATGCCGGCTACTCCTACCTGATGCCCCGCGCCTGCGAACAATACTGCGGCGCCGACAACCAGTACTGCTGCGGCGCCGGCTCCGCCTGTTTCACCGAGAATGGCATCGCCAAGTGCGCCGCCGGCCAGAACGTCCTCACCACCACCTGGACCGAGACCAACACCTTCACCAGCACCATCACCACCAAGTGGGTTGAAGCCGCCCCCACGCCCATCGACAAGTCCGTCCCCTGCGTGCCACAGAGCCCGGGCTGGTCGTCGTGCGGCTGGATCTGCTGCGACTGGTGGCAACAGTGCGGAGAGATAGGCCAATGCGTCCCGAAGCCCGGCTTCGAGGACGGGCCCCCGGCGGGGAGCGGGACCACGACCATCGTCATGACAACGGACGGCCAGCTGACGACGCTGACGACGCAGTTCTCCGCGCCCTTCCGCGTCACGGGCACGGGCAGCCCCGAGTCGACCGGCCTCGGCGGCGCCGGCGGGGCGGGCCAGGACGACGACGGCTCGGCGGGTCTCAGCGGGGGCGCCATCGCCGGCATCGTGGTCGGCACGCTCGCGGGCATCTGCCTCCTCTCCTTCATCTGCTTCTGCTGCATCGCAAAGGGGATCCTGGGCGCCATCTTCGGGAGGAAGAAGAAGGAGGACCACTACGACGACAAGTACACGAGGAGGAGCAGCCGGCACTCGAGCCAGCACACGAAGCGGCAGTCGCACGGCTCGTGGTTCGGGAGCAGCGTCAGCACGAGGCACGAGCCGAAGAAGAAGTCGGGCGGCGCCAAGTGGCTGGGCCTCGCGGGCCTGGCGGCGACGATGCTGGCGCTGCTGAACTTCCGCAAGAGCAAGAAGAGGCCCGAGTCGAGGACGCCGACCATGTACACTGACTCGTACATGTACACCGATTCGAGTCCCAGTAAGTTTAATCCCCCCCAAAACACTCGTGACACCGAGAAGGATACACAGGAACTAACCCCTTTCAACAGGCAGTTCAAGCTCCGGAGGAGGATCGAAACATGCCAGCCGCTACTCGCGCCGCTCGGACGGACGCTCACACCGCTCAGCCTACACCCAACGTACGCGGCAAACCGCGGCGAGGAGTAGCAGGAGGGGCTCCGCCCACGGTAGTTAATAGTGGCTGGAGTTGGCCCTCTCTCGTCTTCAGTCCCGCTCCACCTCTACTTACTCACCTCAATGAATGTCTCCACGACACACCGACACACATTAACAACACACTCACCTCTTTGAAGCCCCACAACCATTTTTGTACATGGCGCTAGAAAACACTTCATGGACCGGCGTTCGGAGAAGCGGGATTTGCATCGCGGACTGGATCGATTTTTTTTTTCCAAACCGCAATTTGTGTTTACAGTTCTTGTTTTTATTGTTTATAATTTTTTTTGTGCTGGGGCCCTAGTTTTATAGGGGCGCGACGGGGAGAGGGAGGGTTATGATGGACATGCGACCCAGTTGGATGACGGAACGAGACGGATACGAGATCGGATCGCTCACCAAATTTTTGGTTAAGAGAATGAATGAGAATCAAGATTTTAGGGGGGTTTACATAGAAGGGACTCACGTCTCGATGAATATTACCTCTCAGCGCTCAAGTCACTCTAACCCACTCTACATACATGTCGATGTTCAAGTGCCTCCTTCCGCGTCAATGTCTGTCTAGTATGTATGCTTTCGGGTTCAAGTCAGTTCAAGTTGAGCAGGGGGACTAGCCAAGATTGGAATCACATATCCTACTTGGGGTTTAGATCATGTTTCTTCATTCATGTACAGGTGTTAATGGGAGTCGCGAGTGGCGCAGCGCTCGAACTAGTTCTAGACGCAGCAGCGCAAGAGTCCCAGCAGCAAGACCGCGGAACCGCGGGGGACGACCTGGTGTTTTTTGGTTTCGTGATTCTCGTTCACGGAAGATTCTTGTCTTCATTTGTTTTAAATGTGCCTTTTGTAGCCCCCATTTTTGCTACACGTAATGCAATAAGGAACCCTCTTCACTCCGTTGGAGACCCATAAAACGCAGAAGAAACAAACCATAGCCCGAATCCCTTTGCCTTGCCTCTAAGCCTCAACATCGATGTGGGTCTTCTCCGACACGTAGATACCGTCAAGGAACTGTATTTGCGAGGTGCAACTTGGTTAGCGAGTCCATTCCCAAGGCGGCGGATATGTATAAGTGAAGCCCCTCCCTGGATAGGGGTCGGGTTGGCATTGGGGCGTTGCGATTGGGGAGAGCCGTTTCCTCTCCTGGAGCCTTTTACTAACCTTACGGATATCCTTGTTGCGGACCCTGCAGCTCTGCTGAATGTCCGCCGCGCTTTGGGAGACATCCTCGACCGAGTTTCCGCTGAGGATGAGCTCATCCTTCTGCGCCGTCGAGACGACGACCTCGACACCGGGCCTCATGGACACCCTGCGGACGATCTTCTCGCCGATGAAGTTGCTATGGGGCAAAAATACGTCAGCACTTCAGTCCAGCCTTAGAGACTCTCTCTCCCCTTTTCACAGCCACGGGAGGTCCCTGACGCCCCCGCCATCCCCCCTCTCCCCCTTCTTCGGATCGGTTGAAATTTGCATACCGGATCTCAACATCGTAGCAGCCGGTCTCGGCGTTCTTCTCGAGGTTCAGGTTGATGGGGAAATGGGCGTAGACGTAGCGCATCTTGTAGAGGTAGCCCTTAGTGACACCGGTGATGAGGTTGGTGATGAGCGACTTGACCGTGCGGAGCGAGGCCACGTTCTTCCTAGCACCGTGGTGCATCTCGACGCCAACGGTGTTGGGCTTGGGCTTGGTGAAGGTGACGGCGACATGGCTCAGGTCCTTCGAGAGCTTGCCTGCAGGATTTTCCAAACGACCTCCGGTCAGCAACTCCTTCTTCGTGGTAGATATCCGCCTATCGGCCATCGGGGGATTTCGTGATTTCTCGTACCTCGGGGACCCTCGACAGTGACGTGGCGGGCCTTGATGTTGACCGTGACTATTCCGAAAAGTTAGCAGCGGCTCCCATGAATATCCCCCAGAAACCTGCACAGCTGGCCCCATGAAATGGTCCAATATCCCCTCTCCTTCATTTCCCCCTCTTGCGACGCCTCCGTGTCAGGTCGAGAAAAAGATGATTCGGTCGGTACTTACCCCCCTCGGGGATCTCGATGAGCTCCTGCGAATGAATGTACTTCATCCTGACGGTGTTCCTTCAATTGTGGTGTTGAAGAAATTTGGGGGTATCTCGAGGAGTTCGGGTTCGGGCTGGGGGTCACGAAATTCTTTCGAAGGGCGGGAGAAATTTGGCGGGACCTGTGGGAGTGCAGAAGTTCTAGGGCTCCGGTTTGCGCCCCAGGATTGTGGGGGGGTGGTGCGCCCGCCAAGGTTTTGCCGCTATTCTCCCGGCGCATGCGCCGCCTGCTTTTGTGGCTGGTGAAAATGCAGTGAAGATGAACACCACCATGGAAGGCGGTACCATGTATCGAAAAGATGTGGATACCCGCAGATGCTTAGTCATCTATCACCTTGGCCACCCATCCTGCGACGTCAACAGCTGGCTAGCCGTATGTGGTGCGTGCGAGGTATTACGAGCGTGGAGTACGTAGGGGTCGTCGTCGTTCCCCCTCCATGTCCATCTGTTTAGTTAATACTTGCTTGTAGCTTGGCCAACCGACGAAGCTTCACGCCTTGGGCCAAAGCTCAATTGATCTTCTTATATCATCAGGCATAGCCGGCCTTTCCTCAGTTTAGCTCGCCCGACTCATAAATTCCGCCCACCATGTCCTACTTCTTCTCCACCCCCGTGGACATCGACATCGTCCTCGACAATGCCGACGACCGCCAGATGGTCGACGTCAAGCTCGACAAGAACCGTCGCGAGAAGGCCCCGCTGTACATGGATGGCGAATCCGTCAAGGGCTCAGTTACGGTCCGGCCCAAGGACGGGAAGCGCCTGGAGCACACGGGCGTCAAGGTCCAGTTCATCGGCAGCATCGGTACGGATATATATTCCAACCCCCCCCGCAACAGCGCCCTTCGTCACACACGGAGAGATGGAGTCGTGGACCTCGCATTCTGAACTTCTAGATGGGCCGATACTGATACATCCCATTGGTTAGAAATGTTCTTCGACCGAGGGAACCATTACGAGTTCCTCTCTCTCGTCCAGGAGCTAGCGGCCCCCGGCGAGCTCCAGCACCCGCAGACCTTCGACTTCAACTTCAAAAATGTCGAGAAGCAGTACGAGTCGTACAACGGCATCAACGTCAAGCTCCGTTACTTCGTCCGCGTAACCGTCTCGCGCCGCATGGCCGACGTCATCCGCGAGAAAGACTTCTGGGTCTACTCGTACCGCATCCCCCCCGAGATCAACAGCTCGATAAAGATGGACGTTGGTATCGAGGACTGTCTACATATCGAGTTCGAGTACTCCAAGTCAAAGTACCATCTGAAGGACGTCATCGTCGGGAGGATATATTTCTTGCTAGTGCGCTTGAAGATTAAGCACATGGAGCTCTCCATCATCAGGAGGGAAACCACTGGCGCTGCCCCTAACCAGTACAACGAGAGCGAGACGCTAGTAAGATTCGAGGTAATACCTTTTGCCTCAAAACAACCACGCCTATGCGTTAGCCCGCGGTCCATTATATTAACTGACAGCCTGCTCTTATAGATCATGGACGGTTCGCCCTCGCGCGGAGAAACGATCCCTATCAGGCTCTTCCTCGGAGGCTTTGACCTGACCCCAACCTTCCGGGACGTCAACAAGAAGTTCTCGACGAGGTACTACCTTAGCTTGGTCCTAATAGACGAAGGCAAGTCCCTCCTCCCCGTCCCCTGCGACCACCCCTCGCCGCCCATATTCGCCCAGACTAACCGGGTTTTTTTTTGGGCGGCAGACGCTAGGAGATACTTTAAGCAGTCCGAAATCATCCTCTATAGACAGGCTCCGGAGCTTCCTGGTCCCGCCGCTACCGCCTCCGCGCCTCCGGCGGACGACAGGGCTCTCGCTTCTGTACCGCCGCCGGTACCCGCTTAGGAAGACCCGCCCCGGCAGTAGTTTCTCGGGAAGAATCCGAGCTTTTTTTTTTCGTCTTCTTTTCTTTTCTACTTGGCTGGTTAGGCATTCTTGTATTCACTAGCATAGGGGCACGGCGTCCGGTTCATTCATTCGTTCATCCCTATTTTTTTTCCTCGTTCACCGTCTAAGCGTGTGGTCTCTCGCCGCAGGCGATGTGGGCAAGATTCGTCATTTTTAAAGCGCTGGCTGGCTGATAGAGTGGTCTCTTGCCTCAAGTGATGTGAGCGAGATTCGCCCACCTTCTTAAAAGAGTTGACTGGCCGTTAGTGTGGTCTCTCGCCGAAGTGGCATCACGCGCTCTCTGTAGAAGCCAGAAAAAAATGTCACACCTGTTCTTTTTTGCCAGGTGAATAATCTTCCCGTGGTTGCCATTGTAAAGTCCTAATTTCACACCAAGCCAAAGAAAACAGTTTCCATGCGGTCCCAAAAACAAACAAGTTTACAATCCCCCCTCCCCCTGGCCCTTGTAAAGACAAACAAAACACCCTCAGAGAACCTCCATCGCATCCCCGTCCTCAAACCCGAACTGGTTGTTCTGAATAGCGGCGATTCTGTCCAGCTCCTCCTGATACGCCCGCCTCACATCCGCCAGCGTAACGACCCTCCGCTTGCCCCCCTTCTCCCCATCCCCGTCCGCGCTGAAGTCTTCCGAGAAGATCCACGCCTGCTTCGGGTCGACGCAGCTGAGCGCGTTGATGAGGAGGAGGTAGTGCCGCGTGACGGGCGTGTCGAGGACGTCGTCGCCCATGAGCTTGTCGCCCTCGCCGGCCGCCTTGAACTTTTGTATCCTGTCCAGAAGGACGGACGCCGCGCCGCGGTAGTCGTTGCGGGTGATGCGCCACGAGTAGAGAATCTGGTGGTACGGCACCCCTCGCGCCGCGTCGACGACGGACCGGCACTTCTGGGAGAGGATGTCATCGACGGCGGTGGCGAGGTTTGCGAAGGGGAGGGAGGTGAGCTCGGTGTTGTGGCAGGTCTCGCACATCCTGTCGACGAGCTTGCGGAGGGAGGCCTGCTGCATCGCGTGGTCGGTCATCGCAAGGAGGGCCGAGTGCGCGGCGTCGAAGTGGGAGAGGGTGACACAGGCGTTGAATTGACGGCTAAGCATCTCCGTGCGGATCACGTTGCTGTCGGAAGGAGAGGAGTGAGCGAATTGGAGGGCGAGACGGGAGTACTCGGCGACGTATGAGTACGCTCGATATCGCTCGAAGAGCGCGACCACGTGGCAGTAGTACTTAGCCATGCCTTGGTGGAGGAGATTCCGCTCGGTCTCGTCTAAGAGACCGACGCTGTGTCTATCCGTTCCGGCATCCGTCACGCCTAGCCTAGGTTAGTAACAGATCATACCCCACGGAAGGATGATAGGTGTCACAACTTACTCATTCCGATAGCCGCCTTCCTGAACTGAATGGCAGAAGCTGAGAAGTCCTTCAGCGCAAGGAACACACGCCCCTGGACATAAGTCGAGAAAGGGCTTTGGTCGCTGAACGGCATGAGCTCTAGAGCGAGGTCGGGTCGATTCTGCTTCACAAGGAAACATTGTATATGAGGCGGCGAGAGCTCAATGTCACTCTCTGGGGAGCAAAGATTGGCCACAATCCCTGTGAGACTCGACGCGAGGGGCTCGTGCTTAACGTCCCCAAAGCCGAGAAGATGTCCAATACTTCCCTCTAACGCGGTGATGATTTGCACCTCTTCGCCCTCCTTCCTCGATACAGACGGGGACCCTCCTGAGATCGAACCGGAGCGGTCAGTCCGCAGCGGCACGGATATTTCAGTCCTTGACAGCCACCGTAGGAGTTCGAGTCGGCACAAGACGTCGACGAGCCTGCGGAAGATGCCCCCGACATCTAGCCTGTGGTGTAGCGCATCCTCCTCTTGCTCAAATTCAAACTCCATATGCACCAGCAGTATCAGCTGGCTCCAGCAGACTTTCCACTGTAGCTCCAAGCCGTCCTGCACGGCCTTGACCGCCAGCTTCTTACCAAACTCGGTCAGGGGGTGCCGTATACCACAACCCGACGAGTCCACGGGCGTGATGAGGTCGAATATTTGCTCGTAGAGATCAAAAGTCACGCGGTTGAAGTTCTGGCCCAGGCTATCCACGACGGGGGTGCAGTCTTCTTCCGTGAGACCCCGCCAGAAGCCGGCCTTGTCCGAGAAGTACTGGACCCTCTCAAGGTCCGTCTTTGTCGTGTCTTCGAACAACTCGGGGCGAAGGACACTGTTGCAAACCTGGAGAATGTTGTCCGGCAATACATCAAGGAATGATAGGGCGGTTGAAACGAGAGTAGCCGCGTCCTCTTGGCCAGCATCCGGCCTCGAAAGACCATGGTAAAGCTTCTCCAGAGGACTGCACTCGCGGATGGCAGAGATAAAGTCGGCACACACCACCCACGTAGTTTCCGTGTTGGAGTCTAGTACCAGCGACACCGCCTCGCCGCGCCTCTTATCCAGCTCCACTACTAGCCGATAGAACCGCCTCCAGTGGATCTCACCCGATGATCTGAACTGCTCATAGTCCATTCCTCCGGATTGGTTTCGATCAAGTGTGGCAGTGGATGCTAGAACGGAGCATATCGCTTCCGGTATACTGGTGACGCCCCTCGACGAAGCTTCCACGTTCTTGCCTAAGCCCCGTTCGTATATGGCTAGAGCGGCTTCAAGGGTAGATTTTGTGAACCGACCAGGGGAGAGGATGATCTGGAGCCACTTCTCGGTGGCATCGGTAGCGTCACAAGGACCCGAGGTATCGGCGGTGGGCAGGCTGGAGTCAAAGAACACGGGTTCGCACCCGGCCTCCCAGGACTCAGCCATATCCGCCAGCGCAAGTTGGAGTCTTTGAACACGGTAGGTGGTGTTGTTCTTCCACAGCACCCATACACAGAATCCCCTCTCGTCGAGCGCGGAAGCGCCGAAATCGGCAAGCGTCCAGGCATCGGAAAGCGATGGCGCATTTGGAACAAAGTGGTCGTTAGGGAAGGCGTCCTCTAGGACGACGCTCGAGTCATGCTTTGCCAGTACCTTCCAAAACTTGAACTCGCCAGGCCCTATTGGGGAGAAGGTGACGCAGAGAGCTTGACCCGGTCCAGATTCGACGATGCGGACGAGATTCGCTTGAGAAGGGTCGATGGTCCATTTCCCTATTTCTTGGGGGTTGTGCTCGCGGTTTAGGATATCAACGGTGTGGAGAATCTGACCGGTCTCGGGGTTCCACACCCGCAGCCTATGATCAATGCAGACCGTGAACAGGAACGAGGCATCGCCTAGCCCAAGCGAGGACACCTGAGCTGATGCCGCGGCACTATAGTCCATGTGAATTTTGCCGAATTTGACGGTATTGCCCGCACGGATAGGTAATAGGTTTCGGAGGCCTTGCGACCAGGTCTGTGAGTTGTAGCTCGCCTCTACCCATGGATTCGCAGTGGCTAGAGAGCATACGTTAGTACCTAAACAAGATGGACTCATGAAAGTAGGATAGGGCCAAGGTCAAACATACAGTCGGTGCCTCGATTCCTGTCCAGCCTAACAAGCCCGCCATCGTGGAGCGTGACGAGCAGCCGATCTTGATTTACCGCGACCAATCGGTGAGGATGTCTCGAGGTGAGCGAAGGGGGGAGATGCACACGGCACACGTCCTGAATGTTGGAGTCTAGAGCTTCTCGTCGACGAAAGATGTCTGGGCGGAGGGAGAAGGAGTAGAGGTGATTCAGCTGGTCAATGACGTAGATGAAGAGGGCGTCGTGGTCCTTGGGGTCGGTTAGGGCCACACAGGAGGGCAGTATGGGAACGGCGAAGTTGAAGTTGAGGACGAGAGGCGCGTCGAGGTCCTTCTGCTGCTTGCAAACGTCGACGGCGCGCACGCTGAGCGTCATTCCATCCTCCAACACCCTCCATAGAAAGCTTGACGGCGAGGCCGACCATTTGCGCTGGTATACCGAGGACGCGGGCGCAAGGTTCTTCAAAGCAAAGGCAGTCTCCTCGTCCGAGTTCCTTCCATCATTCCCCGCATTTCGACGGCTGGCCCCTCTCGCATGCGACGACGGGGAGGGCACCCGGATGTTGACGACGAGGGTCGAGGAGGACGGCTCGAGGTTCAGGCGCGTTTCCTTGAAAAGGTATTGGCACTCCATCTCGACCCCATATATTCGGGATAGTTGGGATGGAGATGGAGGGTAAGACACGTATTAGGGGTCGGGGTCGTTTAGATCGATCGACTCGAATGGCGGTATCTCGGCTCGGTGGGTGTTGTCGGGCCTTTGAACCTGAGGTGAACGTTGGTCGCGAAATATTTTGGCGTGCAGGGTCCCAAGGACGAAGCAGCTTCGTTTTGGCACAGGGTAGGTGCATACTGGAAAACACACGCTAGGCTTAAATAGGCAATCAGCTTCGGGTCGTACATGTACGCTTCCTTCGCTCACCATCTTCATACAGAATCCGAACGTCGCTCAACCTCAGCAACTCCAGATATATACGCATCTTCCAAAGATAAGTGCCTAGATCTGAAAAGGAAAGTAACGAGGATCCATTGTCCAAATCAAGGGCGCGACGAGAGGTCCTCGACCCAAGCCTCTTGACGATGGCCCAACATCACGTACGTCCAACAAGTAAACAGGGCGGATTGTTGCAACAACACCTCTTTAATTATGTCCTACGACTTGTCTAGTTCATTAAATATATTCGATAGCTGAAAGCCCATAGAAACCAAACGCCACAACTGATGCACCGAAAGTCATCCTTGCCCCAACCTCACAGCATACATAGGTATTTCTTTTGGGCGCCAATGCATCCCTTACCAAATCATGAGAATGCCTGTCATATAGCGTCGCACCCAGTCCCGTACCTGAAACGAACCTCCTAGTCCTTGTCTTTGTCCTTATCCACCTCCTTGGGGTCGCCAATACCATCTTCATTGATAGCAAAGAGACAACTACTCTCGGGAAGGCAGGGGCTGTCGTAAATCTTGGCGATTCTGGTCTCGGCGCGGCCCTTCTTGAGGCTGATCCGGGTCGTGCTGGCGTGGGCAATGATGTTGCCACCGATAGGCTTCTTCGGGTCCGGGTTGAACATGGCGCTGGGTCCACCATCGACCTGGGCGACAACCTGGTTCGTGATGACGACGGCAATGCCAAACTCATCTGCCAGCCTCTGCAGCATACGCATAAACTTGGCAAGGTGGGTCTGCCGTGATGAGAGCTCTCCACGGCCGGAGAAGTCAGTACGGTACAGGGCCGTGGCGCTGTCGACGATGAGGAGCGAGAACCGCGTCTCGCACATCATCTGCGATGCCTGGTTCAGGAGCTCAAGCTGGTGGTCCGAGTTGTAGGCCCGTGCGTACGCGACGTTGTCGAGGACTTCCTCGCCCGAGAGGCCAAACCGATTTGCTACCGACAAGAGCCGGACGGGTCTGAATGTGCCTTCAGTGTCGATGAAGAGGCACTTCCCCTCACCACCTCCCATGTCGAAGGGCAGCTGGCAGGTGACGGCGAGAGTGTGGCAGATCTGGCTCTTTCCGCACCTGAACTCTCCGAACAGCTCAGTTACCGACCCCGTCTCTACCCCTCCGGCCAGAAGGTTGTCCAGCTCCTTTGATCCGGTGGTGATAGAAATGAGCTCACTCCGCCGCTGGTGCATCTCGGTGGCCGTGGTGAAGCCCATGGGTACAAGCTTAGAGGCTAGCAGCAACCCCAAGTTAGTACCGTGAGACTCCCATTTCATCATAAATCCAAACTCAAACAAGATACACACCCTCAATGAGAATTTTTGAAGCCTTGACCTCTGATATCCCCTTGAGTTGCTCGAGGATTCGACGAGGGGTATACGCCACCGACTCGACAGTACGGTAGCCCCCATCCATCACAAGCTGGATGTCCCGCTTCGTAAGTCCAGCAATTCCCTGTCGTTCGAATTTCCGTCAGCCTAAGGCCATTCCTACAGTCTTCTGCAGTGTGCGGTGATGCCTACCTCCAAAGCAGTGAGAGGGGTAGGGGCACCGGGCCCGGTCATCCCGCCGTCATCGACCTCTTGGTCATCCATCATTTGCTCTTCAGTCATATTGGCTTGAGGATGTCAAGTAGGGGAATCTGCAGCGTATTTAGTGGGATATAATTGGGTTTGCCACGACTGGCAGAGAAAACGCGAGGCAAGATTTGAGTGTTAGGCACCATGACCTGTCAAGACGCGTCGCGGGTGCTTTGGCGGGGAAACATTCAGAGGGTAAAGCGCCAAGGCACGTGACTCAGGAACCGGGGCGCGCCAGCCAGGCAGCAACTGTTATTGCTTTAGATGTTCCGTCCTAATATTAGTGGAGATTTCAAACACATTCCACCAGAACGGGGAGTTACTCTCCCATGTTAGTACTATATAACCTTCCCGATTGTTCTCATCATATCACTTGGGGTTAATTCACGTCTCGGATCGGTAAGAGGATTGGATCAAATTTGTTTTTTTTGGGCTTCTAATTCAATAAATAGTGTACATTTCAGCGAGCACCTCGCCCATGTTACAGTTTCATTAAGGATCGTGATATGTCCAGGTACATTATAAGCATGTTCTCAAAACTCCAATCCACATCTTCCTGCAAGCTCCAATCCCCCGTGTGCAGGATACTATGCGTCAATCTTGTAGGGGGCATGTGACCTCAACACACTGACATTCAACTCCGAAGGACTGTCGTCATTATGGTAGAATGATTGGGGGGTCGCGTCGGGTAGTTCTTCTCTCTTCTCGGCAAGCCAAGCGCTTACTCGACGAGGATGCGGCGTCCGGCGCTCTTCTTATGCTTGGGGACGATAACGCTCAGGATACCGTCCCGGAGGGTGGCTGACACGGCCTCGGGATCGACGTGGCCTGGGAAGTTGAAGCTGCGAGAGAACTCGCCAATGCTGCGCTCGGAAACCCAGTACTTGGCGTTATCCCTGGGGCCAGCCTTCTTGGTCTCCTTCGAGGGCGCGCTGACCTCTGTGAAGCCCTCCTCCTCGTCGTCGACAGTAGCCTGGTGACGCTTGGGGGACTCCTCGCCGGCCTGGGTGATGGATTCGGCCTTCTTCCCCTCGACGGAGGCCGGGGAAGTGCCCGAGGTGTAGGTGCGCTCGATGCGGCCGCGGACGACCATGGTCTGCGGGTCCGCAAACTCGATGTTGACGTCACTCTTGTTCATCCCCGGGAGCTCGCCGTGTAGCTCGTAGCTGTCCTCCGTCTCTCGTACATCGAACTTGGGCTGGAAGGTGGGGAGGTGGCCGCGGTGGGACCGGGGCGACCCGACCTGGCTACCCTTGTAGGAGTCGAAATCCTCGAGAAGGCGGAAGAGGGGGGTGAAGCCCTGGTCGGCCGAGGCGGTGGGGGTTCGTGGGAAGAAGACAGACATTGTGATGGTGTGTGAGAAGGTTGATGGTGTGGTTCTTGGAAGAGGCCTAGAGGTAAGGCTGAAGCTGGATGTTTGAGTTTGAGTTTGAGTTTGAGTTTGAGTTTGAAATGTAGTTGTGTTGTGTAGGCGAGCTGTGGCTGTAGTGTTCTGCTATGATGAGAGAGAGGGATTGGTGTAGAGCCGGAGCCGACGCATATATTTATAGATGAGGTGAAGCCATATTCATGGCTTCCCGTGGCTGTCAAAGCATCATCATTACAGAGGAAATGGCGCCTTCTCGAAGCCATAAGCCACCGGAAGAATATGATGTGATTCTTCGAGGAACCTCACGAATGTTCTCGCCCTCACCCGCTCCTACCTTTCTTAGTGCGCGATTCGTCATTACCTCTTACAAATAAGGAAGCAGGTGATGCTGGGGCTTTCCATGCTTGTGGGTGGTTGTGGAAGGTTCTAGCAGATGCCAGTACCTTCCACGCGCTTCGGGATAATTCCATATCGCTCGCAAGGGAAGCAAAGCGTGAGATTAGGAAAAAGGCCTATTGGAATAGCCCTCAGGCCCTCCTTCGTACGTGTTTTGAGAGAGTTTAGTTACGCGTTTGCTTGCACATGTGTTCGAGTCTGATGTCTGGATCGGCAGTGGCTGAAGCTTCGTGTGATGATGGATTATGACTACTCTGTAACCCGGCCATGGATCGAGTGAAGCTACGAGTAGCAGCGGGACATCTAGGTCCATGCCTGAGGCAACGAAAAATCTGGTAGTGTACGTACCACCGCTTAAATGTACCAAAAAGGGTTCACGTCCTATTACAGCATTCTTCGGAACCGTCACCCTCTGGCCTACCGCTGGAGGTGGTGCCAATCCATCGACGGGTAAAAACAATACATATACCACAAATGGCCGATGACATCATAATCTTCAAGAAACAGTGCTTTTCTCACGCAACCCACCAGTATTCCTGTCGTAGACCCTTCGCTCCACTCATCTCGGCTACAGGGTGCTCTAAAGTGCCGGAGCGACAGGTCCCAACGTTCAGAAACAAGGCCATATCACACCCCACGGCAATCAATTCTCCAAGAACCGGGCGGGAAGCAACCCTCCCCCTTTGTTTCTCCCTTCTTCACCCCCCTTACCACACCACCTTATCCCTGCTGGGAACCTAAGAGACAGGGTATTGCGCATGTACGGGTATACCTACGAGTACTGGGTACCCTCGACAATTAGCGTCCCCGGACGGGAGCGGCCACTCCCCGTCTATTATGACGTCACGGACTGGCCCCCAGCCACCACTCGGCAGGAAGAAACCCCCTCCGGGGCTGCAGATACATACAACTGAAGTACAAGTACTCGTAGAACGCACGTTCGTTCCCACAGTAGTAAACCCGGGGAAATGATGTCATAAAACACAACAGAAGTGAAGAGGAGGGGGCCAGGGGGGGCGTGGGTTGAATGACAGGGCAGAGATTGGGATGACGGGATTCCCCCCGGACTTGGAAGGGAGGGGGGGCGTGGTCGCAAAAAAATGGAAGCTTAGCCGCATTATCTTGTTTCTTCGAGCTTTGAGCAACGACATGTCGGTTTTTAGTGCTAGGATCCTCCGTTTTGGCCGTCGTCCCTCGAGCGCCACGGGTACAGATTAGTTTGTAAACCCGGGGCTGACGTCGAGGAAGGTATCGCGGTTTAGCAGGGTCTAGGTTTTTTTTTGGGTGTCTTCGGGGGACGAAGAACTTTATTGTCCGGCTAACGAGTGAGACATGTCCGATAGTGCGAGTATGAGTGAAAGTACTCCGGCGACGGTACGCCTACATTGGCCTACTCGTAGCCCGGGGAAATCTAGAACAAAGAAATCATTCACCGCCATCAACGGGCAGGGAGATTCACTGCTCCTTGGTTCATAGCTGATTTTGTTTTTCCTCTTTTCTCTCACCAAGCGGCTCTCGAGTGGCTCTCAAAACATGGACCTCTATCTTGCCTCGCTGAAATAACGCTTGATAGAACTGACCTCGAAATCTTGGTTTCCAAAGATTATCCTTTCCAGAGTAGAACCCCCCATGCATCTCCAGGGTATTATCCCATCATCCCCTCCATCCCCGGACTCTGCGCCGTATTGAACAGCCCTACCAGACGTCGCCCGGTGTTTGGTTCAATCTCAGTGCCGTCCCTCGCAATCTTGACCTCCCTATTCGAGTTCCATGAGTTACGGAGACCTCTAGTCCTGTAAAATGGGACGCGGGCGGTCGATATCCACTCCAACATAAACGGCTTCCCACTGGTTTTGGGGGCGTTGGCTTCTCCGTTTCCGGCCCCGTCCACATCGGCTGTACCCTCTCCGTCCGTCTTCTCTCCCTCTCCACTATCGTCGTCATCTCGCTCGGCCTCCCAGAAGATTGTCCCTCGTGAGGGGTCGTCGATGATCCTACCCTTGGGCGCAAACTGAGTTGCATCCGTGGGTGTCGCTTTCACGACGTCAAGGTCGTCTAGCGATTGAGCAGTCGGGGCAAACGCTATCGCCGCTTCGGGATCCTCGTTGATGGGCGAGGTCATCCGCGCAAACCCAAAGTATTCTCCGGACTTGTTGGCCGAGAAGATCAGATACACATTATCGGCAGTCTGTTGCGACGGATAGTTGGGAGACGTTAGCGGCTAGTATTTTGTAACGGGGTCTGTAATGGGGAGGTGATTTCAAGTTTCGGGTCGGCGTCGTCACATTACCTTGAAAGCGGAGTTGAGGATCTCTTCGTTATGGGACTGGGTGGCCCAGATGCCATTCCGAACACTCATCTCAAGATCGTCGAGGGTCAGGCTCTTCAGTATAAAGTATCTGTCCTTCTCCTGCACGCTTTCACTTCCCGAATTTGCGTTTGACCTTGAGGAAGAGGAAGCCGGGGTCAAAGTTTCCTTCGCGTCCTCTGTGTCCCCGTCGCAAGCCGGATTGTCGGATGTGGGTGCCGACGAGGAGGCGCTGGTCGGCCTCTCCACCATCAGGGAGGGAATGCCTGGCCGTTCCACTACACTCTTTCGTAGTCGGCTCACCAACCGGACGTTTTGGAATCGGGAATCGTGTAGCTTTTGCTGGGCCGAGTTGCATGCCTGTTCATCTCTGAAGTTGGCAAACGCGCAGTTGCTCTTTGAGATTAAAAACAGAGAGTCCAGGTCGGGCGACTCCCTACAGACGTGATTCACAAGACTCATCAGGTCGGTATGGGGTGGTAGGTTCCCTATCCAGATTGCATATCCTGCGTCCAATTCATATGTTAGCGTGATTGGAAATGTTTGAAGAGATGTCTGCGCTAACCTCTCTGTTTTGGCTTTCGGGGCGGGCCTCTAACAATGCCACATCTACCGTCCGCAGAGTCAGACCCTGCAACCCTGGTGTTCGGTCTTGGAGATCGACTGCTGAGATAGCTCAGGCCATGCCCGCTAGTTCCCGCTACAACTCGTGGTGGCGTGTTTCTAGGGTCTAGATGGTTGGACTGAACGGAGGGGTATTGTCTCAGCATCTGGGCCGGCGGTTGAGCTGACGTCGTATAAACAGGGTTGGCGGCATAGTAGGAGGTCCCTGGTGGCCCCTGGGACGGTTGTTGGTGCTGATGGTTCGACGGCATCTGGCCCTGGGCGTACATCACACCATGGCTTGCCTGCAATGTCTCTAACCCATGCGACGGATGTGGATTCGGGTGCGGGTGCGGGTGCGGGTGTGGATGCTGATGCGTGTGCTGATGTGGATGAATAGTTGTATGCGCTTGGTACATCGGGACAGGAGAGAACTGCTGCTGGTAGTACAGCGGGCCTGGAACCGAAACTCCTTGCATGGCGTACTGGGGAGATTGGGGCATATGCGTAGCCATCGATGACGAAGCAACTGTCGGGTGCAAGGCGTGCTGAGGATGAGGTCCGGGGTCGTAATGGGATTGGTATCCCACGTGGGGTAAAGCTGCCGCCATGGTGTTCATTTGGAAGGCAGGCACTCGAGTCGTGGAAGCCTGTGCCATGTCGAACTGCGAGACGAAGGCGTTGCTGGGCGGTGCCCAAGATGTCGGGGGCACGGACGGCTGCCCGCTCGCGACCAGTGGCACTCGCTGGGCATCCTCTGGGCCGCGGGTTGTATTCGGGGCATTTGACATTGGTATGTCTACTGCGGTAGTGACAAAAAAGGCGAGCGTCGGGGCTAGGATGTGCTGCGGTGTATTCTTGTAAGGGAGATGGAGAAAAGAGGTTTGCCCCGTCACGAGTTGTTCCTTTTCGTTCTGTTGGGCTGCGATGCTAGTCTTTTCGCTGGGCTTGAGTGTCTGGAGATTTTCGACCTGCTGAGTCCAATAGGACCCCTTGCGGTCTTACCGCCGTGCTGAAATTGGAATTGGTAGAATGGGGATGTCGGAGAGGTGTCGCCGAGATCAAGATCCTAAATATATGTGAATATGTGTGGTTCTCTATGTTAGCAATCAGAGGGCACTGGGGGGGTATGGAAGTAAGCAGAAGAATTCCCACCCGCCTGCAGCGGGGGGGGGGGGGGGGGGTTAATATAGCGCAAGAACGGATAGATTCTTCGACACTTGTCCTCCGGGAGGTATCATCACGATGGACCTCTATGTAAGCCCACGTAGACTGACACCGACAGACAGGTCCGTGTTTGTTCGTCGTTGCCACGTTCAAAGTCGACATCGAGGGTAGTATCTAAGGAAGACCATGACCGATTTTGGAACAACTAGATGGGCACCCTTTTCATTTTCAATCCTGGGGCTCGCCGTCTACAGGGTGTGTTTGCGATTAGGAAGAATGTGGGGGGTGGGGGGGGGGTGTAGGATGCGACATGTGAGATGTGAGATGTGAGATGTGAGGGGGCTCTATCGAATGTAGAAGGAAAGAAGGTAGGGGGTGGGAGAAGGGCAATGGTAGTAAAGTACGTACGCAGCTGTTCTGCGCGGGCAGTAGAAGTAAGTCTGCTGCCCCACGAGAACTGGGGACTGAAGCCTGAAGGCTCTGAACGGTGTTTTCGAGAGTAGAGACTGTATCCCAGGGTTTACTCGTACTCGTACGGGCAGGCTCGTCCCTGCCCGTGGTGTCCGCGGATCCTCGTGGATAGGGCTATGTTCGTCGGGCGTGGCCTGGGCAATGATACCGCCTGTGGTCTCACGCACTCAGTTGTAGTTGTGTAATTGGAGATCGAGTGCGTCCGTTGCTCTAGTCTACAATAACGAAAACTGACAGGGTGCGGACTCTGGTATAACAATGGAGATAGTGGCACTGGGAAGTCCCCATCACGCGCGCGGGGGCCGACGAATATATAAGTTGGAAGAGAGGTGGCGTCCCAGGTACAAGTATACAGAAGTGCGAGTGACGACAGAAAGGTCCAGCGATGACGATGGTACGGGGTGACACTTGCAAGTCTAAAGCCTGAGGGGTGGAGCAAAAAGGGGAATGTTCCTGGAGATCTTGGGGGCTAACAAAGTAATCGTAATCGGCCGGGAAGGTGTATGTGACCAATGGCTCACCCCTCACCTTTAAACGGTCTCGCGATCACAATGGAGTAGAGCGATTGAAGCAAAGGATCACGAGAGGAGGGAGTGGAGACAGCCGGCTGCGTCGAGGTCGAGGTACGAGTACGAGTACGAATAGGTATGGAGTACATACGCCATACTCTACCTCGTTCTAGGTCCTTCCTTCCCATTCCCATGCCCGTACTCGACGCCGCAGGTGCAGGGACAACCCGGCAAGACCCTACTCGTGCCTCGCCACCGTGCAACGCTGGCACTACGACGACGGATACATGATCTACCTGGGCAGCGACATGCTCGTACACTACTTGGAAGCAGCGCACGAGATGCCATGCATATGCATGGTTCAATGGGCTAGCTTTTCGGAGAAAAACTGGACCGGCCGGCTCCTACCTACCCGCATTGGATAGTACCAGTATTAATGTATTCCGTAATACTAGTACGACGAAAAGAGTAAAGAGCCCCCAGGTAAACCAACATCCTCTATTTGAAGTTACGCCCCGTGGCCTTGAATTCGCGACATTGAAGTAGCTCATAATACCAGTACCACCATCCATTGAGCTACGGGAACATGACGGGGGTACTGGGCCAATCGTTTGCCAGATGTTACTGACAAGGGACGGAAAGGTTCCAGAATAACACAGGTAATTCTAGATTGGCCTAGGAGAGACAAGCGGGAGACTTGGACAGGGCTCGGGATCCA
>ONZQ02000010.1:0-81699 GCA_900312665.1 Cephalotrichum gorgonifer | reverse complement strand
CCCCCCCCCACCCCCCCCCCCCCCCACCTATAAGTACGGAGTACTTGTAGTAGGCATTAGAAGTACAAGTAGTTACGAAGCTAGGTAGTTAGTACTAGCTATTGGGTTCGGATCGGAAAGTGGGTGCGCCGACTTAATCGCAAACCCGATGTGGGTGTGGATACGGATGCGGAGGGTATGGTACCTTCCACCAGGCTGGCGCACCCTATTATGTACCGACCTCCTTCAATGGCCGGTCAGCCAGCCATTCCCGTCCAGTATTATCAGGGCTGCTGGCCGACGCTCTACTTTGCACACGTGCTTTATATACAAGAGCCCATTACTCCAGTTCTTCATGGCCACTTCTATGGTCACCTGATGCTCAATGTCCATGTTCCGTCCATCATGGTGGGGAATTCGGAGGTCCCGCGCCCGTGTAAGTCCACGAGAGCAGAGCGGAGCAGGTGCGTGAACACTTGACAGGAATCCACAAAAAATAATGTCGGGACCTTCGTATCGAATGTTCTATGTACGAGTACGGAGCAACCTGTTGACCTTGCTGCTCATGATAGCAGGCGATAATAGACTTTACCCTACTCAAGGGCTGAGATCTCGCTCGCGCTCTGCATGTGCAGGGTAGTGCGTATGCATCTATTAAAGTGCTTCGTGTTCAAGGACAAAGAAGCCTGTCAGATTCGTCTGGGGCGGGTGGGCTGAGTTGATTTTTTCGTTAAGGGTTTCGGCGGCTGACTGTCCATCCTACATCGCCAAGTGAACCTCTAGGGCCTCTAGACCTGCTCAGCGAAGCTAGGCTACCCGTATGAGTGGTCTTTCGAACTAGAGCCCGAGATGCACGGAATTGGTGCGGGGATCTCGTACCTATCAACCGGGCAGGTGGATGTCCCGATCCCCGAGACAGGCTGGATGGGGGCCGTTGTTACAACTAATACGAGTACGTACGTACAAGTACAAGTATGTACCTAGCCCCCTTTGTATTACATGCAAGAAGGGCCATCTGTACGTACAGCCAAAGGAGTACGGCCAGGGGTATTATCTCGATCCAATCCCGCCATCCCTGGCACAATGGGGGTACGAGGGCACGCAGAAGCACGAGTCAGGTAAGCTGGCCAGCCCTTCCCCGTAACGGCAATGTCCGAAGCATCATTATGCACGGACGGACAGCCCACCACCTTTTCAGCCTGCAAGGTATTGTTGACCCTCCCACCTTGCTTGGCGCTCTCTGGGCTCAACGGCCCTTTGATACGGGTACAGTACCGTACTCTTCAGAAACATGAAATACCCTAGTAAGGGTTGAGAGAGCTACAATCCCGAGCTGTACATCACCCGCCATAATCTAGATGAGTGGCAGACTACGTTGTCACTACCATCCTTTCGATAGAAGACATGCCCCCCTAAGCCTCGTACGAGTACTCATGGTTTCGAGCGGCATGTTCCACAAGTACTTGTACGAATCCCGTCAATGGTCCCCTCAGCCCAGCCCGTGGTGCTCGCATAGCGGGAGGGGAGCGGGGG
The DNA here is from genome assembly GCA_900312665.1 of Cephalotrichum gorgonifer. Taxonomy (NCBI): domain Eukaryota; kingdom Fungi; phylum Ascomycota; class Sordariomycetes; order Microascales; family Microascaceae; genus Cephalotrichum; species Cephalotrichum gorgonifer. The sequence continues at coordinate 80,187 of ONZQ02000010.1, read as the reverse complement.
AGAGCTGGTCAGGCGACGTGGAGCTAAGCTTTCATCTACACCATACGGAATCGAGCCTCACCCCCCAGGTACATCACGATGAACGGTGCCGTCCTTGACAGCGCCACCGTTGTGTCGAGGTACCTGCCATTGAGAGAGCTGCCGATGGGCACCTCTACTGTTCTATTAGCTTCCATGGCGGGATGGGTGTCTGCTTTACCTGCTAATGCGGCCTCCAGCTGGACCGGGGTGGCGTACTTGATACCTCACGTTTTAACCGCAGCATTGGGCCCAACTTTGAACCAGCCGTGCCCAATAGAACATTCCTACCTGTGCTTATCTTCTTCCATCGCCCGATCTCTCTCTCGTCTGGTTCGGCTCCTCGAACCCCGTAAGAGTACAGGCGTACAGTCCTTAATGAGTGAAATGTGCTCCAGTTTATGTGTTATGACGACATAATGACCTGCCACCTTTTTAGACGTACCCGCACTGGGTCGATGGCTGCCTTTTTTCTTTTCTTTTTGGGGTGTGGGGGTTCCTCCGACATCGTGTCACACGTACGAGTACGTCATGGTTTTGGGGTTTGGGCGGCAATGCTCGTCGCTGCCGTCGACCGGTTGAGGCTCTAACCGGGCTTTCGCTGCCACATCATCGTTTGGATCCGGGCTGCCCTGTACGTTGTGGATACGGTCATCATCGTGGCAGTCCGGAGTTAGACGCAAGAGGCAAGACTAAAGACGCAACCTGCAGTTCTTAAACACCGCCAAATACCTTCCAAACGGCGGAGGCAGATTAGAGGCCTTGGCCACGTAACTAGTACGACAAGGGGCCGGGGCACCGATCGGACTGGACTATGTGCCCACAAAAGAATGAGCTTTCACGGCCACCGATGGACAAAGCCCTCACGGGAGTATCAATAATATGGTCGGGTCTTATTGGATAAATCATCGTAGAGCACAGTTATTATACAGAGGCCACTGTAGACTTCCACCCCCCCAGGGCGCTTAATCCTTCTTGAGAGGAACCAGGATCTCCTCAACGCCATCTTTTGTGATGATCATCATCTGCAGACCATCACCGACCTCAATGTGCCGCTCAACCGCCCCATCAAAAGCGTCCTTGACCAGGTTCAAGACCTCATGCCGCGAAAGAGGAACCACCTTGCGCTCCTGGAGGGCATGGCCCTCCCCGCTGCCCGGTACGAACTGGTTCTTGAAGTTGACCTGGTTGTCTAGGAATGGCATGATCAGGCTGCCCGCGGCACCGCCGGCGCGGCACTGTTCCCTCTCGTAGCTCCCGACGGGGTCGTACGAGTAGACCGCACCCGTGCCGTCCTCGTCGAGGCCGCCGAGGATGGCGTGCGAGTAGTAGGGGAAGAATCGCTTCCCGTAGAGGATGGTGGCGAGGCGCTGAGCGCAGGCCTTGACGGTGATGGGCTTCCCGTGGCGGTACTGGTACATCTTGCAGACGGCGTCGAGGCGGTCCTTGAGGGCCTCGCCGTCGGCCATGAATCCGACGACGGAGAGGACTATTCTGGCATCCTCTTGGGAAGATGTCGTTCCGCCAATTTTGAAGACCTTGGGGGACATCCTGGTGTTGATGGAGTATCCGGAGGTGTGTCGGGTGTCGCCTGCAACCACCACGAAGTCATGACCGGCGATCGCGAGGGTGGAGCCTCCGTTATCCGAGTATCTGGAATAGGAGAGTCGTTAGTTTGAGGAACAGATAGAAGGGTAATGACGGCGGCCGAAGAGGGGAAGGGGGGGAGAAAGGAAAGGGATGTCCCTTACGGGTTGAATCGGTGTTCCCTGAAGTTACCGTTGGCCGTCGTGGGAGCTTCGGAGAATGAGTAGTTGGGCCCGTTCATTACGGGGTTTTGGCTGAACATGGCCGACATGATGGCGAGTGTGCGCGCTGTCCTTGTGTGAGGTTGATATTGGGATCTCGAGGTTGGACAGGACTGATGTAGATGTCGATGGGGGGGGAGACGCTTTGGGGTCGGGTGTGAGGTTGCTTGATTGTGGTTTCGCAGGCAGCTGGCGCACGCGTTGCTCCTGCCTGTAGCAGCAGCCTTGCTCAGCTCCGGCCCCAGATGTTAAGCTGCAGGGGTGGGTAGCTAGCAACAAGATGAGATGACTAAGCTACTACAATTTGACGACCCACCACTTATTAGGAACGAGAACCAACAGCGACACCTCTCAAATAATAAGGGGACCGACCACTCGTTGATTCAACAGTCGATCGAATCAAATTGGGTCTGTAGGGTAGACCCTGGTACCAGAACCCTTTCGAAGGAGCTGCTTCTGTTTCTGCCGTGAAAAGGCATTTCTTTCTTTTACGAAGACCGCTACGCCCTAGCAGAATCTCTCGTCCTCTCGCGTCCGCGCCAACGCGTGCTAATCTCGAACTTGTTTTACATGTGCTCGTCAAAGTACACTTACAGCGACATCGTGGAAAAAGGGGGTCTCCAACCGATCCATCCCCCACCCGTCTTGTCAAGATGGCGAGAGACATTAGGCAGCGCGCTCTCCAGAAGATCGCTTCTTTATCAGCAGCGAGCACGTCGCCGTTTGACCGCTCCGACTTTGACCGATTATGCAAAGCTTGCCATGGTGGCCATCGAGGACGAGACTATACCAATGGATACCAGTCGTCGTCGGCGCGTGTTCCCATGGTATGGCGTTTATTCCCTCCCCGGCTTTGCGTATTCTGCATGCTGTGTCCTGGTCGCAACTGTTACGAGCCTAGCTAACCATACCAACCCCCCTCGCCATAGTCCATCCGGGAGTATGAAGTCCTGATTGCCCTGTGTAAAGCTGCACCCAGCATCCGCAACAGCCAGAATGCACAGCGCCTGGTCCATCAGCTTTCTCCGTATATACTCGACGCCCATGCCCAGTCCTTCGTTCCCTCTCCCTACTTCCGAAGCATCGAGCCGTCCCCAACCGAAGCACTTGCGTTCCATACCACCGCCGCGCTCCTTGTTCTGGGAAACAACTATGAAGACCTGGAATCCAAGGTCGCCGAGTGTACATACGGATTCATCAACGCCTGTGCGCTTGCGGCCGAAAAGGTCGTCTCTCGCCAGCCAGGAGATGCCGAGAGCGCAACTGCGGAAGACGCCATTAGGACCGCCACCATTGCTGTCGCCCTGCTAGGCTTCATCGACGCTTCCTCCGCCCAGGCAGACTTCTGGAGGGTCGGGGGAAGGCTCAACCTGGTCAAGCAGATACAGAACATCTTGTCGGGGTCTTTCCTCCTTGCCGTTGAAAAGGCCTTCTCGACTCTACGAAACGTGCATACGAACGACCGAAATGCCAGGGAATGGAGGCACCATCTTCGTCACTACTCTTCCACCGGTCGTCCACTTAGCGCCATGTTGTTGCAGCGCAGTTTCGCTTGGCTCTTGGTCTCCGTGACTTCCCTTCTGGTTGTCGACGTCCACCATCTGCGGCAATCCCATGTCCTCGACCTCCTCGCGTCAGGGGAAGGTCGAATCCGACCTATGTCGTCTAAGAGCTCGGAGGCGGATTTTAGATCGGTTGAGACCTATGCCAACATCATCGGGGGCCAGATGGACTATCTCGAAGCCACTTCCGACTACAATAACCAGCTTGCATCTTCTTGGCAGCAGAAGATGGCCTTCGCCGTCAAGGCCTCGTCTCTGATCAGCTATCTCATTTGCTCGATCCTCAATGAAGAGGTAGCTGATGCAGATCCTTTGATGGCCTGGCTGGAGGATGTTCTGAAAGACCCCGTTCAGATGGCGGATGAGAATCTGGCCACCGTGGTGCTCAAGTGCATGGCACTCATTTCTAGAGTCTCCCCGGCCTTCGCCGCCTCCATCAGCCGTCTCCTGCCTCGGTTTATTGTACAGTCCACCGCCAGTCCCAACGTTGTAACCACCGCCTCCAACTCCCTTGCATCGGTATTGCGAATGCTTTCCAAGGATGCTGTCATCACCACAGTGTACACGCTTGGAAACGTGCTCAGTCCCGGCCCCGGTCGGGAGAGTGTGAATGGCGCCAATGGTGACTTGGAAGTCGATAGTGCTGCGATTCCGATCTACGCCGGCCGACACTCAACCGGAAGCAGCATATCCGTCCAGCTCAATGGCGACGACGACACGACGGTGGTGTACGGCAATGTGGTCCAAGCGATCTGCGGCATTGCTGAGGCTTCGCAGGACGAAAAGATTACCGCGCTCGCCCAGTCAATGCTGTTGCAGAAGATTGCAAAGGTGAATAGTGTTGTTGATGCCCAGATTATAAAGGGCGCTGCCGCCTTGTCGCTCAAGGGTGGCCAACTTGAGTTCCGCTCCTTGCTGAAGATGTATTCTCGGATTTGTCATGTAGCTGTGGCAGAGAATCAGGAGCACCTCCTTGTCGCTGTAAGCTTCCCTAGTATACCATTTATTTCTTGAGGCTTTTACTGATTTTGGTCCAGATTATGAATGCGCGGTGTCACATATCGGCCAACCTTCGTCCAGAATCCCCTCTCTTCGACATCTACTGGGAGCATCTTCTTGACACCATTATTTCCATCGGAGATGCCCCTCAATCGAGCCATACCAAGGATGTAGATGTACAGCTCGCCGCACAGGACATTGCTCAGCTTCTTCGTCCTCTCGCCGTGTTCATGTCCTCAAATGACATGTCTGTCGATGCCATCACCGAAGACGAGTCTCACACACTGCTTCGGGACGCTTGGTTCAACATTGTTGTCCATGGATTCCTCCCCAGTAACGAGATAGGGACAAAGTGGATCAACGAGTTGCGGATCATGGCTGTTCACTCCCCTCCCTTGGTTGCGGAGCAGCGCGGGGAACAGGTGGAGAGCGATATCGAGCTCAACACGGTGCTTCGCAGGGGTATGAGTACGGAACGTGACACGATGCAGAAGAAGCACCTTTGTGACCTTCTACCTTCAAAGGCATCGGAGATCCGAAGCTTAAGCTACAGGAAAGTGATTTTCCTTCAGGCCGCATATCTTGTGGAAAGTCTACGCGCCGATGCGGGCGACTGCACCAAGGCTCTTTCATACTTCCTGGAGCCTAGCATGAGGAGCGGCGCTGTCAGTAGTACGATGGAGGCTGTTACTGCCGGGGTGGTCGACAGGTACCTCAAGCGAGTGATCGTAGGTGGCGATGCCGCGTTCACTTCCCAGTACGTGGCAGTTCAGCTAGCTTCTATCTTCTGCGGCTGCTGTCACCGGATAGAGCGTGTGCAGCAAGCCGCCTTTGTGTGCGCCGACAGAATCGTCCGCGATGTGCCCTCGGCTCTCTGTCATCGGTCCTCGCTTTTTGCTCTTCTGGAACTGTTGACCCTGATGTGGACGAGTTGCATGGAAGAGGACACGGATTTGTACGAGCCGCAGTCCGTCTTCACGTCCAGTCTGGGCAAAGTGACCGTCGAGTTGTCTGACGATTACGAGTTCCGGAGGCAGACACTTGGCAACCTCAGCAGAAAGGCAAAGATCTGGGTTACTGCGGCTATTAATCTCGCCCCCCAGGATGTCAAGGGTCTTCTGCAGACGTACCTATCCGAATACTACGACGAGGGAGCCTACGGCCATACCTCGTTCGGGAGATCGTTCGCCCTTGAACTAGGGTCAATTATCCCCACCACTGACAATCGACTGCAGTCCATAGAACCGGCTGGCAACTATAAGGTCAATGCAGCGTCGGACTTCATCGCTCAGTATACCACGCGGCAAGAGTACAGATACGGGGAGATCATGCCTGACCGGGGCCTGGAGCTTATGAGCTTCATGCACGTAAACCAACGGGCCTCGTTTATGCAGACGACCTCGAGCGAGAGCGCCAATGCCGCGACGGCCCTGGCGCATGTCGAAGCTCGACTCCTTAGCAAGAAAGAAACGCCCCTGGAGGAGGTTCGTGCCATCCTGCGCAGGGCTGCAGCTCTGCTTTGCCGGAGCAAGCGGGACGAGTCGGCCGTCGTCCACCATCTTGTCTCCATCCCCTTTGCCATGTTTACGAAGCAGTCGATAAAGCTCGGCGTTTCATTGTGGCTTGGTGTCATCAACGAGAACCCGAGACTAGAGCCCCGCCTTCTTGCTGAGATTGCCGAGCAATGGGAGCTCACAATCCAGCGTCGACTCGGGCTATTCAACCCCGTTTTGCTGTATGTTGCATTATCTTAGCCGCCGACCGCCTCTGCGAGAGGAACCAACTGACCGCTGTGTACATCATAGGCATATTGATCCCTTCTTCCTGAAGAAAGAGTATGCGCCCAGCGACCAGGAAGCGGTGACGAAGCGCGAGTCGTTGGTTCACAACCTGTTATCCCCTCACGGGTGGTTGATCTCCTTCCTGCAAAGTCACTTCAACGCGACGCGCCTGGGAAGTGTGGACATTCAAAAGATCTTCCTCCGTCTCATCGACGTCACCCTCGACGCTATCAAGGCTTCGTCTCCGCATCCACTCGCTCGGAAGCTACGTCTTCAGATCATCCTATTCGGCCTCCGAGTTCTCCGTGCTTGCACAACTATTGGACCAATTGCCGAGTGGCGTCTCAAGGACAAGATACTATCGGCGTCGCTGAGCTGGTTCAAGTCTTCGCCGCGATACTCGTTTGGTAATAACGTTCTTCAGGTAAAGACTGAGCTTCGTCTCATCGCAGACGTTCTGGCTGCACTGAAGGCTGTATCGACGATCGGTTCGCAGACGGTCGGCAATGTCAAGTCTCTACAAGCCAAAGAGCAGCTTCTCACGATCCTATTGGAGAATGAGCACTCTCGGCTGGCCGTGTGGCTATGCCCCGTATATGAGGACTCCAAGCAACAGTCGTTTGGAACCAAGACATCGAAGAACGCGCTTGAGGTAAGTCACATGCTCATCCCTTCACTCTTCCTCCCCCACGAGAGCCAGAAGCTAATGACGTCGGCCTCGTAGTCCCTGCTGGTGTCCCTGGTGCGTACTGCATGGGGCGAAAGTCCGACACTTGCGGTTGAGCTTGTGACTCGGTTCCCGTTCCCGAGGCTTCATACTGAGGTGAGGTGGCTGCTGCTCAACGTCCCATCAAAGGCGATCCATGAGCCCGAGGCACTGCCGATCCTGCTTCAAGAGCAGCTGCCGAGCGATGTGAACTTCCTACAGCTCAAGGTGCGTTTAATTTCCCTCACTTCTCTTCTGCCCACATCTGCCCGTGTTAAGGCCACTCAGTCGCTAATACTGTGAACAGCATCTGCTCTACTGGGCACCCGTGAACCCCATCACGGCGACCACATTCTTCACGCCAGCATATCAGAACCACCCATTCATCATCCAGTACGCGATGAGAGCGCTCGAGTCCCACTCGGTTGACGTCACTTTCTTCTACGTGCCACAGATTGTGCAGACCCTGAGATACGACGTGCTTGGTTATGTGGAGCGTTTCATCTTGGAAACCGCTCAGTCCTCTCAGCTCTTTGCTCATCAGATCATCTGGAACATGAAGGCCAACTCGTACAAGGACGATAATGCGCTGATTGTAAGTTGTCTCTCTACCCGCCGTCTTGCGTCCCGGTCCCCGGCCAATGATATAGGGCTAACTTTCTGCTCCAGGAGGATGATATCAAGCCAACTCTGGATGGCGTCATGGGGAGAATGGTTGACAGCTTCAGTCCGGCGGACCGAAACTACTACGAGAGAGAGTTCTCCTTCTTCGACGAGGTCACGGGTGTCTCTGGAAAGCTGAAGCCATATATCAAGAAGTCGAAACCGGAGAAGAAGCAGAAGATCGAGGAGGAGCTCCGCAAGATCAAGGTAGAAGTCGGGGTTTACCTTCCCATCAACCCCGATGGCGTCGTGATCGGCATCGACCGGAAATCTGGGAAACCCCTCCAGAGTCATGCCAAGGCACCCTACATGGCCACGTTTAGGATCCAGAAGCCGAAGAGCACGGCGGACGGGCAGCTGGAGCTGTTAGAGGAGGGAGGGAAAAAGACCAAGGAGGCCGAGGAGGACCCGGTCGAGGTTTGGCAGTCGGTCATCTTCAAGGTCGGCGACGACTGTCGACAGGATGTCCTCGCGCTACAGATGATCGCCGCGTTCCGGAGCATCTTCCAGACCGTGGGGCTAGATGTCTACGTCTTCCCGAACCGAGTCACGGCCACGGCACCGGGATGCGGTGTGATCGAAGTGCTGCCCAACTCCATCTCCCGTGACATGCTCGGGCGCGAGGCTGTCAACGGGCTGTACGACTACTTCATTTCCAAGTACGGCAACGAGGACTCTCTTCGGTTCCAGAAGGCGCGTAACAACTTTGTCAAGAGCATGGCGGCCTACTCGATCATCTCGTTCCTCCTCCAGTTCAAGGACCGGCACAACGGCAACATCATGATCGACGACGAGGGCCACATCCTCCACATTGACTTCGGGTTCTGCTTCGACATTGCGCCGGGCGGAATCCGGTTCGAGCGCGCGCCCTTCAAGCTCACGAGCGAGATGATGGCCGTCATGGGCGGCAGCACGGATCACCAGTCGTTCCGGTGGTTCGAGGAGCTGTGCATCAAGGCTTTCCTAGCCAGCAGACAGTACTGCGAGAAGCTGGCGCAGATCGTGCTGCTGATGATGGACAGCGGGCTGCCGTGCTTTAAGCCCGAGAGCGTGAAGCACTTCCGAGACCGGTTCGTGCTGGATAAGTCGGACAGGGAGGCGGCGGACTTCATGAAGGACCTTGTCCGGAAGAGCCACTCGAGCTACTCGACGGGGATTTACGACCAGTTCCAGCTCCTCACGAACGGCATCCCGTACTAAACGCGGTTTGCACTTGGATTCTTTTCTTCTTCTTTCTTTTATCCCCCACCTCTCAAACCGGCAAAGGTACAGGCAGGGAAGGGGTTGTTTTCCAACTTCTCAAGTTTCAATTGGACCGCTCTGTACTGGCTATATAGATGGAATTGCTATTCCTTAATACCAGGCCTTATTGTACACATATAATTTTACCCCCTTTAACCCCCCCCCCCCCCGGTATCTATAGAACACCGCATACTATGCATCAATGCAACTGTTGCCGTTTTGCTGTTTGAAACACCTGCTTTTTTTGCCAGCGACGAGAATGAAACTCATCCACACGTCTCACTTCGTCTATTTATCTTCATGTTAAGACGCCACGTGCGTGGGAACGTTGTAACTGTCGTAGTCGATGTGGACAAAGGCCCTGTCCACGATGGGTACGCTTTCGAGGAAGTACGTGAGGACCTCGCTAAAGTACCTTGTTAATCGCGTTTCCCAGCATCGTAGAAGGCGAGGTCCGGTGTGTAAGTGAAAAGAAAGGGAAGGGGAAAAGGGGAGGGGGGTATGGGATTTCGGCGATGCTTACCCTACGTCATGGCTATCCTTGAGAGGTGTACGTGCTTCGAGGATGATGTCCACCTGTTTTCGCCCGCATGGTTAACTCAAGCCCAGACAAGGCTATTCCGACACCGGGGAAAACGGGAAAGGGGGGGGTGAGACGTACCTCGACGAACAACTTGTCACCGGCGTGGTATGCCCTCAGGTTCTGGATCTGCTTAATGGCATCGGAGAACCGCATGGTGAGGTATAAGACTGCGTCGGCCAATATTAGCTCGCCGTTCGAAACTTCCTTCACTGGAGCGTCCGCGAAGACGCGCCCGGTCAACGGAGGGAGGGTGGGGGTGGACGTACGGAGATTCCTCTCGTCGGGCTGCGCGGAGAAGCCCGTCAGGTTCCGCATGTGGTGAAGGGATGTGACGCCCCAGGTGAAGACCACCACGACGGAGAGGACGAGGCCGCCGAGGGAGTCGAGCCACCACACCCTCGCGTACGCGCCCACTGTGGAGAGAGGTATTAGCTCGCTGTGTTTCTGCGACTGGGGCGAGGTGAAGCACAAACCGATGGGGAAGATGATGGATCCTGTGTTGAAGATTACGTCGGTCATGGCGTCGTCAGCCCTGCGGGGGGTTGGTTAGCTGTATGGCCTCGGGAGGAGGAGATGACGCAGTTTTGGGGAAGGCGGGGGACGTACAAAGCCCGGACACTGGAGTTCTTGATGAGGCGGCACCAGACCCACATTGCCCCCTTGACCACGACAGTGCTAAGCATGACGAGGAGAGCGGGCACGCCCCTAGGTGTAGTCGTTAGCGAGGAGTCTCGGCAGAGGGGGGTTCGGGAAGCACCGGGGATTTAGAAGACATGGACTGGAGAGTGGATGAACATACAGGTCGAGGACCTCGTGGTCAGACGACAGAAGCCGGTTGATGGACTCCATGCCGACCTGGCAAAAGGCCGTGATCATGATGATAGAGAATACCAACACACCAACGGGTTCCAGCCTGAGAAAAGGAAAAAATTGGTCAGCACTTCCAGCGGTTGCACCATTTGCCGAACGGGGGAGAAAAGGAACTACTTACCGTCGCCGGCCGACGGGGTACCGATACTGGTCCCTCTGGCTCGCGGAGATCAGGCTCGTGGTGATCCAAACGATGGCGGTGCTGAGGAAGTCCAGGACGGCGTCGACCAAGCTCGCGAGCACGGACATGGAGGGCACCGAGGCGACGACGATAATCTTGGCGACCAGGAGGAGCACGTTGGCGGCGGTGTTGACGTATATGGCAAAGGACACTATGGGGTCGTCGTGGTCCAGGTCCGCCTCGTCCAGCCACGGCGTGTACGGCTCGACGACCTGGCCGCTGCCGCCGTTGCCCTCCTCTTCGTCGCGGGAGAGGAGGGGCGTGGATTCGGAGGGGCGGAAGATGTCCTTTGGCGTCCTCTTGACGCGCTTCTTCCTCCCGGGGGGGTTCCTATCGGGGCTCTTGGGCGTGATGGCTGGCTGTGGTGACGGTGTCCAGGGTGGGGAGCCGCCAGGCGACGAGTCCATTGAGTGGGATTCTTCGGTGATGGTCTGGGGGATCTCGAGGGGGCGGCACGCCGAGGCGTCCAGCCTCTCGGAGTACTCGCTCAGCAGCTCATGGGGGATGGTGGAGTCCAGGAGCGTGTCTATGAACATGTACTGGCGGATCAGGTCGTTCACCCGCTCATAGTACTTCCGTCTTTCGATTTCGGCGTTAGCGATGGCTCTATTCTCGCGGCTCGACCACTCCCGGTAGCAGCTAGCCACCGGGGAGTAGGATGAAGAGGGTGAAAGAGGTGAGTATGAAGAGGGTGAAGGGGACGAAGAGGGTAAGAGGATGAGGAGGGCGAAGGGGGTGAGAGGATGAAGAAAGTGAAGAGGGTGAGAGCTCACATCGGCTTCTTCATATCCTCCATCTCCTCCACGGTTGTCCAGTACTTATACCACTGGTACTTGTTATTCCCGCTCCCGAGAAGCATCGCGCTCCTCATCTGCGGATTGGCGAGGATCTGGGCGACGCGACGCTCGTCCTCCATCCGGCGGCGTTCCTCGGCCGCGTCGCCCCAGCGCCCGGAGACGGCCTCCTCGTCGTCGGAGGGAGCGCCCATGGAAAAGCGGCGGAGCGAGGCGCCGGCGGAGGTGGACGACTGGTTCCTCATCATAGAGGAGTACACGCCGTCGGCGGCACTCAGGGAGAAGGGGGGTTGGCCGTCATCTGGGTGCGTGGCGCGGCTACGATGCGCGTCCCGATGCGCGGGCTCCGACCCGGGCCCGGAGTCTGATGTCGGGCTGCCGACTTCTGGCGCCTCCGGCTCCGGACGCGCTTTCTTCTGTCGTCCCATGTTTATTTTTTTTTTCGTTAGGCGTTTTTTCTTTCCTTCTTTCCTTCTCTTTTCGGGTTTCCCTTCCCTTGCGCTCCCTTTGTTCGTGGTTCACTTCAATTGCTCTTTGTTTCGTTTGTAGTTTTGTTTCGGTTCATTCCTCAACGCGGCATTATATTGGGGAAGATTTTGCACCTGGCCCGAACCCGAAAGCTTCTTATTAAGGGGGTGATAAACGGACCCGATAGAGCTCCAAAAGCTCGGAGCCAAGAATCATGAGAAGCTCGTGTGTTTCAAACGCGTAGCCGAGACGCAACGTCCTAACAAAAAAAAAGTCTAATTCCCTGGTCGGCGAAACGAAGGCATTTTCATGAGGCACCATCGTTTCTTCCGCCACCCTCTATTTTACAATCGCGGTTTTCACGCTTATACGGCATGCTAGTAACTACGCCAGCAATGCTAGTGAGAGGCGAGTTTTCGACGGCACGCGGCGACGAGGTGAAGGTGCTGAGTGTTTGGTACTCGTATGTACCCGTACTCAGGAGCTAGTCGTCTGTTCTGCTCAGGGGCAGGGTAGCAGTAGGTTTCTGTAAGTAGTAAGCGTGAACGGGGACGAGTGCTACCACAGGTGTACAGCATGTACTCCTGAGGATACACCGTGGCGTGGGGGCGGCCATCTGGGGCTGAGAAATGCTTAGTACTGCTGATAGGTAGTACCAACAGGTGATATTATTATTACCTGTCAAGTACAAAACAGGATCGCAAGCCCACAATCTATTTTGGAAGTGACCATGACGGGGGAAACGGAACCAAGGTCCACTTGTCAGATCCTACTTGGGAACCTCGACGCCACGGACAATTTCATCCCCACGGAGTCGGATACAAGCCCCGAACTCGACGTGCTGCGGGCGACGAACTACATACTGTGTACAAGCCCGGCATCTGCAAGTAGCAGTGTGGACTCGTCATCCGTTCTTGTGCGGAAGTACTCGTGCGAGCATGCTTATGGGCAGATTATACTACTCAGTACGAGTATTAGCGCGACAAGGTCATGAATGTGTCTGCTTGTACGGAGTATTACGGAGTACAGGGACAGGGACCAAGGCACTTCCGCGAGACGAGACCTTCTTGGCGCTGGGCTGGGCCGCCGCCAGGCCCGGAGAGGTCCCACTTCAGCTGGTCAGGGGTAATGGATGGTGGACCAGCCACAGGAGCTCTTGGAGTCTCGCACTTGTATGGAGTAGGTGATACGATGGCACCAAAAGTTTTTGTTGTTTTGTATTGTTTCCCGTCACGTCACGGCGGCATCGCCAAGTGTCGCCACCACAGGGCTGGCTGGGCGAACTGGCAACAGGATAAACCGGTCAACCTAGAGCAGTCACGGATGCGGAACTAGATGAAACGTGTGGTTTATGGCCGGACGCGTGACTTGGACTCGAACACACAGGGGCTCGGATGATGGCGGAGACCTGTGAGCTCTGACAGCCCAGCTGGGCGGCGGCCCACCTTTGGGGAGGGTAGGCAGATAGGTAGACAATTAGGTGTACGAGCATGAGCATGAGCATGAGCATGAGCAAACAAGTTCATAAAGGCACAAATACGTAGTACCCGCGTGGGCCGTGGATACTACTCGTAGGATCAGGAGCATTTGACTTCTGCTAAATTGGGTTTACAAGTACGCAGACAAGGAACCCTGGGGCATTAGAATGCATGTCATGTTGCTCCACCAGTAGGAATACGTGTATGTGATATGGCCTTCTTTCTCCTTTATTGGCGGCGCGACAATCCCAAAATTGTTTCGCGGCTAACTAGAAGGGTAGGAGAGACCTTGCCACAGCGGCAACTACGAGTACATGAAGTTTGCTGCAACCTACGAGGAGCTCCTTCCAATGTTTTTCATTCAAGCTTCTGGGACCCACCCACCTTGACCATAGTTTCATGGTGCTCCGGGATGCCGGAGATGATATATTCGGAGCGGCTCGTACTCCAGGGGGGGGGGCCTCACGTCAGTTGATAAAAATAAAAATAAAACCAGGGGCGATTGATATGATTATCCCGCACTCGCGGCTCAACGGATTCCACCAAGAAAAGTCCGTCTGTGCGTAGCCCGACAAGCCACGATCAACAAGCCAAAGGAAGGGCTGGCAGGCGGCACCATCAGCCTCTTACCGAGCGAATGGGCGGTGATTGCACGTACAAAAGTATATACATGTACTCAGGGTTGACGGCATCGTAACACGCCTCCGAAACAACATTGTGCGCCGACGGCCGACGCACACACACGCGGTAGCGGGTTGGAATAGGGAAAAGAGCGCCGTGGACAAGTCGCCGCCGCCGATCCACTCCGAGCCATGGACAAGTACGGGCCGAGGAGCGAGGCGGCCGTTGTGGTAGTTCTCTCCATCCCACTGCATGCACTCACTCAGTCGTTAACCTGCGGGGTCCGGGAGACGGTCCCTCCTGCCGTCAGAAACCATGTCTCTCCGCCACTCCATTTATGGTTGAAACACTCGTGGTGCGCGCGCGGTGGAACGGTGGAGACCCTCCGGCGCACGAGTACGACTCGATAGGCGGTGGGTAGTGAGCACGAGAGACAACTCTCGAGTCGAGCGGAGCGAACGGTGCTTGTAAACTTCCGAGATGCAAGACTGTCTCACATTACAGGGCGAGATGCGCCTATGGTTTAGTACTACAAGTACTCATATGTATGCCGCTCCCAGCCTCCCCTACAAGTACGTGCGGATCCCGGACGAGCTTGCCCCCAGACCTTGTTATGCAAGTGGGGGAACTGGAAGTACTCATGCACAGCTTCCCCCGCTCGCTGCCCGGTGTCTGCTGTCCGCTGTCTGTCCGTTGTCCGCCGTTGGCCGGTCCGGGAACATACTGCGATACATCGGCCCTGCGCGGGCCTCTCCCACCCGGGTGGTCCCCCTCTCTGTACCCCCCCTTCTTTGCATCCCTAGTCCCCCTGTCGCTCATCCAAGATATCCTTCCTCAGAGGGTGGAAAGCCAAGGTCAAAAGGCTTGTTTCCGGATCCAAGCCCGATTTGTAGGGACCCGAAAGGGATAAGATCGGCAGCATCACCTCGTGATTTCCCTGGATCTGCCGGTATTAGTAGTTATTATATGAAAACTTTACAAGGGGGGAGGGCGGCTCGGAAGGAGTCAAACAGAGCGCGGGCCCCGAGCCGCCCCGGGCACACCGCGCGGCTCGCTGTTTTCTTGCTTGCTTCCTTGATGTGATCGTATCGCACGGGGGGGGGGGCCTGCAGCTTGGATACGAGGAATTTGCCGTCGTGGCACTGCCATCCAGGGTGGAGAACTCCGAGACTCGGTTCCACCTATGCGTAACTTATTCCCAGCTTTCTTGATGACACCGGAATTTTTCCCTCCTTCTTCTCCTGCGACCCACGAGTTCTCATATGTCGGGAATTATAGCACTTACGAGTAACTCCGCCCCTGCATGGCATGGGTGGGGACGTCATGCTTGTGTGCTCCCGAGTCGCAATGGAATCGGGGCTTGGCTTAGCAGTACGGTTTTTTGGTGCTGTGAGTCGCAGCCCTCCGGGAGAGTCTCAGAGAGCCTGTCGATCGGGATGCGCCGTGGGGAAGATAACGAAGCCGGCCGGCCCATGCTGATCTTCGACGCAGGATTGCCAGGTACGTACAGGTAAATATTGTCGATCTTCCTGTTCGCGTCCAAGCGAGTATTACAACTATGCGGGGTGGTGGCCCGCCCCCGTCGTCGTCAGTTGTTTAACTTGCTTCACATGGAAGTAGATACGTAGGACTCCATAACCTCACCGGGTACTAAGAATAAACAGTGGAGAAAAACAGCCTGTGGAGAATTCTCCGTCACTTAGCTGTAATGCTCGTATGAACGAGTACTCGTATGCATTGTATGCAGGGCGGACAGCTCTTCAAGGCTGGCGGTGGGGAGGTACCTAAGCTACTATGAGTACGAGTACGAGCATTACATATTCAAGTACGTACTTGGAAAAATGTCTGACGGGTCCCATTAGCCCCCTCGAACCCTCGTATTGGAGATTTGGGGCGGAGCTAACGTCTACAGATTCAGTTCGTCATGCTTCCAGTGTACGAGTCTTACAAGTCAAGTACAAAAGTATACTCATAATCCAATCACCGCTATCCATCCATTCATCTCCAAGTTTTGCTCTCACGTCGTCCCATCAGGAGGGGAGCACCACGAGCTACGGACACGCGCTACCGCTATGATAATACCCCAGTCTATCCGATATCCACCTGGAACCTGTAATGAATACTTGTAATACTAGAACCCGTCCGTCCCTGGACTGTACAAGCAGCTACCGCGCCGCTACTGATGAAGTGTCCCCGTCACCACTCCTTGTCTCACACGGAATACTTGTCCGCCGGGTCTGGCCTGCAGGCTAGTGCAGGTTGGTCTCTCTTTCCCTCGCCTGTACGAGTGGGAGTGGATATACAAAGTATTAGCGCCCAGACGCTAATATCTCAGTATCCATACCTGTTTGTACCTATGGACTACTAGCCTCGTCCAGTCCTCGCGCGTGTGAGTCGCGGATTGCAGCGAAGGAACCTACACGTAGGATCGGACTCGCTCGCGTGGGACGATAGCCTAACCAAGATTCGAAACTTTTGAGTACAGACAGGTACAAGTACGATTGCTCTTGTCGTCACTATCGCACCCGCACTCGATCAGTCAACTCCTCAACCCGTTCGTGACGCCGCCCCACCCACCTTCCTTCCATCGGGCCACACTATATCCACACAGACATTACAACCTTACATCGCAGATGAGTTGGAGGCCTGCACGTAAAAAAAATTATTACGGTAAATCCGGTTCGCTGTAGCCGGCCAACCCTTGTACACATACGGCGAGAGTATTGGCACCTGGCGATGGAGATGACGAGCAGGTCTTGGATAACTGGTCGATAGTCTCCCGATTCAGTACGAGCAAGACAAGTGTTCCACCAGCACTTGGCTTCCGCTGCCATTCATATGCTACGAGTAGCAGCGATTGTGTGCTTCCCGGAGGCGCCGGCCAGGGTGACTTGCCCATAGGGTGCGGTGTCATTCGCGATTAGAGGTGTGCCATTAGAGGCATGTCTTTCTTACTTGTAAAGGTGTGCACTCTAGCTATATGTCCCTTCCACCTCCCGGTCATGGGAATGCATCACGTCAATACATGTACCGAGGGCGGATATGTAAGGTATTACTGGGTCGCATCGATGATGCCCATACTGATTGGGACTCCAGAAAATCCAAGATTCATTACAAGCAGGCGAGGAGCAAAAAGTGCATATCCATAATACCCGTACTCCATACATACTTGAACGTGAACGTGTATGGACAAGTCTGAATACAACTGTATCAACAACTGATCAATATCCTGTGCTGCTCCTTCCTGCAAGCAATATCGGGTCCACCACCCACCTGCCTCGACTACGCCATTGTTGGGGCCCGAGGACGGATGTACCTGCAAGTACAGTACTAGTACACCTCACCTTCACGCGCTTTTTGTCTCTCTGGGTCGTGCGTCGGCGTACCTGGGCCTGTGCCTGGGCCCCGTGCCTGAGTTTGTGACCCTGCCAAACCCTGAGTCCGGGCTTCCACAGGCTCCTATTAAGGCTTAAACGCTGAGCTCTCTCCGGACGGACGGTCTAGGTTTAGGCCGTACGAGTATTGCTACGGAGTACTTGTATTAGCTTGGTTCCCCTCGGAAGTCACCCGCTCCTCCCCCGGTCAGGTCAGGTCGAGGAACAGGAAGAGGAAAAGAACCAGAATAATTCATTCCTCTCACCCTCCGCCAACCAACCTCGACCCTCGATCCTCGCACTCTCGTGCTTCCCGACCCGCCGACTCCGATCCTCGTACTTGCTCTCCCTCTTCGTCCGCCACTCCCACGACGGTCCCTAATCCTAATCTTCCTCCCTTTTTTTTTTTTTGCACCGGATCCCCTCCATTCTCGATCGCTTCCTCGTGACGCTTTCTTCCATCAGTCATTTTATTTATTGCGATAATCCCTCTTTCGTCACCGTCTAGACGGACCGCTCATTTGTGTCCTCTGCCTATCTATTCCATTGTTTATAATCGATTACTTCTCAGCGCCTTTTCGTGTTTTCGCTCTGTTCTTTAACCTCGCCTCCTATCCAAACCTCTCTCGATAGCGGCACCGCCCGCATCCGCGCCCTCATCATCTGTCGATCGAAGAGGTGTATACGCATAGCATTTTCGCCCTTTTTCGACTTCGTTTCTACCGACCCACCGCCGTCTCTCCGGGACTCCTTTTAATTGCCCTCGGTCTTTTTCCGATCTTACGAGTACCTCATACGCGGGACCGCCCTTCGAGACGCTCCTTCCTACCTTCGTTCGCATACAAGTAGCATTGTTCGGCATATTTGTTTTCCCACGATAGAGCCACTTTCGGCTTCTCATCCGCCTCGGTTGATTTACTTCCTTTTTCGAACGGCTACTTGCCCAGAGGTAGCTACAAGCGTTGTCAAGGTACGCATTGTGATTTAGACTCGTCTCCCGTCTCTTCCACATCGTGTCAAGCTCGCGAATCAAGGCTGCTGCAGCCTGGGCAACCATGACCTATATATTCCTTTCCTAGATGGGCTGAGGCCAACCCTCCTGCACCCTGCCCTATCCTAGCCTAGTCGCATTTCGCAACCCTTGTACCCAAACCCTCCCCTACCCTATTTTGGGTTTGCAGCTCCCCGTACCCTTTCAACCTAGCCTCCTTGCGATGGGACGAGTTCAAAGCCAGCATATTCCTTCCTCACAGTCTACTAACCTCCCTTGGAACCACAGAGTCAACCCCCTTGTCTTCTTGCTTCGGTCTCTTCGCGGAGACAATCCAACCAGCGCCAGTCACAATACTTCTCGACGACACGCATTACTTGTTCCATCGACCGTACCCTCGCAATATACTCCGCCCCCACTATCTTGTTAGAGATAGCATCAACCCTCGATTGCTAGGAGAACACTTGTCCTCGCCAGATCTACCCCCTCGGCCATACCTCTAACCTCTTGCTTTCACCAAGAAGCACTCTACTAAACCACAAACCCCCGCCCACAGGGGTCGACGCAAATGCATAGGTTCCCGGTACCGTTTGGCAAGCGGAAGTCTGCCCTGCCGAGGGATGATGGCGAAACGGTTCCCTCGTTCCGCGTCATCGAGCGGACCGAATTAGTCGGGGTAAAGAATTTCGACGGCAACCCGGGTATGGCGCGGCCGACCTCGACAGTCAGGCCTTATTCCCAGGTTGATGTTTTAGCCGAGGAGGAAAACATGTTTTCAGGTCTCAAGATCAACCGGTATGTAGTTTCCATTGTCCCTCTCTCGCAATATCTCGCCCCCACCTTTCCGCCGCTCCCGGAGCCTCCGGAGTATGTTTGTCTCTGGCCTGTCCATTATAATTTTGTTGAAAGCCAAGCAAGCCCGTTCTGGAGCCCTTCGCCAATCTCCGGCGTGGCTGTTTTTCGGCTTTGGGTCTCATTTCGGAATGATGTACCGCTTAGAGAGCAACACCCTTAATAATTCCTCGTACTACCACCCCCGGCTCATTCCGTCGAGCTAACCGAATCCCTCTTTTCCAGGGGCAGTGGATCCTCTAACACCACGAAAACGGCTTCCACCGACACATCGTCGCGCCACAGTGCCGTCTCTACTACTCCGTCGTCCGCAACGCCATCTGCCGATCCTAACCACCACTATAAGCAGCACCAACAACAACATATGAACGAACCCAACAGGCCCTCAGCCGATATTCCTACCCCCGCTACCCCTAAGTCTAGTGGCTCTGGGTTCTTGAACCGGGCCGGCCGTACTTTCTCCTTTGGCACGAAGAAAAATCCTCCTTCAATGCCCTCCGACGACGCTCCACCTCCAGTTCCGGCACACGGTCTCCTCCAGAGATCTCGGGGCTTGACTTCCTCCACCACAAGCACTGCAACGCCGCCTAAGCTAGACGATGAGGAGTTCAACCTCGGCGGCGACTTCGGAAACATGTTCAAAGGCTTTGACAAGCGCGCCAGTGTGGCGACCGTTCGGGATGACGCCTCCAGAGGCATGCCGCCCCGGTCTCTCACGGGCAACCGCGCAACTCCTAGCCAGTTGCTTCCATCGCAAACCGCCGCCGCCGGCCGACCATCACAACCACCTCTCTCGCCACATTCGATAAACAGTGACCACTCTAACGACGGCCTGCTGAATGCCGACCGCCCTCAGCCGCTACCGCATTCATCCTCATACAACAAAAGGGCTCCCAGACCCTCGGATATCATCGAAGATGAGGACGCTAGTCTCCTGAAGCAGTCCATTGCCGCAAGCACATACCTCGCCGATTCGGGCGCTCAAGCCGGTCGGAGCACAACCGCGAAAGCTGGAGATGACGACAACATGTTTGACAATGGCTTCCTCAACTCCACGAGGGCAGCTCATCGATACGTAGCTCGACCGCCGAGCCCGCCGCGAAACAAGGTCATGACAACCGCACAGTTCGAGCAGTATAAGCAAGAGAAGGGCCGGGCGACGACTCAGAGCAAGAGTAAGGCCGCTGGCGCCAAGGACGACGACTCGGAGTCGGACGAGGATTATGAGGACGACGAGGACGAGGTAGAGAAGTCGAAGGAGGCGGCGAAACAGAGGAGAAAGCAGGAGGCAAACATGGCCGTGTATCGCCAGCAAATGATGAAGGTCACAGGGGAGGCGGCTAATGCCGTACCGCGTCCGCCTTTGGCCACAACCGGTCCGGCTTACCAACCTGCAGCCAACGTGTCCGACGGGTCCGACGAGGACGAGGAAATCCCCCTGGCAATCCTCGCCGCACACGGGTTCCCCACCAAGAACCGAGCGCCGTCGCGGCTCAGTGTGGCTGGGTCGAACCCAAACCTCCGGGCTTCAATGCTGGCCCCGCACCCACCATCGAGATCCTCGACCCTCCCGCCGGGCGAGCAACCCGCGCAAGGAGCAGGCGCCGGCGCCCGAGGCTCCCACCTTCCCGCTTTTGCTCGACGCCTCCCTCAGGATCCGTTCGTCGGGGCAGGCCTCGTACGGAACCAGGCACGAGAATCGATGGCCATGGGCGGTGGGGCGCCGGCCGCACCTCACGGGCCGTTGCCCCCCGGTGGGCTTGTCGGCGTCATTGCGAGCGAGGAACGTTCTCGGGCGCTGCGGCGTGGCCTCCCACAAGCTGACGGCAAGCTCATCCACAACATTAACGGACCCCCCGGTGCCGGTGGGGTGGACCCGATGACCGGAATGCCGCACCCGATGATGTACGGCATGGGCAACCTCTCGATGCCTCAGCTCGGCGGGATGGGATTCCCACAGCCCATGCTCACCCCGGGTGACCAGGCCCAGATCCAGATGACGCAGCAGATGCAACAGTTTATGCAGATGCAGATGCAATTCATGCAGATGATGACGGCAAACCAGGGGCAGGGGCAGGGCGCTGGAGGTTCTCGACCAACCTCGTTTGCTGGGGGCCCGGGAATGATGGGAGACATGAACGGGAGGCAGTCGTTCATGGGCAGCGAGTACCAGATGGACACGCGGCCAATGATGATGAACGACCAAATGAGGACCATGAGCATGGTGCAACCGAGTTCGGCGTCTTGGATCCAACCCATGCCGGGATACGCGCCGTCGATCCGTGTGCAGGGCGACGGATACGCGCCATCGATCGCCCCCTCGGAACGAAGCAACATCGGTCTTCCCGGCCGGTACCGCCCGGTATCCCACATGCCCCCCCCTAACCCGATGCAACGATCGTCCACCATGACCGGGGCCTTGGGCAACTGGGAGGACGTGCAAAAGTCGGGGCTCTCCCCCTCACCAGGGCCTCCAGCCAAGAGTGGAAACACGTCGGACGATGATGACGAGGAGGGTTGGGCGGCCATGAAGGCGAAGAGGGAGAAGAAGAAGTCGATGTGGAAAGGGAGGAAAAGTTTCGGCCAGGAGCTGTCTGCTCTGATCTCTTGAACGACCTACGCATCTTGATCCCCACCACCACCACCACCACCACCACTTACGGCCGAATACACCCCTCGGCCCATGTTGTCTAGCTCTAGATTTCGACAACTTGCGCGCTAGTGCTGGTTTTATACGAGTTGACTTTTGAAGGAGTTTCACTTGGTGAGAACCATGACTCGACGTCCATATCCATGGGGTCTGTGGGCCTTCGAGCTCCAAGATATATCATTCCTCGACTGCAGGAAAAGCATATTTGCGGGGGGAGGCGAGAGAGAGAGAGCAGAGAAGAAAAAGGGGGTAGCAGTAGACAACCGCAGGCAATTGCTGTTTTGATCTTGGGTTTTCGGGTATGGCATCTTGGCGGGAAAAGAAGGGCGCATGAGGGGGCTGCGGGGCTTTCCTTCCTTTTCCCGCGTCTCTTCGTTTATTCTCATTTAACACTTCTTTTTTCTTGTTCTTTTGCAGAAAGGATTCGTTAGCTTCGTGTGGGTGTGTGCGTGTGCGGTGGGTTGGGGGTTTTTGGATAAGGGTTGGAAGTAGGATGGTTTTACTTGTCATGATAGAGCATGTCATGTGCGCATAATTAATTTAATCGAATCGCCCTCGGAGGAACTCCTTGTCTTTCTGGGAACGGGAAGAAAACGCGGCTGCAGTTGTTTCTTGTGTGAGTGTCGTGTCCCATCGTGTCCTGTCGTCATTGACAAGCCGGTTTACGTGTTCCTGGGGGCAAAGGGGGGTTCGTGTGTGTGTTATCGTGACTGGTAGGATGACTTTGGATGGGATTAATAGTAGTGTAGAACGCAAAAGGTCACTACTACTACCACTGCCCGCACACAGCGATGTGCCGACGAGTCTCTCCTTACGGTCTGGCTATTAAGCAAGTTTACACGTCTCCAAAACTCAACGATACCTTCATTCGCAAGCTAGCCCAACTCCCAGTGTAAGAAATCCAGTGCCCTCTCTGTGCCCGCTTGGCTCTTAGATACTAAGCGATTCAACCCCTTTCACTTGGTCTGAGTCTTGTTCGTCGATTCCGCTGTACTTGTTAATGAAGCCGAGGACTTCGCGATGCCAGACGAGGGAGTTCTCGTGCTTGAGGACCCACTGCGTTCATTGGGGTTAGCAATAATATCTCTAACCGGGAAGGGGAGATCTCGCGGGGCGGAGGGACAAGGGGCCGGCCTGCTGGCGGGATATATACATACATGGTTCTCGTCTGGGAACACCAATAAGCGGCTCGGGATCCCGCGCCCTTGTAGGACGTTGAACGTCGCCAGTCCCTCGGTCATGGGCACCCGGTAGTCCCGGTCGCCATGGATGACCTGATAGCAAATCGATAGTCGTCAGTAACCCGGACTCCTTGTCTCTCGAGGGGGAAGCCGCCCGGGTGTTCGGGGCGCAGGACTCACCAGCATCGGGGTTGCCCACTTGTCCGTGAACCTCATCGGGTCCCACTTCTCGTACATGGCGCGATTCTCCCAGATGGTTCCGCCGAACTCGCGCGTCGGGAAGAAGATCTCGTCCATGGACCACTGGTTCATGGTGGAGAAGATGCCGTCGTGGCAGACCATGGCCTTGAACTTTCGGCCGAGGGGGTGGCCCTGGATCCAGTCTACGTGCTCTTGTCAGATCCACCGCCGGCTAGGTATTGGGAAAGGGGGCAACGGGAAGACATGAGTTGCGAGAGAAAAAAAGAAACCTACTCATCATATAACCCCCGTACGAAGCCCCCAGCGTAACCCCGTTCTCGACATCCACGTACGGCATGGTGGCGCTGATGTGCTCCCAGCACCTCTCGAGGTCTTGGTACGGCCTGCCTCCCCACTCATTCTGGATCCGGTCTGTGAACTCCTGCCCGTACCCGGTGCTTCCCGTGGGGTTCGGAAGCACCACCACGTAGCCCTGTTCCGCGTACACGGCCGGGTTCCACCTCGTGCTCCAGCTGTCACCCCACGACCCCTGGGGCCCGCCGTGCACGAGGAAGGCGAGCGGGTACTTCTTGGCCGCGTCAAAGGTCGAGGGCTTCATGACCAGCGCGTGGACGCGGCGGTCGTCGCAGCCGGTGAACCAGAAGTCGGATACCTGCGAGCGTGACAGGCCGATGGTCTTTCCATTCTTGGTGGCGGACGAGAGGATGGTGATCTCCTTCGTAGCGGGATCGAGAACCGAGTAGCGCGAGCTCTCGACGAGGGACGAGGTTGATATGAGCAGCCGAGAGTCGGTTCCCGAAAGTAGTGTGTAGTGAGAAGTCGAATCTTCGGTGTATATCGGCTCAGGGAGCTCCTTTGCTCTCTCGGGTGACGAGGGAAGCCTCCAGAGAACGTTCTTTCCGTGCCTTTCGGCGGTGACGTACAGCTCGGAATCGTCGATGCTCCATTCAATGCCAGAGGGGCTGAAGTCCCAAGCCCCCTCACCATCGCCCGTGCTGTAGAACTCGTGCACCTCTTCCAGCCTGTCGATGTCCGGAATCAGCAATAGCCTGGTCTTGTCTGCCTCGTACTGGATGTTCCTCATGCGGCAAAAAGCAACCTTCTTGCCGTCACGAGAGAAGGTCGGGGAAACGCTATATCCTGAAAGCCCCTTTGTCTTTACCACCTGCGGCGTGGGAGGCTTGGCCTGGGCGAAGGAGGCGAGGGGCACGTAATACAGATCGCTCTTGGTGTAGTATGACGGGTCTATCGCGGGGTCCCGGGAGACAAAGATGATGCCTGAGCTGCTGATATCGAAGTCCTCCGCACCTCCGAAGGGCGGGATGGGGCATTCCAGCTTGGTCCCGGCAAGGGCGTTCACGAGCCCGGGCTTCTCGAGCCCGTACCGACCACCCTCCTCCTTCAGGAGACCATACCAGATCGAGTTGCGCGATTGGGCCTGCCAGGTATCCCAGTGCCGCACGTATAGCTGTGAGTATACCTGTGCCGAGGAGCGCGGCTTGGCCTCCTTGTGGGGCTGGCGTATCTTCCCATCCAGTGTGGTTTCGGCCGTACACGCGAAAGCCAGCTCGTGCTCGGAGACGCGCTTCACCTTGAGATTGGAGAGGTTGCCCGCGAAGCGATGGATTGTCTCGGGTTCACTGGAGACCAATCGATGGTAAGCTTCTGGTTGCGACACGATACATACTACAGGCTCGCTCCCACCGTGGCCGCGTCGGCGATAGCCAGACAGAACCAACTCAGCTTCCACAATCTCAGGCTCTCTTACCTGCCACTTGATAGGTCCCAGTACAACAGGGCGGTGACATCCTCGTCACTGGCACTGACGTCCAGAACGAGAATCTCACGGTCGCCCACCCAAGTGGGCTCCTTGTAGGACGGGTTCTCTGAGATGACGGATGTCTCACCGGTCTTGACGTCTAGCAACCGGATAGTCTCCGTCTTGGAATGCGTCTCAAACGAATATGATGAACACTGTAAGACGGGTCGTTAGCTCTTCTCTTTTCTTCTTCTGTACGAGTGCATGTGTAGTGGGGGGGGGAAACCGCCTTACTGTGTATAAGACAGATGTCCCGGAGGGGTTTGGGATACCGGGCCCTCGTCGGGGCGAGGAGATGAGGATCTCCGGGGTGAACTTGGCTGCTTGAAGAGTCATGGTGGGCTACGCGTGTACTCAGATCCAAGACTCCTCTCTCTGGAGATGTGAGGGTTGAAAATGCCTATAGCTTCTTGTCCTTTTCCCAATTGAAATTAGAGGTGGTTGTGGGGACTATCAGGGTAGTTAAATACCATCTCACACGCAACCGAGTGAGGGGCAGCTCGGGCGGCTTGAGTCGGCCGCGGGCGGGGTTGGCTCCTCGGACACGGATAGACGCACCGGGGCAGGACAGGGATGAGAGAAAGGCGCGGCGGACCGTCCTGCATGTCTTCCTGCAGACACCACCAGGCACATTGGCGAATTATAGTTCACTTCCCCACACTCTACTCTTGCAACTTCTCTCTCTCCCTCTCCCGACTCGGACTACTACACAGGAAGTCCGGGTATGAGAAGAGAGACACACAGGAAGTCCGATTACAAGTAGTCACTTTTAATTGGCCATCTACCCTTTATCGTACTCGCACTCGTACCACTTATAGTCTGAATTTCCGGCCTTTATCGCGTCCCCGGGCTGGCTTGGTCTGACGGTGACGGGACGACGGTGATGACGACAGCAATGAAGAGGGACAGAACAGTGCTTAGATTCTGCAGGGAAGCTCCCCCCCCAAATCCCTACTGGACCTGGATTTTACGGCAGGCCGGAGAAACAGCTTTGCCCCTCACTTACAGATTGAATATCCCCATCGCTGTAAGCTCTAATACGAGTAGAAATGGAGTTGTAAAGTGGCGATTCAAGCCCCCCCTTCCAAAAAAACCCACCGGCAT
The DNA here is from genome assembly GCA_900312665.1 of Cephalotrichum gorgonifer. NCBI lineage: Eukaryota > Fungi > Ascomycota > Sordariomycetes > Microascales > Microascaceae > Cephalotrichum > Cephalotrichum gorgonifer. The sequence continues at coordinate 54,241 of ONZQ02000010.1, read as the reverse complement.
ACCCGCTGGTCTGGGGCTGTCTGAAAACCGCCTGAGAAACCATCTACTCTATCTTGCCCGCCGCCCACGCCTTCCTCTTGACCCCCATCTCGACGGCCGCAAGCCCCCAGTCGAAGCCGTGGTTATGGCCGTCCTTTGTCAAGCCCGCCCGGGCCTTGGCCTGCTCGTCGTTGAGCACCGTCAGCACCCCGAGAATGACCGGCACGCCCGTGTCGAGCTGCACCCTCATCAGGCCCTTGCATGCCGAGTCCGCGATGTACTCGAAGTGCATCGTCTCGCCCTTGATCAGCACGCCCACGGCGATGATAGCGTCGAAGGGCCTGTCTGACGCGGCGGACGACGTCGGGAGCGCCGTGAGATCGGACGTAGAGGAGCCGAGGAGGTCGCCGGCCGAGATGGAGCTGCCGCTGGCCGATCCCTGGACCTGCGAAGCTGCAAAGAGTCTGCGGATTGGGCATCATATTATTAGAATAGTCCACTTACGGGGGAATGAATGCCTGAACATCCGGGGTGCTCTGGGGGGAAATACCTCTGCACTGCGGTGGGCAGCTCCCACGCGCCCGGGACGGTCTGCACCACGATATTTGACTCCTTGACGCCGCACTCTAGGAGCTTCTCCTTGGCGCCCTGCACCAAAGGTTCAATGATGGATATGTTCCATCTGGCGTGGACGATCGCGATCCGGAGGGACGAGCCGTCGTACTTTTGGGGGGCGGGGCCTTTGGTGGTAGACATGTTTGCTGGTGTATGTGATCCCTTTCAATGGTGGGTGTTTGGAGACTTGGGGGGAGGCGCGGATCCTGGGATATGGGTGTTGCGGGAGCTTCCACGTGGCGCGGTTGTTTTCAGTTACAATGTGGTGTGAGACGTGGGCGTGGGCGTGGGCGTGGGCGTGGGCGAGGGTTGGTGATGAAGCTTTGAAGGGGAACAGGAGCTTGGGGCAGGTGCGGGGATCCGATTGACCCCACCATGTCGATGTCGTAGGACCACGGACTTATAAGGAACAAATACAACGACTAATCGATTATACAATATTTGTAAGTGTTTTAGACTGTTATATATGTCATGTGGACATGTACACGCCAACAGGTACACCTCTGGCAATTGAGGCGAGCATGTGCTAGTAGACTATGGACTTTCCTTAGTGAAGCATCCTTATTGTCACGAATAAAATGCCAACATAGCTTTAGGAATGCTTTGAGGCAGCCTTCATCTGAAGCCAGCCCTGTCCCGTCTTCTTGGGGGCGGGCTGGATATCGCTGCATTCAAAGTACCAAGGTACATACTTCGATGCTCCTTACTAATACTGACAATGGGCTATTATATAATCACTGGGTATCCACCAACACATGCCAACCCAGCGAGCGCATCGCGAACCTGCTCCAGACACGGATGTACGAGTAGGCGGAACTTGGAAGCAACGATATCGAACACGTCGAGAGGACCCTCAGTACCGGTTCGCCTTCACTGGCGAATCACCACCCCTCCCTGCAACTGCCCTTGTAGCCCTCCCTGCCCTGCCGCCCACAACAGCAACTGAGCGGCCTGAACGCCCCCCAAGCCGGTCGCAACGCCAGCCTCTCCCCCGCCCACCGCCAACTCTCGTCTCGAAAGCCCCTCTCCGACGATGGCCGCAGAGAACAAGAAGACGCCTGGCGCCGCCGCGCCGTCCCCGACCGGCCCGCCCCCCACGATCCAGGAGTACAAAAAGGAGCAGGCGCGCCTGCGGGAGATGATTAATACCCAGAAACAGCTGGCGCAGAGACTCGTTCGTCCTCACTCACCAACTCCTTGGGGGCACTGGGATCCCCCCCCCCACCCCCAGGCCCATTGTCTTGCGCGGAGGGCTGACACTTCATTCTCTTTTTTTTCTTTCGAATAGGCCCAGCTCGAGGAGTCTATAGCGCAGAAGGAGACCGCCTACCTCGAGTCCACGCCCACGGGGAACATCATCATCGGCTATGACGGCTACATAAAGGGCACCGGCCCGGCCGCGAACAAGAAGAAGGCCCCCACGCCGGAGCAGAACCGCGTCTTCTCCCGCTCCTCCACTTCCTACCGACCAAACACTGGCGGTGTACGTGTCCCCTCCCCAACCAAGACCAGGTTCGACGCCCGGGTACGGCACTAACATGCGCGGCCCTTCTAGGATGCCACCCCGGGAACCACGCCCGCCCAGACCCCCATCTCTGCCAACGCATCCGGGAACGCCACACCCACCTCCGCGACCGTGGCCCGGGGCAAGAAGAAGAAGAACAACAACGACGACGAGAGCGAGCCCGACTCTGCCCCCCCCGCGAATGGCAAGAAGAGGACAGCCTTTGGTGCCGCGCGCAAGTGAGATCGACCTCGATGATGATGAAACGTGAGACGCTGGTTTGAAAGCAAAGCGGGAAGGAGAAGGTTAGGCTATACAAACCTTCAGGAGTTCGGAGTTTAGACTCTGTGAGAGCGAGCGGCCCGGCGAGATGACGTCGGCTGCAAAATCTATTTCACTTTATATATATATAAGGGATGGGATTAGATGAAATCAATTTCAATTGTTTTTGACGGCTTTTACTTATGTGCTTTATAGGAAAAGAAAAAAAAAAGAGAAGAAAGAAAAACGTAATCCGAGTAGAATACATCCGGCGCGCCGTGCCTCGAGGCTGTTGAGGTCCTTGTGTGTGAAACAACGCGACAAAAAAATCATTTTGGGATATCTGGGCCTCCTAATATAGCCCCGGTGGCTAATGCACTCACGCCTCCTCTTCAACCGCCCCCGCTCATTTTCGCTTCTTACGACTGCTGGCTGCGGGTGTTGCGCTTGGTAGCCTCAGCCTTACCGGTGTCGGCGCCAGTCGCGGAGCCCTTAGCGGCCTTGTCCTTGGTATCCTTGGCATCACCCTTCTTCTTGGGAGCCGGGGGTGGCGAGCCAGGGCCGGAGAGAGCGGTAATGACGGCGATAAGACCGACGAGGAGAGCCACGATACCACCGGCGACCTCGGGGACGAACTGGACAGCCTGGAGAGGATCCGTCTTGGCGATGGTGACGAAGAGATCAACCTTCTCCTTGACATACGTAACGGGGTCCTCAGTGAAGCTCAGGCCCGAAGGAGAATCGGCCTTGTCGTTCTTGGGCTTGTCGGCCTCCATGAGAAGCTTCTCAGCATCATGCTTGGGCTTCCAGGACTCCTCGGCGAGCTTCTCGGCATCCTCGACAGAGTGGCCGACGTAGATGTTGTCGAACATGATGTCGTTCTGCATCGTCCAGATCTCGAAACCGATCTGTTAAGGAAAAGAAGCGAATCAGTAATCAAGAACCTAGAGCGGGCTCGGAAGTGGGGAATGAGGTCTACTTACAGCACCCATGGGCTCGAAGTTGGCGGGAGTCTTGTCCTCAAAGTAGTTGGGGTTGGGGATCTTGCGGGGAGCCCAGGGGCCCTTGTACGCGGGGTTGTCGATGGTGGGAGCGGACCACTTGCCCTTGAACTCGGGGTTCTTCTTCATGGGCTTGGTCCAGGGACCGCAGCCGGAGACTTCGCCACACTTGGGGTTGGGGACAGTGGGGGGGATCCAGTCGCCATCCTCCTCATCATCCCAGTCCTCGGGCTTCACGGCCTCGGGGTCAAGGACGGTGGTGGGCTCGTTCTCGAGCCAATCCTCGGGGATGGTGGCCTCCTCATCGACAATCTCGTACGGCGCATCCTCATCCCAATCCTCGGGCTTCGAGGCCTCGGGGTCATCAATGCGGGCCTCGTCGACCCAGTCCTCGGGCTTGGAGTCCTCGGGATCGTCAATCTCCTCGGGAGGGTTGACGGAGGGCTGGAAGTCGGTGAGGAGGCTTCCGGACTTGACCTCCTCGCCATTCTGCTTGATAACGTAGGTGTTGTCGGGGTTGACAATGAGGGTGTAAAGCTCAGTCGACTTCACGATCTTGGCCGTGGGGGGAGTGGTAAGGTGCTTCTCCTCATACTCGCCCGTCTTGGGGTTCTTGTGGTTGAAGATGAAGTGGACCTTGTTGGTGTGGCCACACTTGTCAGGGCCGAACATGATGACGTACGGCGTGGCGTTGGAGAACTCCTCCTGGTGAAGAGCCTTGTTCTCACGGAGAAGCTTGAGGTACGCACCACCGCACTCGAGACCGTCTATAGTTGATTGGCAAGGACGCGTCAGATACCCCTCTCGTTGGACAGCGTGTGCAGTGTGGGTGGGTTATGCGAGCAACTTACTCTGGAGCTTGACCTCGTATTGCACGACAAGAGTCTTGCCGGTGTTGTCGATCTTGTTGGGGAACTTGGCCGAGATGGCATGGTGAGCAGCAGCGTTCTTCACAACGAGACCCTCATCGCCCTCCATGCCCTTGTAGACGACGGGCTCCTGGACAGCCCACTCGCCAACGTAGGCCCACTGCTCCTCCTCGTTGGCAGAGCCCTTCGTGTCCTTGGTGGCGTGCGATGGCTTCCATCGCGAGTCCCAGCCCTCACCGAATTGCTCGAGGAAGTCGGCCTTGATGGCGGTAGGCTGCCAATAGGAAAATGATGGAATTAGCAACAGAATCGAGGGGGAGGTGGGATTGGAGAGCAGCCATAGCAAACTACGCAAGACAGGTTCACACTATCATGCGCTTCTTCCTGCAGTTGGGCGAAGGGTGAGGCGGGTTCTGCAAGGCACATACCGTGAAGGTTGGGAGCTCAACGGCGGGGGAGGAAGCTCCCTCGGCAGCCGAGTTGTCATCAGCGTGGGCATTGCCAGCCAGCAGAGCTGCCGTAACGGCAGTGGCAACAGCGTTGACCTTCATTGTGAGTGATAGATTTTGTTGGGTTGGTAGGTAGGATTAGAGATGGGGAAAGCGGTGGATGTGGGCTGAGAAAGTCCAATTCCAAAGCTGTAGGCGTGGTTGGCTGATGGAAGGAATGCAGAAAGCTTCCCGAGTATTATTATTGGGGCTTCGAGGAGAAGAGAAAGGGAGCAATGCTTCTAGCACACCCTTGGGGAAATTATACAGGGAACTCCGAGCAGAGGAAATTCGAAAAGTCGAGTGGGGGGAAAAGACTTGGAGTATGAATCAGTTGACTGGAGCTGGTGGACTTTTCTATTCTCCGTGGAAGCTATCCGTCGCAGGTTGTAGGGCGAATGTGAACGTGTCCTTTTTAGCTTGAAGCATCTGCCAGCTGGATAAAATTGGGGGAACCGCATGGCAGTTCTCCGCCTTGCTGCCGCGCAGGAGCAGAGGAGTAACACCAAACCGTGTCAAACCACGCCAAGCCGACCCGCGGTGGACCCATCCCCAGATATTGGGCTGCTGCGATTGGCTGGAACTTCAATCTAGCCATGCGAAAAGAAAGGTACGACATTTATTATCTACTGAGTAATAGCCCGGCAAATAGTCAAACATCCGACCCGACCGACGTATCTGTCTCTCTTCTCCATGCACCCTGCTCCAAGTGCCAATGGAGAGAGAGAGAGAGAGAGGGGGGACCATACTTGATTAGACGCCTGGTGACGAATTCCTTTTGACAATAGCCGTTATTCGAAACTGTGGAGCAACTAACCTATTTTGTTAGAGAAAAGGTGGTGGCGGCAGGCAAGTGACGACCACGCCATCACTACATATACAACAGAGGAGAAATCACCCCTTTTGCCATATCCTCCTGCGAGTGAGTACGTTGCTTTCCAAGAGACGGCTTCACATTGACTTCGAGTGGACTCGACCTGGTAAAGTCCGTATTCAAATGCTGTCGTATCGCTATCTGAATTGCTCCGAAAGATGGTATTCAACATGGTATTATATCCTCGGCGCTTGAAGTGCCACCCCAAGTCCCAATCCCCTCGAAACCACGGCAACCCTGCTCACGCACCCCCCTCCCACCAGAGAGTCGTCGCTTAGAAGGCGAGAGCGGCGGCCACGAGACCGAAGAGGCCCCAGGTGGAGGCAGCGAGACCAGACGCAGAGTTGCCCTTGTCGTCGCCGGACTTGTCCTCGCCCGACTTGTCCTCTCCGTCCTTGTTATCACCCGAGCTGTCACCGTTCGAGCTAGAATCCTCGCCGTCGCTCGAGCCGGAGTCGCCGTTAGAGTTGGAGTCACCGCTGGAGTCGCCGTTGGAGCTGCCGCCGCTGCTGCTGGAGCCCTGGTCGGGAGTTCCGACGGCGGGGTCATAGTCTGTGATTTACCCCGGGTTAGAAAGGACAGTCCACTGAAGACGAGGCGTGACCTGGGATATACGTACAGTTCTCGACGACACACTTCTGGGTGCAGTTGCTGAAAGCGATAGTCTGGGCCTCGGATCCGTCACCCTGGTCGCACTTGCTGACGCACTCGTTGAGGGCCTTGATGTTGTCCTCGCTGGGGCTAGGCACCTAATCAAACGGCGAGACGTTAGTACCGGTCACCAGGTCTTGACACGAACGGGTAGGCCCAATGGCACATACGGGAGTGCAGTGGGCAATGCAGTTCACATCGCTAGCGGGGCAGGCAGCAATGCACTTCTGCTCCTCGGTGGTGAGCGCGGTGGACTTGGGAGCCTCGGCAGAGGTGGTGGAGTCGGCGGCGTAGGCAACAGCCACGAGGCCGGCGAAGACGGGAGTGAAACGCATGTTGGCGAGTTGGGTGGAGCAACGGATTAAAGTTGATTATAAAGTATTAAGAGTACTGAATGGAAGTTGCGAGTAGCAGAAGCGATCGAGTTTTCGGAGATATGAACGAGCGTGTGGAGCGACGGAGATGTGAGAAAGAAAGAAACGGGAAAGGAGAGAGCTGGAAGTCGGGGGAGTCACTGGGGCCTTAATATAAACAGAAGATACCGGGCACGAACAGGGTCGGAATGGGGGACTGAGACTGGGGCGTGGGATTGGGACGGGGACTTGGGAGGCAATACACCCACCCTCCGTACAGAGACCAATTTCTTGGCCGCAGGCTCGTGCCGGAAGGCGCTTCTTCTCGTGTTGGCGGCCGGCGGGTCGCGTCCGGCGGTCTTGGCAGCACCGAAGTATACCTGTGCTACCTGCAAGCTCCAAGGCAGGTCAGGCCACCCGCAAATGGGCGGCTCGAGTCATTGGACTTGGAACCGGGTGTAATACTCCGCAGAACCCAGAACCGAGGTCGCCCAGGCCAACCAAGACACCGGGCATGAACACACTATTGCTCCGTACCTATCCTCGTACTCTACAGGGAAGGTCCTAAAGTGGTTTGTTTTGGAATAAATCCGTCAATTGATCGTCGCCCGTGGCCTGTGCGTGGCTCGCTGCTAATACAAGCAATTTCGCCTTGCGCAAATGTTCCACTGGCCCGCGACTTGTATTGGCGGGCAGCCCCGGGAATCGTTGATGCTTTCCAAGATCGCCGAAGCGAGGGAGGCAAGACCACATTGGTCCCTGGCCCTGGAGCTGGGGTAAAATAGCCTAGTATGTACAAGTACAAGTGGTGATTCAGGTCCAGGGCATCATCCACTGGGATTCGCTCCCGGTCAGGCTTGTACATGTACAAATGAGGTCACTGGCCAGGGCGCCTTCCAAGGTTCTGGTTTACTAATAGCACACCTCACGACAAGGCGGGACAAGGGTTGACGGGAGGGGCAAAGATCATTCGCCCTGGATGCACAAATTTAGGGGTCCGGAATAATTACCACAGGGGCTCAAACAACGCCACTTCCAGCCGCTGGGACACGGTCGTACATGGGAGGAGAGGTACAAATAGTTGTTCCACCCCCTTAGGTTGTGGACAAGTAGTGCCAACAGGGCGCCACCATTGCTGTTCCACCGCGATGTTAGCCACTGACACACCCACATGATTAGTTTAAATTGCCTAATGCTCGAAGAGCGGCGGCAATCACCGTACTATACAAACCTTGGAGTGAGCAAATCTAGAGACGAGACCCGGTCTGCTGGAAATGGGTCATGATGTTTTGCTACCTCGTACTTGTTTGTACGCATAGATATCCATCCCTACGAGTAGGTCACTATCCTTGTGCTCGTACTTGTATCCATTGACGTGACAGTACCGGCAGAGAAGGCCTTGGAGGCAAATCGCCGATCCCATTGAAGTACAAGTAGTCCGACTGGGTCGGGCTGGTCTGGTCAACTACGATACGAGTACCCAGTAGCTGTGGGAGCAGGACTCCGAAGTCATCGAGAGGTAATACTCCGTATTAGTGTTTCCAATTCAAGGACAAAACGAAATTAAAAGTGGCGACACGGCCATGCAGTGTGCCATCCTGGGCGAGTACTCCTTGTATGGCCGCAGTATGGGTACTTCTACAAGTACGAGTCGTGTTTGGCTGTGCTTGTATGGCGGGTTGGTCCAAGCGGGTAGGTAGTGTTGGGTTGTGGCTCGTATTCATGGCCGATCTGGCCCAACCTAGTGACGCCTAATAAATATTATACGGGGTGGCAGAGCCGAGGAGCAGTCGGGCCAATAAGTCTTCCTGTATTGATGGGTCACGCTCAAGGGCTCCATAATATCCGTTTCCCATCCCCAGAATCCTCCAACATACGAGTACTTTTTTTTTCCTCAGACCCATCCACATTTGTACCTGAACCATTACCGATACTACGTAGTGTTCAGTAATACTTGCAGCTTGTACTTCGTTCATACTACCACATGAGGTTAAGTACATGCTAGACCACCACCCCAGTGCGCTCGGACTTTGACCCGTCCACCAAAGTCAGCCCGATGAGCTGAACCTAAGATGAGGGCGCCCCCCTGCCAGGCACCAAAGCCCCCCTGCCAAGGCTGATCACCTGGCTTGGTATAAACATCTCAAAGGGAAAGGAAAAAGCACTGCGGCATGGCTTTCCGGTGAGGTATTGAAGGCAGTATTTTCAATACACTTGTCTGGAAACGGAGTAGCGGCAGAATGTGCATGTACTTGTACCTGAAATGAAACCAGAACCTGGAGCTTGGGGGTTGTGTTACCTTGTTGCTACTCGAAGACCTGCATTTCTACATCCATTTGCATTGTGTCTTTTCCTTGTATTAATCCTTGCCTGTATTATTTGCATCTCCGATCACAAGTACGTAGATATGCCATATGGGATTGCTAGGTGGTAATGCACATAGTCACTACGCACTCACCCCAAAGAGATCATTAATATCACTTTATTGTAGTACAAACAGCCTAAAGCCACTCACACCAGGTTATGCTCACTCAACGTCTCTAGTTTCCAGCTGGAGAACTCGAGAGCCAGAGCGCCATACGATAGTCAATACTCACGAGTGCCACCCTCAAAGTTGACTCTGGTGTGGGTATGGAGCAGGGATTCAAGTACAGCTACTACAACCATCATATGTCATATTCGGCCTTTCCAGCGTTATATGGGAGGTCCTTAGGGCTCAGGAGAAGAATAACTGGGAATATGGCCAGGGGTGGGCGGGGCAGAGACACGGGATGGACCGAGTTTATTCGAGCCGTCTGCATGATCCGATACGAATACTAAGAAATACCCAACACCTTGCCGTCATACTCCACCCGCAACACTAGGTACGAGTAATCACACGAGTACCATGTACAGTCCTCCTCACCCACAGCCAGCAAGCCCAGTTCCGCCAGGCATTACTACAAGGACTGCGCAGGTTGGAGTAGTCAGTACTCAGTTCCGTCTGAGGTGGGCTCGTCGCTCATATAGTATTTACAGCGAGATGGATGATAAAATCGGAGCTGGCCCTCGAACTGAAATGACATCTTTCCTACAATCGCCCCCCTCCCCGGTTGGTACCGAGCGAGCCCCATAATAATCTGGTCTCGTCAAGGCGTGGGCGCTTCCTCGACGAGTCCTAAAGATAGCTGGAGGAACCCTATCCACGGAGTCGGAGTCGGGGTCGGGATACCGTTGGGGATCGACAACATACAGCTCGTTAAGTTGTACACTAATACAAGGGGAATAAAACCTGGGGATAAGCGGTACCAGTGGGTGCCTCGTCATGGACACCATCAAAAGGCAAGTATCCACGCGGGGAAAGTTAGGTGTATGTGGGGCCGGCCCGAGGGATCGTGCCCTCCTGCGCGCCAGCTCTTGACACGTCTACCTTACCAGTGTGTGCGGCGAAACAAAGCATACCAGGCTGCCTTTGGAATCCGGAAGAGAATAATAATCTTAACTCATAGTATACATTGCAAAAGTCTAAGCAAATGGGCGGAAGGACGGCGTGCACCAGTCGTCTACCTCCCTCGCGCCCCCCACCGGCCCCAATAACCAACTATTCCGATACATACAACAACAATGACAAGTAGCTAGGCAATATATACCCGAGCACGGTAGGGAAACGCCGCCGGCCGAGGCAAGAAAACCTATAGCACCTCCCCGATGATTTTGGCCGCTTCCCTATAAGTCTGGAGAAGGCCCTCGCACTTCTCACGCTCCTGCTTGACCCCGTCATCCTCGTACAGCAGCTCCTCGAACAGGCTCTCCTTGTACAGCTCGCTGACGAGCCTGTTCTGGACAACATCCTTGCAGTGGTTCACAAGGAGGTGCATGACAGCCTTGGGAACCTGGTCTGCAATGGACTCCCGCACAATGTTAAAGTACGACGAGATCAGTGCTCGTATCAGATCCGTCTCCATTGCCTCCCTATCAGTCAATGCGGGTTCACCCCCGGTGGCCTGCTCATATCTGTTAGAAAGACGGTTCTGTGTCGTCATCCGGGGAAAGAGGCAGATACTCACAAACTGGGTCGCTCCATCGCCGCCGAGTCTCGAGGCCTTGCCGCCGTCCTCGTCGTCGCGTATGACCGAAGGTCGGTGGGGCAGCTTTTCATCCGGGTGGCGAATGCTTTGCGAAATGCTAGGCTCAGAGTTCTGGCTAACGTGTCTCGCCCCGACACCTGGCGCCGGTTGCTGGTGTGGGACTCCGTCTTTGCCGAAGAAGTAGTTCAGGAACGAGTCACGGGCAATGCCAACGCCGGGGTTGTTGAACCGCGATGGCGATGAGGAACGGGTTCCGTTCAGAGATGCGGCGATCCCACCCGCACCATTCTCTCGAACGCTTGGGGACATGCTCCTCAGAGGCTTCGATTGGTGTTTCCTGAGGCCCGAGACCTCCCCACGCTCAACGAGCGGTGTCGGCTCGTCGTCTTCGGGAGTCTCGGTCCCATTGGCGCCCATCTCCTTCAACCTCCGCTTCTCTCGCCTCTCTCTCTCCTCCTGTATCAGACGCTTCCGCTCCTTCTCCTGTCTCGTGGTGACCACTTGTCCCATGGCAGCGGCTGCACCGAGGAAGTTGGGGTGGTTTGTGTTTATGTAGGCGCGTTGGATGGCGATCAAGGACTCGACATATTGAGAGGCAGGTCCCAGCCGTTCACGAAGAAGATCCGAAACCACTTCGATGAGCTTGGCCTGCAGCCTCGGGAATCGAGACAGCTCCGTGGACCCGCACGTATGGCAAATCTTGATCAGTTCCTCGTAGACAAGCTCCACACAGCGCTGACTGGGGATTTCGAGGAGCTTGATCTGCGGCTTGACCAAGAGATCGAAGGCCATTTCGGGCACGAAGAGGCTTGGCCTCGGTCCTGTGGAGTTGCGGATGGCGGTGCGTATGTCGAGCGCTGATAGGTTGGACGTGGGGTCGATGGTCTCCAGCGAACTCCCAAAGACGGAGTTGAATATGTAGTAGATTCGAGCACCTCCGCACAGCTCCTTGGTGGAGATTTCGGTAGACGTGCCGTCGATCGAGGTCATGAAGGACGTCGCGAAACGCGTCATTAGCTGAAGGATCAGCGAGCCCCGGTGCTCCTTACCACTGAAATGCATGTCACCGTAACTGGCCAGTTCCTGTTGCGTTTGGCCCATCAACGTGTTCAACCGAGCCTTGATGTCGGGCAGGCGCTCTCGAATATGGGCTAGCAAGGTGGTGTTCAGCGTCTTGGCAAGGAACTGGGTCCCGCAGCGGTCGGCAATGTTCCGGTACGCGGGATGGTGCCTGAAGAATTCAGCCTCGGCCTGGAGTGCTTCGTCCATCGGCTTATTGCCTTGGATATCTTGCTGCGATCGGTTGACCGCGCCAATGAATCCTAGCTTGAGCGGGTAGACGCGGCCCGATAGGATGTCCAATGCGTTTGTTCCATGGTCCATTAGATCTACCTTGGTCAACACGCCGATAGTCCGTCGTCCCAGGGGGTCAACATGTCTCGCGAGTTTCAGAGCTTCCGAGTTCACAATATCGACATTGGCTGGCGAGACGGCGAGGATGATGCTGTTGGGCTTGGCAATGTACTCCGATATCAGGTTCCGCGTTTGCTTCTCAATATCCGTAGGTTGATCGCCGATGGGGACCTAGATATGGTGATGCCGTGTTAGAACATACAATGCAGGATAGACAGCTAAGGACTCATCGTATCCGGCCGCCATGGGAGACTCGTACCTTTGTCAGCCCAGGGAGATCCACAAGGGTGAGGTTGAGGACATGGGGCGAGTATATCTTCAGGTTTATTGGCTGCCTGTGGATGCCCTTGTTGGTACCAGCAACCCGCGCTGTCTCATTCTCTATCTCCCTCTTCACGTCGGCGAAATCGGTGAATCTTCGGTTCGAGATGTGGTGAAACTCGGCCCATTCCGATCGGCGGGCAGCGTTGGGGGACCGGTAAGGATCATGAGTCGTATTGGGAAGCGACTCGTCCTCGGGGACATTGATAAGTTGGAGGATCAAGGGCCGTCGAGTTACGATACCGCTGCCTCTCGGAAGAAAGTCGCGGCCAACGATATTCTCCAGGACAGAGGATTTGCCGGAAGATTGTGAGCCAACGACAACCTAAGTAGAAAGCTGGGTCAGAGATGCAATCCACCGAGGTCAACCGCTCCCCGACAGGCCTTACGATTTGTGGAAGGTCAAGAGAATCGCTCCCGATGGTGTTGAAGACAAGGTCCTGCAACTTATTCACGATGCCGAGGAGATCCTCGCCTAGAGCCGCCATGATGCTGTGAGGCCTGTTTCGAGGGCCGGGGTTTGTTGTGCGGGCTAGCTCGATGAAGCTAGGGGAGGCTGTTGCGATTCGGAGGTGGATGCCGAGGCGGAGGAAGGGAGCAAGCGTCGGTTGCGCAGGTGGCTTGGTTTTTTTTTTCTCTCTTTCTGTCTTAACTTGTTTTCTTTAGGCCGGACGCGACCGACAGATCAACTCAGTACTATTAATACCCGAAAAAATCGACGGAAAATATTCGAGCTCCGGCGGAAATGCGCTCAGCCTGTGTCGGAAAGCCCTTGGTAGTCGGCGATGCAGGAAGGTGTCGCGTCAGACCTTGGTGCGTGCCGTATTTCCAAGGGTCGCATGAATCAATCTCAGGGACATGAGGTCGTGCAGCGTGCCATTTTATGACATAACAATCCGTCCTCAAAATTACCCCGATAATCACAAATGGCTTCTTACTCGTAATATTATTATATTAGGGAGTGACATCACAATCCGGCACTTCGGAGCTGTGTGGAAAGTACCTACTCTCTATGATAGATTATTTACTAAACCGTAAAATAAGTACCTCGGATGGATGGTTCACAAGATGGGTCGAAGGGAGAGAGAGCCACCAGAGAATGATGCCGAAATTTCACTGTTCTCATAGACATGACGTGTTGGCCATCAGTCGTGTTGGCCATCAGTACATATTTTGAATTTGATATACAGTCGATCTCTGAAAACATCGTCCTACTTGTGAACTTGAACTCTGGCTTCAAGACGCAGTTTGGTCACCACTACACCCTTTATAATGATATGTAGTTTACGAGTCCACCCACAGCTACTCATACCATTCGTCCCGGGCTGGTGTTTGGAAAAGAGTGATTCTTGGGTCCATCTGTCGGCTCCACCAACTCCCGTTCGTTCCAATACTTGCCATGATAGTAAATGACATAGGAATGGAAAAGCTGTGACGCCATACTATCACTCCCTTTCCATACCAGTCATGAGTTCTTTTGGGGGGCCCGGGTCTAAGCCAGGGACGAAACCAACGCCGTAAGTCCTCTATCCATGTGGTGCTGCAGTGCCAATCGAATCTCAGCTGATGATGCTTCAATATCTAGGCCCCAGAGAGGAAGTTTCCCTCTTGACCATGACGGTAAGATACCCTTACTTTAAACAGTCTTCACAGCTCCCTTTACTCACAAACTTGCCCTACTATCGCAGGAGAATGCAAGCAGGTAATGACAAAGTATTTGTCGTGCATGCAGAAGACTCGAGGCATCAACCAAGCCGAATGCCGTGATCTCGCGAAGTCGTATCTGGGTTGCCGTATGGACCAGTAAGTACGAATTGTCTAGTCTATGCGGGACTAGGCAAGACGTTCCTGCCCCGACCGCAATCAGCTGAATGTCACTAATGGTGTCCGGAACGAAGCGATCTCATGGCGAGGGACGACTTTAAGAATCTTGGCTTCCAAACCGCCCCGGCCGGAAAAGAAGGCAAATCCGGCGAGAAAGAGAAGGGTACACCAGGAGAGCTACGTTGGTAATGGGCATTTCCTTTATCTGTAAAGTCGGAACCAGTTACGGATTCGCTTCGCGAAGCACGGTGATCATGACATTTGACAAACATAAATATACCTAGCACCAACATCTTCATCTTGCGAATATGTCCACCATACAAGGACTCGTACGAGTGAGTGAGCCAACTAATAGCCAGTCAGTCAGCGTGAAGCCCCCTGTCCCCACATGAGTGTTTGTGGAGGAAAAGTCCGGTACTGCATATTAATCGATAGGCTGTCAGCGAACGGGGCTGCAGTTTTCGGCCCATGCATCCCACACTTGCCACACTTGTCAAACGTAGTTACCTAGTCAACCGAGGATCCGCCAATAAACACGCAGATGAGCTCCACCCGCTAGGCTCCACGACCTCTTTCGGGCTGATTCGACAACTGGACCTGACCCGATGCTTCCCAAGGCACGATGCCATTCGAGAACATGTTATTACTTCCCGTTCCGTATTTATATCAACAACAAAATCCCCAGTTCCGCCCTGGAAGTAAAGACACGAAGTAAACTTCACTAGCTTTCCCATCTCCTCCTCCCTCCTTGACAGAGTTTGTCTTCTGTTTGAGTGTTCAATACTAGACGCGCAAGCTGTATCACCACCCGACTCGACGTGAACGCCGCCGCTCGTCGCATACCTGAGTTACAATAAGCAACCCCCAACACGCAGACCATGTTCGGTCGGGGCAAGCCTAGAGACGGAAGCCGGAAGGTGACGCCGCCGTCGGCGGCCTATATGACCAATGACCAGTTTGGTATGACAACCACGAGCACTTCCCTCACAAGCATGGCTAGTTGCTAACTGGAACTACGCAGCGGCATACCTCTCCGATCTTCGGAATAATAGGATGAGCCGTCCTGGGGGTTCTCGCGAGCAACATGCACCAGCGCCGACTTCGACGCCGATACCGAGGGAATACAGCACAACTCCACCTCCGAGAGACTGCCGTTCCATCGACCGAGCGAAAACACCCTCGGCGATGCCTCCACCACAGGCGAACCATAGTTCTAGAGCCCCTTCCATCGCCACCTCTAGTGTCCGATCTCGGTATTCGGTTGGCCCCAACGCTCGGGACTACTATCCTCAGCGGCAGGTTGCGCCCCTCAAGCCCTCGGACGTCGTTCCGACTGCAACCTACATGGAACGCGGGCAACGCTGGATGGAGAAGGAAGAGGCCTTCTCTCTCCGAGAGGCGATGGATGACATGAAATTGGAAGATTCAGTGCAGTCCAAGGGCACCTCCGCAGATGATCAACGCCTCTATGAAGCTGCTCTGAACGAAGCATCGGAGCTCGTCTGGCAACACCAACATCCTACCCGGCAGGCGGCTCCCGATGCACCGTATCGATATCGCCCCCATCTTCGGAAGAATAGTTATGCGCACGCCCGGACCGCGAGTGTGGGCATGTATGGGGACGAAATCGTTGCTACGGGCCTCGCAAGGGACTGCTCTCGCTCTGTGTCCGGTAGCTCCACAGAGAGTGCTGGGTTCTCGACAAACCCGCAGAACCCGGATGAAGGTGTCACAAGTAGCGATAACGGAAAGGTGACGGACTCCAGGCCGACTGCGCCGGGGAAGTCATTCAGCAGCATTTCCTCCGCCCGTCGGGCTGCGGTACCCAATGGACCCCGCCAAAACCCAGCACCCCGCGGCAGGCGCAATATCAGCGGTGAAATTGGGAAACCGTTTTCTGTGGATCAGATATGGGAAGAACCAGAGGCTGGCCCAGTCTGGGACAAAGAACCGCCGAGACGGAACTTCTCGCCCGTACTCGAGGCACGGGGCAAGAACCCCCTCACCCGGGTCCATTTCAGCCCGCCCAAGCCCAGCGCCTTCTCAAAAGAAGATATCCACAAAAATCCTCCTTCTCGCTCCCGCGATGCGCAGTACACGACAAACCCGCCGACCGCACGTGCTCCGCCTCCCGCTGATGCGGAGAGGATACAAGGTGTTGAAGTCCGGGCCGACGACATCCGTCAAGCGACAAGCATGAAACTGAAAGACCGAAGCGAAAAATTACCAACTCCGTCGGCGGTCAGCGACAACCCCAGCCGCCCTATTGTAAGCTTCAACGCAAGTTGGACTCCTCCAGACCAGTCGACTGATCGTAGACCAGAACGTGGCTGCGGCCCCCCGGCGATGGCTATCCCGTCTATTGTCACAGACCAAGACAGGGAAGTCGCTGGCCCACCCGCCAGCTTTGCAATCCCATCTATCAACGTAGACGATGGTGGAATCAAGACGAAGATATCTATCCCGACGATACAGGAGCCTTCTCCTCCTATCCCATCGATCAACGTCCCGTCTGTCAACGTCCCATCCATCAACGTCGACGATTCACCCCAAGATGGAGGTGTACCGATCATCGTTACGCCAGATGAGAACCGCAACGGGAGCGCTCGACCACTCCCCCAGCCCGGCAAGCCATCCTGTCGCTCCCGAGCTCCACGTCCGCCGCCAGGCACCTTCCCTCGTGGCGCAAGTCTGTGTCATGAATGCGGGTTTCCTCTTCAGGGTCGGTTCGTGCAGCTCGCGGGCTCGGCAGACAAGTTCCACCCACAGTGCCTCTCCTGCTTTACCTGCGGGACCAGTCTAGAGGCACTGGAGATAAGTCCCGAGCCCGACTCCTTCCGAAGTGAACGCCTCGACCGCATCCGCCGTCGCGCTGCGGGCGAGGTACTCGAAGAAGTCCAGGGCAAGACCATGGCGGAGGATGGGGATGACCGGCTTCGGTTCTACTGCCATCTGGACTGGCACGAGCTCTATGCGCCACGCTGCAAGCATTGCACGACGCCTATCCTTGGGGAGCACATCGTCGCCCTGGGCGAGCACTGGCACTACGGCCACTTTTTCTGTGCGGAATGTGGTGACCCTTTCGAACACGGTATGACGCATATAGAAAAGGACGGGTACGCGTGGTGCATCAAGTGCCAGACCAAGCGGACGGAGAGGCACGCGCCTAAGTGCAAAATGTGCAAGATCGCGGTAGTCGGACAGTACATCAAAGCCCTGGGGGGTGAGTGGCATGAGGCTTGTTTCCGCTGTGCACACTGTAGTGGGGGGTTTGACGACGGTCAGATTTTCCCGACGGAGGATCCTTCTGGTTCCATGATTATCCTCTGCACGAGCTGCAGAATGAGGGAGCTGAAGAAATAGAAATGCCACTCGTTTTGCGATATTCATCGCACCGACCCATCCAGTCTAGCTGTATTGAGGCTTCCAAGACATTCATGTACGTGCGAATCGAGAGATGTGTCGTTCAATCAAATTGCGATTTCAAGGACCGGATGCCATGCATCGAACTATCTTCTGTTATCGTTACTTCCGTCATCCAAGGCCCTACCACCAGGACCATCCCCCGTCAGGACGAGGTTTCCTTAAACACCGTTCTCCTGTGGCTGCAAGCCAAGAAATGTAGAGTCGCAACGCGCACACAACACCCGCAAAAAAACACTAGTGACAATCCCTCCCGTACTTATCGCCCCCCGATCTGTTCCTGGTGGACTTCGAGAGTGTCACCATCCTGCATCTCGAGCTACGAAAGGTCAAATCAGCATCTTGAGCATCTTGATAGGACGAGGAGGACCACAAGGCAACGATACCGTATCAGGTGTGTCCTCAGTCTGAACACGAGCTCCCTCGAAGAGGAAGCGCACAGACTCCATCTTCTTTCCCTGGCGGTCGCAGAATGCGCGCATGAGTTTCTCCAAGCGGGTGTTCCTCTTTATCTTGAAGAAAACCTCGTTATTGTTGTCCGTAACCTTGATGTTAAGGTGTTCGGCCGGCGCGGGGGTCTCGCCACTGCCGTTGGCGTCTTCGGACATAGTGAGAGGAGCTGGGTTGAGGTTCGGGATCGGGTTCAGCTTCGGGTTCGAGGGTAAAGCGAGTCCCTGATCTAGGTGGAGGTTAGTGATGGCCAACTACGCGCAGGAAAATAATCCATAGCAGCTGGGGGGGCCTTACGTCAGTATGTGCTGGCGCGGAAGTGATGGATGCGTGTCGTGGCGGGTTTGTAGAAGTGGTTGCCTCGCGTTGAGTGAGGGGTGGAGTTTGGTGGGGCGGTGGGGGATGAAGAAGGTTCTTGATTCCGTCAGCTCACCAGCTGGACCTAGCCAGGCTACTCACTCCCTCGCGTTTGTCGCCTTTCTGTTCGGGACCTT
Source organism: Cephalotrichum gorgonifer (assembly GCA_900312665.1). Classification (NCBI taxonomy): domain Eukaryota; kingdom Fungi; phylum Ascomycota; class Sordariomycetes; order Microascales; family Microascaceae; genus Cephalotrichum; species Cephalotrichum gorgonifer. The sequence continues at coordinate 35,654 of ONZQ02000010.1, read as the reverse complement.
TGGATGTTAGTGAGCCCAAAATAACTGAAAGCCCGATTCTGGCGGATGTTTCAAGCTGGATATATATTACCAAGAGACACAGAGCAGCGCGAAATGGAAAGATTTGGAGTTCAGGGAATCTGAGTGTCCCCGTTATCCGGATAGAGACAATGGAGGGTCTTTCCAGTGATATGGTGGTTGACGAGGGTGGATCTGGGTGGGTGGATGACTCAGGATTCCTTTCACAAGGAAGGCAGTAATATCGGCTCTTCATAAGCAAGTTTTATCGAGCTTGGAGGCGTGAGCCTCCTACATCAAGCGCACCTGCCACTACATATTCTAACACGGAACGAGCGCGCCTCCTTATTCAGGTTTCGAGCCAATCTAAACAGTCCTTGGCCATACGACAGACTGTTTATACGGGTAATTTTTACAGCATGGTAAGGAACCTTTGTGGAGCAGAGTCATTCCTGGTTTGACTGATTATCTTATCCCAGACGAAGAATCCATCGGACGAGACTCCATCAGATGTCGCGCCGTGCCATCCTCAAGCAGTAAGTGTACATATCCTATTGGTACGTGCTGAGAACACTTCCTGACAAGACATCATCTTTCTGCATAAAGTGCAAGATTCAGTGTAAGGGGCCCCCAGGTGGCAGACATGATGCCCTCTCATCCAGCAGATGAAATTTAAGCATAGTGTTGCTTCTAACGACAGACAGCTTGTCTAACCCGGAACGATTATAACGAGGCAAGATGTAAAGGTGCCATTCTCGCCCTCTACAAGTGCTGCGAAGGATTCTACCGCCAAAATGGCGATGAAGCCACTACCGCGAGTTGTCCGAAACCAGAGCTACTGAGGACGAGGATCCAAGCCCTCTCTGGAGAGAAGGGCACCCACAAGATCTGAAGATCGAACATGCGCACACATAGTTGTAGTACTGTAGGAATGTGGCCCTGTTCTGTGTGACGTTGGCCCCCAAGAAAGGGCGGGTAACATTTATAGAAAGGGCCTGTTTTCTAGGCGATCCTTGAGCGCGCAAGAGCTCCCTTGGGAACTGAGCAAGCATTAAAAAATCCTGCTCCGAGACTCTAATATGGATGCCACGACATTTGTGTAATCCATCAAAGGAAGACAGACGAACTTGATGCGAAAAATCTCGCTATTTTATGTGCGACTCTGCTTACATAATTTGGTTCCTGCCAGTGCAAGTGTGGGTGTTCATTGGTCCAGGTGTCGGTGGGTAGTGGCAGCACAGTGCACAATGCGGTGGGAAGACACTTGCATTATTGGGGGGTCCATTCTTTGCTCAGAGCTTCAAAGATCCACACAGCACAGCAGCGACGACGCGTCAAATCTAGATATCGTCGCCGCATCGCAACCCACCTTCTAAGCTGTTTTGGCGACATTAAACACGCTCTAGTTTGCGAGCCTACATCATTACCTCACAATACCCGTTCGTTTTCCGTCATTCGGTAGGGGTGGCAGCCGATTCCCTTAACCTTGGCCCGGCGCCCGACCTTTTCGGCGGCCAGGTTCCTGATAGTCTCACGAGCGAATCTGCTCTCTTCCCGATCTCCTCACGCCTCGCCTCGCGTGCCCTTCGCCTTCCTTTCCGAAAATAGAATCGCAACTTCGTGCACTATCTCACCATGGACGAAGCCGCCCCCTTCTTACGGCAGTCATTCCAAACTCTCCCAGCAAAGCCCGAGAATGAATTTTTCGCCAACGCGCTAGACGACTGCCTTCTAGAACGCGGCTCTAGCCCCGAGCGGCGCACGCGGATCCTCAACCTCGTGGATACCTATTACCATTATGCGTCGGAGCAATACCATAACCGAATTCGGCGGCGGAAGCAGAAGGCGCGCTCTCGAAGCGCGGGAGGCCAGGAAGAAACCGATATGGATGTTGATGATGTCGACGAACAAGCCGGTTCAAATACGTCAGCAGAGGAGATACGGAACTGGAAACAAGAGGCTTCAACCTGGGACCTGCTTCGGCGCCTCTTACCCATACGCTATCCCGAGATCGATAGCCGCGCCAACCGATCGAGCCGCTTGACGCCACGGTCTTCTCACCAGGGCCTTTGGCACGAGTTTGTGGGCGCCTCCGACCCTCTAGTAAAAGAGAGAAAGGCCGTGCTTCAATGGCTCCAGACTGGCGCCGCCGATGGCCCCGATATCAACGACCTTGTCGAAGATCTTCAGAAAAACGCCGACCGCGGCGACATCATCGCCCATGGGTGGATACATAGCAAGTCTTTGATAAAGCTTCGCAAAAGCGTCGGCGCCTGGCCTCACGTTCTTGACCCTTCGTCGCCCGAAGTTGCGCAGTCGCTGCTGAATTCGTCAAAATCCCCTCTAGTCACACAACTCGACCCAGATTCGATCACAAGACAAGGAAGGAAGCTTGAGCCTCAGGATGAATACTTCGAGCGAGCGGTTTGGCGTGGCTGTTTTGAGCTCCTGCGCCGGGGATGTACACCCGAGGAGATCCGAGAATGGTGCTCCGAGCGCACCGAGGGATGGCGTGTCGTTTCCATGTCCGCCCTCTGTCTTTCGAGAGAGGATACGAACATCCCGCCCGAAGTGCCGCCTGAATCATTCTCTATATGGAGGCGTTGCTGTCTTGCCGCTTCGCGCCAGGGGGGCTCCGACGACTATGAACGGGCAGTGTACGGCATATTGAGCGGGGATCTTCCAGCTGTTGAGAGGGTGTGCAAGACGTGGGACGATTTCGTGTTTGCACACTACAATGCACACCTTCGCAGCCAGTTTGACTCGTTTGTCTCGTCAAGATGCAGTCAAGAAGCAGACGCGACCATCGCGCAGCAGGCCCTGCCTTCATTCGACGCCACTCAGAACCTCGACGACACCGGTAAGCTCGAGAAGCGCCTAGTTCGATCACTCGAGTCCAATAGTGCCACGGCGGCCGAGGCTCGTGACCCCGTTAAAGCTCTACAGGGGTCTATTCTCGCAAATGAACTCGAACAGCACTTCTTTGATCAAGGGTCGGTCCTCGCCTTGCACATGAATGATAAGCTTGAGTCCAAGCTATTACCCCGTAACGACCTTTCAGGATCCAACGTGGATAGCCGCCGATACTTCCAGCCCGCTCAGTCCCACGGAGTGAGAGTCGCGGCACATGTCTACATAATCCTGTCGCAGCTAGAGGCTCTTTATCCCGAGACGACGTCCGCAATCAGCCACGACACCGCCCGTCGGGACGTCCAGCAAAATGCCGTTGCTACCTACATCAGTCTACTACGGCTATCTGGACTCCACGAGCTCATCCCCTTGTATTGCTCTACCCTCCAGGGGCCCAGACAGTATGAAGTACTATGCAGGAATCTCATCAGCATAGTGGACGAGGACACTCGTCAGCGGGAAATGAATCTGATTCACCAGGCCGGTCTGGATCCTTTGAAATTCGTCAAGACCCTGGCGGTAATCCAGTCGGATGCGGCTCTGAAGCTCGGCGGGGGGAGAGAGTCTACGAATCCCGTCTTCTCGATTTTGGAAGACGTCCCCCACAGCACCAAGTATGGGCGGCCGGTGCAGCCAGACTTCTTCAGCGACGACCCAGAACAAATCGATCCAGCGCACGAGCACCTAATCCGGGCCGTGGAATGGCTCACGTTGGCCGAATATGCATGGCCGGAGGTTTTGTCGACTGGCACCAAGGTGTACAAGTACTTCCTCAGTATGCAACTCTTCCTGGCTAGTGCGTTCTTGGTTCCATTTCTAACATCACATGTCTAGAACAAATGCACCTGAATGCCGCCCGGGCATTTTCGGAAAGGATCAGCTTTTCTGAGTTACTGAAAACTCGGATCATCGGTCCAGGAGATGACGAGCCTGAAGCAACTGAGCTCAGTTCTACTGGCTTCTGGGCAGCGCATCTGAACGCCATGCCGGCGTTTGTGGGCACTCCAGCGCAGGTGGCCGCCGATGCCAGGAATTTCCGTGAACTGGAAGGTTTGGTTCGCGCCCTCGACACCATGGAGACGCTAGCATCGATGGCGCAGATTTCCCGAGAGTAGGCCTCCTCCCTGACCATGACCAACCTGCTCACGTTGAACAATCACACTGACCATTGTTAGGGGATCGGCCAAGTCGCCGGATTTCTGGCCCAACGTGGGAATCGAAGCCAAAGCCTTGAGCGACCATATGCAACCCCTGCTGGGAGGCTGGCTCCTAGTAGGAATCCAGGGTAAGCGCTCGTCCCCGAACCTACCCTGCTCATGTGCTGGTCCTAGCTAACACACATCACAGAGGGCGACTCAGAACTCGCACGGCTGCGGCAAACATACCTTCCAGAAACAGTCCTAGCATATGTGAGCACCCTGCACTTTGCCGGGACCTGTCTGTCCCGCGATTATCTGCTCGAATCTATGGAACTAGCATCAGTGGTTGCCGACAAGAACTCGGACATTGCAACTTGTTTCGTGGAGGCCCGTCGGATGAAAGAGCTTGTGGAGTCGTTTGCGCTGTGTAGCAAGGCCCTAGCCGTTACGACAGGCGAGAAGAAGGCTAGCGGGTCGAGCAGCAAGAAGCTTAGGGAGGCGGGATGGTCTCGAGAACTGTGGTCTGTAAAGCCGGCGACAGCGAGACGGTAAACGCGGGGGGCGGATTCTTGGGATGTATGATATTTAAGCTGTCCAGATGGCGCTTGTGAGAGGAAGTCGTTATTGTGATATACAAGTACTCCCCAAGGTACCTTAAGTAGACTTCCTGCCTGCCAAAGTATAAATGCGAGGAGGAATTAACATGACGAACAGAGGCATGGGTGGGATGAATTCAAATATGAGTACGTAATCAACATATCAGATGCACCCAAGCTTCCTCTGGCATCGACATGTTCTCTCGACTACACCCACTTACCTTGGTACTTTCCCAGATCCATTAGTATCAATACCTCCTCCTTTCCTATCCAACTACCTCTAAGCCCGCAATGGAAGGAAATGCTCCCATACTCCCTCCGAAACCAAATCACCACGACTCGAGCCGCATCGGCACTCCGCATGCGCCAAACAATGGCCCCGCCCCACCACCTCGCCCAGAAAGCACCGCCGCTAGAAACGCCAGCCCCTCAAGTGCCCAAGGTGTAGTTCCCGGCGATGGCCCACACCAAGAGCGCCTTGCTATCCGCGACCCGGGCGATACGTGGATACCTCCGTCCATCCAAGATATGGGGTGCGTTGCCAGATATCTACTCTCATTTGGTGGGGGGGAAAGGGTTTGGGGGGAAGATGATACTCATTCGCGACACTACTTTGCAGGAAACAAGACCTCTCTACGATATTACATGACCCCCGACTCGTGCATGCGGTCACCCACTCGCCAGAGACGATCCACCCGTCGGTCTCAGCCTCGCATGAGCAGCTCCAGGCCGCCCTGAGCGAGAACATCGAGCTGGGAGTCAGGCTGCGTGAGCTAGAATCTCGCGTCTCTGCCGAACGGAGCTCCGCCCAGGCCCAGCTGCTGTCGACGCATGCCCTGGAACGACAGTGGCGCCAGAAGCAGTCCGACCTAGACGGTGTCCTAGAGGCCTTCTCTCCCGCCTCTCTTTATCAACGGCTCGGTCAGGGCGTCCAGGAGCAGGGTATGATATGTCAGGCTCTCGAAGAAAGCTTTCTCGAGAGTAGCGGGGGCGAGGCAGTTGCTTCGGACAGGGAAACTGCCGACTGGATTAGGAGATACAGGGAGGCGAAAACTCTCTATTATTTACGGCAACAGCGGAAGGAGAGGTGGGATGAGGGTCGTGTGGGTGGATGGAGGTAGCCTCCTGACCCCCCACGCAAATACTGTGGCTCTGAAAGGTATATTGTGTTATGTGGGCCAAGGGCCATGGCCAGACCCGGATTCTTAACCCTACTCTTCCCTCTAGGAATGCCTTCTGTTGAGGTTTGGATGGAAGGTAGAGAGACTATTCGGACCCCCTGATGGAAACTGCCGTCAACTCTGGCTCATCCGAACTCAACTCTATGACACTTCACTCCGGCACCCACGCTCACGCCCACGCCCACGTCACATCTGTAAGCTATGACAACGCCCGCATAATCACCATCCCTACCAACGCGGTCTAGGAGCGTATTGTGAAGGGTAGGCGGGTTGGGGAGTTGCGTGTCTATTATAGTAGGCTGAAGGGACTCCTCTTCATTTCAGGGCTCCGGGGGCTCATGGGTAGGGCAAAAAGGTCTTCCTCGTCTGCAGTCTGCCCGGGCAGGCCGGTCTGATGAGGCGAAGGGGTTGTAACGGATGCGGCCGCCTCGCTCCGAGGATGTGAGTCGCCGTTATTCGAGGGTATTGGCTGGGTCCGGGGTATGTTGCCAGTTGCCTGCCTGTTGCGGGCTTCAGATAGTCAGTAGCGCAGTTCACGGCTCACATGTACTTGGGCCATCCTTACCTATGGCTGCGGCCGCAAGATCTTCTGGAGACGTTGCGAGCTTGAGGCCTCTGAACTGATCCGCCAGTCGGCCGGCCAGGTGCGGTTTCGAGGGAACGGGGGCCGCAGGTACCTTCCCCGACGGACTAGGCCCGTCGGGTAATATTAGAGCAATGCCAAACTGATCCAGTATCCACTGTTTTTCCTGCATCACCATCTCGAGGCCAACGCTCTCGGCATTAAGGCTCATCTCCCTTTGAATTTCGTCTTCCAAGTCCGCGACTCGGTTCTTCGCCCAGAGTGTATCTAGGCATCTTGGTGTCAGCTGCGTTGCCCTTGATCGCGCCAACGGAGGGCCGCGATGTTGGTCGGGCGCTTCAGCAACAGCCTGCGGGGCACACGGTGGAACTTACGAAGCACCCCCTTGCTCCCAGCCTCCAAGCCAAGGCCTTCGGGGTATATGGCTGGCAAGGGCTTCGTCGAGATAACCAGTCCCGTGCGATGGGTAATAGTGATATCGGCCGGGAACTGGCATGCCGGGGGGAGCAGGAAGAGTTGACGCTCCCTGGCCCGGTTTCTCTCCTCCCTATCCCGGACTACCATGGTCATGGGCATTCCTTCCCACGAAACCTTCCAGTCGGGGGATACTCTCGCCTCCCTCTCTGTAGGGCTGCTGGACTTTTGATCGCGGATCTGAGGCGAGCCATGAGAAGCTTCATGGGAGGTGAGTGACGTATCCCATTCTACCATTAGAACCTTCGATCCGGCTTTCCCCTTGGCCGATTCAAACTCGAACCTAGCCAAAGCGGTGATCTTGGACTGGGGCACGCCGTCCGTTAGGGTAGATGCCTCGTCCATCGCAGCTTTCGGCCCTGGCTGATATGTTTGGGCGAAGGTCGCGTGTCCCATGTCGCGCCGACTCGGGGGGAGCGCAGCAAATTATGAAAATGCAGAGGGGCTATAAGCGATTCTTATTTTCCTTTATTGCGGTCCTGCCTTCGCGCGGCCCCTTCAGAACCGTGATTATCAAGAGCACAGTTCGGGGGGGGGGGGGGGTTGGGGGGTGGTCCAAGTATCGCCGAGCGCAGATCACATGTGCGAGATCGTGGAAACCGGACGTCAGATGTGAGAGGGTTACGAGGCAGAGCAAATCGAAGGTCGAGGGTTTAAAAATTCAAGAAGCGCGAGGCATGCTGGGACGAGCAGGTCGCCGGAAGGCAGAGCGCGATCGAGAGCTAAGCTAAGCTTCCACAATACGCAAAGCAAGGCAAAGAGTGAGAGTAGCAAGGCAAATAAGCATCTCCAGGAGACGGAGGCAGGCACTGCCTTCCAGAGATTACCATGTCCCCGCCCCCTTCCCCTCCCTCCATAATGCTCTCCCCCTTCCCCTCCCAGCCAACCCGAGGTCCGACCAATACACCTGCTGGGGATGAATAAGAGGGGCGGCACGTGTTCGAGTAATAAGAGCTCGACTACCAAAACCCGTGGTTTGGCAATTAAGGTGACGGGTAATTTCTATCACCAGCACGGGCGGATTAAAGAGGGCGAACGGGAGTAGAAGAGGGGGAGGAGTGAGTAGGTCAAGCCACATTACTCATGCGACATATTTACCAGCGCACGCGACGGGGGTAGCCTGGAAGCGACGACGAGGAGAAAGATTGGGCTACTGTAGTAGGTGGTGCTATTGGAGATGGCGGTTGGTGTCATACCACGGATAAGCTCATGTAACTGACGAGTGATCGGGTTAATAGTTGCACTCCATAATCGGTCGAAGAGGGAATGTCGAAGCTGTAGGGAACGATGGCGCACAAGGCTAAGTACGAGGACAAGTACGAGTATTATTATATCCAAGGATATTCTTCAATATTACCACTAGTGCCTCTCTTGGACAAGTATTACTCCAGGCTTGTAGAGAGCGAGGTACGCCAGGAACGAGTCACAGGGTGTGGCGAAGTGGAGTGAGTGTTGGCAGGTGTTTGAAGGATGGAGTCGGCTGGCACGGTCCTCTTGGACGAATGCAATGCAGGCACAGCGCCAGATCACTTTGCTTGCCTCACATTTTCTCCGAGCCGGGCCCCGAATTTTGTTCGTCGGTGGTCGGTAATTCGGTCGGCAGGCTGAATCAAGATAGGTGAGGCTGAGGAGATGTGGAAAATGGTATGGCTTGCGATCACCCCCGAGATTGTTCCAACATTGACGATCCTTGCCATAAACGGTAATGTACGCGAGGTACAAGATGAGATACGAAATATGGCCGAGAATTAGTACCAAGCCACCCGGGAAGGTGGCGTGGCGGCGACGCCCGTGCCTGCTCGGAGCATTATTCATACGGGGAAACAGGGGATGGTGGCGGCCGTTTGTTTGTCCCCATCCAAGGACTTGGAAGAAAATACTCGTGCGTGCCTATAATAATCGGCCGTGCTCCCCTCCCCCTTGGATCGATCCTCTTGGATACCCCTCTCAATTTGCTCATTGGCTTGCTCCCATCCCACACACACCAACCCGTTGTGACATGACGATACGCGCTAGTCTAAAACGGGGCTAAAGGGGGTGGGAAACCGCCGGGGTAGCGCCGGAAGTGACTCTCCCACGCCGACGCAATCGGCATAATTGCGAATGTAAATTGGGCCCTGCGGGGCACTGTCCATCATTGGAACGTTCCTTTTTCCCATCCCGCGCACCCTTGACACTATTTACTCGAACCAGTATGAGAAGGATCCATTATTATCCCCGTCCCCCAGCTTTTTCATGTCCCCACGGCTGGCACGTGCTCCCTAGAGTACTACTTGTACGAGGTACTCGTAATAACGGGCTCCTTCTGCGGTGTATCCTTGTACTCTGTGCTCGTACATGTCATATTTAATACAAGTTGCATCCACTCGGGAGAACGGGACGGGGAGACGGGAGAGCAGCTCGGAACTCCTCATGGAGGCGGGGAAAGCAACACCATGACACTAGTGATCTCCAGACCAAAATATTGAATCTACTCGCATGAGTGCTGCTCTAGACTTCCTTGTGCGAGGACGAGTACGGCATGGCAGGCGAAGACGATCCCGAAAGAGATGGTATCGACTCGTCGGCTTCTCCGCGATAAATTTGCGTTCACAGCAACACCGCCGGTTGGACTTCTTGCTTTTGCCGTTTACGGCTTATTGTTTTAATACTTGAAGTACTCCACAGCTGCCGGTTAAAATCGATTATACCCGAAACTTGTACTTCGACTGTCCTCCGGGATACAGCCGCGATCATATGTACCCTGTACCCTGACTGATACGAGAGCACCACGCCCTGTAGCATGCCAATTCAGTCCCTCCTCTCCCTCTTTTTTTCTTGGGCTCAAAGAACACCTCCCGCCGTACGGAGTATGTTGTATTTGCAAACTATTATGCCGGGAGTTTATATTAATAATAACAGCGACTCCGGCTGTTCTATTCATCGTTTGGTAGCTATTGCCTACCTATAATTTTGTACAAGTACTCGTCCTCGAATGAACCGTTGGGTCCGAGGTCGACCCGTTAATCCAGGTAATAGGCCCTCGCGCCCTCAAGTCGGAAGAGCAATGGCAATGTGGAGGCGAAAATACTCCATAGTTGCCGACGAAGCGACCGAGCAAGGGCCCTATCGGCAAGATAATATAACCCACTTCGGATCTAGCGACGACACAAGAAAGCCACCGAAAAGTCCCCCCGAGGAAATAAAGGAAAAGGCAGAGGTAAAAGAAGGAGGTTACAGGGTCTTAGCGAAGGGGAACGTGCCAACACTGTCTGTGGCTGATGGTACAAACATCCTTCACGACGGTGGACAATTGATGGTTCCCTCGATTTTGTAGGGCCGAGAGCCCGGCCGAGGGCCTTTTAAGTTTACACCCTCCCCACCCCCTTCCCCACCCCGACCATGGGCCGAAATTGGAAAGTCCCGTGATATTAGTGTATCAGCTTCCCAAGATTGCGAGCCCCAGACCTGGCTCCTGCTACAACTGAGCCCTGTACGAGTCCACTGAGTTCAGGCCGTGTGCGCTACTCCGGGGAGTTCCTCCAGAGCAGGGCGACGATCTTTATAGGTCTTGAATCTGTTATCGGACCGTCAAACTCGAAGTGTGAAATACTCCGTATTGTCCGAGAGTCGGGGGATTCGGCTTGCTAGTTTCTTCGGCGCTTTCTCAAGAGATCGTCCCTTTTCTACAAGCCGGACATCATACATACAGCTCTCCCTGGGGAGCCGGGAGCCAGGTTCGGCTCGAGATTCCCTCCAGTCGCGAGGTGAATTTGTAGCCAAGTCGGGCTCGTGCTTGGGCTCGAGTGTTGTGTATGTACCGGGACTATTCTGTGTTGTGCGCCGCCGGTGATGATGCTCTCCTGCGAGCCCTCGGGAGGGAGGATTATATCGCAGAAAGTTGTTCGCTACTGAGTAAATCCAGGCCCCGTGTAGTTGAAGATGTTTGTGTGTTTGCCCATTGATAGTCGCTCGTCCAGATCACTTCAGCTTGAGGCACTACCATAAGCATTCGGGGCCACGGCGGGCGAGGGGCGGGCTCGAGACAAACTCGACGGATAGATACCTCCGTTGCGTAGTATTACGGGTAAGGGTACATCTCTCCTCGCTCTTCTCACTGAGTAAATAGTGGATATTACAAGTACTCAAAAAGGACGGATGTACTATGACGGGAGTATTGCCGCCCATGGATGGGGGTCTTAAGTTGTCGCTCTCCACTATTACGCCGGCCAAAACGCCGTTGCATCCACCGGCGCTGGTTAGTCCTGGTTGGCCACGCGCCTTCCATACCCCAGTCATCCTTCCCCTGTAGTCCCCCGTCCCTCTTCTCGCACATTTCCATCCCATCACCACCGTTTCCAACAGCCACGATCTTCGCAACAAGGTTCTCGACCTAACAATCCATCCCTCACTCAACTCCTCTCCGCGTCAACCCTGATCTGACTGATCACCTGGAATAAACGGAATCTCTTCGCCTGGTCATTTATTTTCAACCTTCTTCGCCATCTCGCCGAGTCGAGCCCGTAACGACGATTGCGAGCCATTCATTCGAGAAAGAAAACCCGACAGTCCCTTCCGCTAATCGCGTCGCTGCTTCGCATTACCCGACCGCCGGCCGCCCTTTTTATCTCACGACCCTCCCGATCGTCCTGGACATCACCAGTTGCGCTTCCACCGGACACCGACGATTTGTCGAGAACCCCGAATCTGAGCGTGTCGCCACCTGAAAGTCCCGAATCCCCTCGCTCGTCGCACCATTCACCCCCTCGCCTGATCTAGCTGCATTTCCCCGTCTGTCTACCGACAGTGGTTTCCTCGCACATAGGCTGAACGAAAAGTCCTTGTGCGTCGGCCTCCGCTGACTTCGCCGTTCTCTAACCAACTCCGCACCCACCTCGATGGAGTTGCGTACGACCGCCTTGACTGGTTTGTGACGTACAGTCGGTCCTCTTTACCTTGGGCAGCCATGCCCACGCTCCATCTATCTCATTTTTAAATCCCAAAAAGAGATAAAGCTACATATGCACCACAAACCTATATCGCTGTTATTCGTCATAGCGAGCTGCGCGGCGATCTCGCCCAGTAGCGCCAACCATGGATCCTTCTCACATCACTGAGTTCGCCTCGGAGCGATACTTCAGTAAACTCAACCAGCTCAACGGGAGCCAAGACCCCGCGTCAAACAATGCTCCCTCCACTTCTACCACCGTTGTGCAACCTGCACCGACACAGTCCTCACCATTCATCCTCCCGCTACGGGACTGGAGAGCCCCAGATGAGGAGGTCTCTACTCTTCGCCCGACTGAACACAAGCGTTTTGATCGGAGTCGTCTATTCGGATTACGGAAAGTCCCCCTTCTTCATTCGAAACAGCCCGTCTCGGTCCTAGAGGCGTCACCTGTTCCTCCGGAGCCTGTCGTCGACCATACTTCTCATACGAGGTAAGTCCCCCCCTTCTCTCTTCGCAGCGTCATTGCGGCGCGTGGTTAGCGAGCCATGATCTAACCAGTCGAGCAGGCTACCACTCGACGAGTTATTCCGCTCCCTACCGAACGAATTACAAATTCAAATCATCAACTCTCTTCCGCTTTCCGACATTCTAAACCTGCGACGCGCCTCCCGTTCATGGCACACACTAATCACCCTCAACGAAGCCCCCATTGTTCGTTACCACCTCGACCATCACATACCAGCTTACGCGCTCAGATTGTATCCCACCCCCGACCACTCAAGAGCAAACTTCCACCACCTGTGCGGCCTTTGGCACCGACTCCATGTGGCGGCGAAACTATCGTACCTCATGTGCGAATGGATAACCAAGGATATCTTCCTCCGGACGACTGTTGCACAGAGGCAGGAGTTCGCTCCTCAGCAGGAGCGCATGAGGCGACGCCTAGTGCCTTTATTATTCACAGTCTTCCACTTCTTCGAGATGTATCGGAAGCTCCACCTCGAACACATTCAGGAGCACGGCGGGTACGGATTGCACCGCACGCCATACACGTCAAATCCCGTCGAGCTGAAGATCATGAACATGTACGACGATAAGACACTCTTACAGGTGCACCAGATCTTCCCGCTTGTCATATCCTCCTTCTGTCGCCAGCTCCGGCCTCCAACCTACGTAGGTCGACTCGAACGGTCTATACGTGGTTATATACGGGAGAAGCCTTCGGAAGAGGTTCACGTCGCCATTCTCTGTCTCGGCGGGCTAAGACAGGTTGAGCGATTCTGGGAGACTCGGGGCTACAACAACCGACGAGCAGCCGTGGACGAATGGTATTCGACAGTCTCGATAATGCCCCCCGAACCCCCGCCAAAGCCGAAGCGATCGTTTATGGGCATGGGGAAGAAGAAGTCGATGACTGCGCTGAGGAACCAGTTCGCGCGGCAGAGCTTGGACGATGTGCCACCAGTGCCAGAACTCCCACCACATACCGCCGACGGGCTTGTATTCGGAACAAGTCTCGCGGCGGGAATGCCGATGGCCCCCCTGAGGGAAGACCACTCGCGGCAACTCTTACACGACCTACCCACCTTGCAACAAATTTGGCTCACTACCGCCGAGGCCCTAATTCTCGACAGGAAAATAGTCGAGCGGCCTCAAGATATCCTCCGAAATGCTCAAGTCATGCTTGAACTCATTCGGGAAGACGGGATAGAGGAGGAGGATGAGTGGTGGTACGGCCGCAATGCTCCCGATACCACCCGGCCCCCTCCCAGCTCTTTCGACCCAGATGCTATCGAAAGCATACCTGGCGACATGATCATGTAGTCCACGATTGGGACTACATAGCTACCATCTGCGACCATATTTTTTTTCTTTGTACATGGTGTCCACCCACTCTACATCTACACATCCTCTTTTCCTTTGTCTATTGTCATTATATGTACGGTGAACCGGCTGTTGGGTTTTGATTCCATGGGTACGATTTGAATTTTTAGCGGGTTATCAACCTTTGTAATTGTCTTGGACGGGGCTGGCATACGGAGCGGAGCATATCAGGATAGATGTCTCACCTGGATTTTCGGGGTTATGGGATATTTTGGACAATATATCTTTTACCGTCGCCAAGAGCACGATAAGAAGGCCTGGAGTGCGAGTAAATCAATGTGGGAAAATTTAACTGTGAGAACGAGTAGAGAATGACCGCTTGTGGGGTCCGGGTATACGTATGGTGCAACACTCAGATCTATATAGTTGCCCTGTTGTAGTCCTTGGACGATGTCATCGCGACCCTCCCCGTGCTTGTTTCAGTCCCTCTTGGGGAGAACCTTGGTTACCCTCAAGATTATCGTAAAGAAGCCACCCATTTATAACCTAGCCCGGTTGGGACGCAGGGTTGTCTAGCTTTTATAGATACTGATGGTACTAGGAAGCTCCCCGTCCTGCATACCCGTAACCAGGTGGATGATCCCCAAAGATTGGCAGATAGGCTAGTCCTGCCCTTTTGGCCTACGTATATCTGACCTAGTATCTCCTGGGTCATCAAGCAACTCAACATTACTATCGACACGGTCGTACTTGCGAAACTATCAAGCAGGTGGGGAGAGGTTGTTCTCCTTGTGGTAGCCAAAGGCTAGAGATACTGAGCTACAGGCATTCGGCTGGCCTTGCGGGATTAAGATTCTCCTGAGCGATGGACGGTGCCCCTATGTCGACACGCTGTGTGGGCCTTGCTCGTATGTAGATTTGCAAGTAGGTACATGTAGTTCTTAGAAACCCCTCGAACTGTTAGGGACTGTGGAACAGGGAACATGACGAGATCCGCTCTCGCGGGGGTCAAACCATAAGAGCTTAGTCATATGCCCTCGCAGCTTTGAGTGTACGGGTGGTCTGTGCAGGAGTGCAACTGGGGCCCATGTTCATGTGATGCGGATGACATCCAAGGGGAGCCAGTGCTGTTGGTGTGCTCGAAAACCAAGCTTCCTTAGCCCCGCCAGGAAGCTGGTTATCTAGCTAGCACGAGCCGCGTCCCATTCCGACACCCAGCTTTCTTTCGGCAGCTTCCCCTCGCTCCCCGATTACCCGTGCTCCCACGGGATATCAAAGACCGTCTCGACCACACCTCGTTGGCCACAATCCAAAAGCGATAACCCAGATTATCCCAAACCCCCAAACCGAACTGCATCGTCCACGGAAGTCGACCGCTCCAGCAGTCGGCCGCAACCATGGCCTCGAAATACATATTCCTTTCCCTCCCGCTCGATGCCTTCGACTCCTCTGACAAAGGCGAGGCTCAATCCACGCTGAAAAGCATCCTTTCCGACTCCGGGTCCGTCCTCCCTTACAACATCCCGAGCTTCAAGATCGGCACCTTGGACGCATTGGTCCAACATGCGGACGACTTGGCAAAGATGGAGGCCACTTGCGCGGGTGTCGTGTCCAAGGTCGCCGATTCGCTAAAGACCCTTCTTAACGGCGACGAGGACAAGATCGCTCAACATAAGAGAGTAAACGAGCGTTCGTGCCCCCCTTCTCCCCATCCAGGTACAGGAGTACGGACGGTTGAATCTAAACTCGAACGTTGAATAGTAAGCACCGATCAGTATGTCAGCAGCTTCTCGTGGAATAAAGTCATCTACCGACCAGACAAGCCACTTGCCGAGCTTGTTGGCATGCTCCAGAAGGTATGGGGGGATTGCCTTGTCCACCCACACACGATGTCCCTGAGCCCAGCAGGCGGGCACTAATCTCACTTCACAGGAAATGGTCTCCGTTGATAACGATGTGAAATCCAAACTCAACCAGTATAATGCAGCCAAGACGAACTTGGCTGCCCTGGAAAGGCAAAGAACGTGAGTCAAGCGAGAAACGGATGACGACTGGCCCCTCCCTGGCTCTTTGAGCGGTATTCGTACTAACTGTTGTCTCCCTCTCTCTTAGCGGCAACTTATCCACGAAATCACTGTCGGCCGTTGTAGACCCGGCTGGCTTGATACATGGCTCCGAATACCTCGAAAGTCACCTTATCGCCGTACCTAAAATCTCGCGCAAGGACTTCTTGCAAACCTACGAGACCTTGACCCAGCTTGTTGTCCCACGATCCGCCGCGGAGGTGGCCCAGGACGACGAATTCGTTCTCTTCTCGGTTGTCACATTCCGGAAGACAAGTGCTGAGTTCCTAACCAAATGCAGAGAGCAGAAGTGGATCCCCCGCCAGTTCAAGAGTACGGAGGGTGGGCAGCAGGACGAGCAGCGTCAGCTGGACCGCGCGGTTCAGGAGGAGAAGAAGGCCTGGACGGAGGCGACGCGTATGGCGGTCACTGGGTGGAGCGGGTGTGTGCAGGCATGGCTACACATCGTCACCCTGCGCGTGTTCGTGGAGGCGGTCCTGCGGTATGGCCTGCCGGTCGATTATGTCACCAGCATCATTAAGGCATGTTACTCCCAGCCCAAATCAAGTCCCAGTCCACACTTTTCTACGCTCGTACATTGAGGGGTGCTAACCGTGAACTCCAGACGACGTCGAAAGCCTCCAAGAAGGTGAAGACGACTCTCGACACGAATTATTCGTACCTTGGGGGGAACGCAGTGAGCCGGGATAAGCGAGGGAAGGTGGCAGATGATACGGCTCTAGCCGCGGAGATGGCCGCGGCCGGGCTAGGTTCTTCCGGGGGCGAATACGCTGCGTATGTATACTACGAGGTCGACATCCCGTGAGATGTTCACGCTTGGGGGGAGGTTGGTCGCATCGGCAGCACACGGTTTGTTGCCCTGTGCAGCGCAGCCTAAGACTGGAGTTTCAGGCGAAATGGCATCCTAATCCGAGAGGAAGATATCTTTCGGTCTCTACCTGCACCGTTTCCAACACGCTCCCCATTTCCAGATGCCGGGCGCATTTCCCACGCGACCAGGACTTCTACCAGACAGAGAAATGCAGTATAACTAGAGCAGCGGCTGCGGTGAGACGTTGCGAGGTGCCCATCATGCTGCCACCTTCGTGATAAGACCCTTCTCTTGGAGCCACTGAGTGATTTGCGCAACACTCTCTTCCACGCTCTGCTTGTCGGTGTGGATGTGGATCTCGGCATTCAGGGGCTCCTCGTAGGGAGCGGAAATGCCGGTGAAGTCCTTGATCTCGCCTGCCCTCGCCTTCTTGTAGAGCCCCTTGGGATCGCGCTGCTCGGCCACCTCGATGGGAACATCAACGTAGACCTCGACGAAAGGGATGCCCTCGTCGGTGCTTCCCGGGCTGACCTGGTCGTGCAGTTCCCTGGCGACCTGGCGGTCTTTGCGGTAGGGCGAGATGAAGGAGGTGATGGCGATGGTGGCGGAGTCGGCGAAGAGCTTTGCTACCTCTCCGATGCGGCGGATGTTCTCGTTCCTGTCAGCCTCGGAGAAGCCGAGGTCCTTGTTGAGGCCGAACCTGACGTTGTCGCCGTCGAGGCGGTAGGCGGCGAGCCCGAGGTGCAAGAGGTGCTGCTCAAGAGCCGTCGCCACGGTGGACTTGCCCGAGGCCGACAGGCCCGTGAGCCATATCGTGAAGCCCTTCTGGCCACGGAGGGTGAAGCGCTCCTGCCTCGATAGCGACGGGTGCCAGGTAATGTTCCTGGTAGGTCCAGAGGTCAGCGCCGGTGTCGGTCCCATGCAAAGTATTACGCAGCGAAGACACTAGGCCAGGCGGGGAGGGGGGGGGGGGGGTAGGCAACGACTCACGTTGCCATATTTTCGGTTTACTTTGGGAATTAATCGATTCAATCCTCTCAAGTCTTTGTTCCGGCTACGGTTTTCGGAGTCCCGGATTTGAGGTCTTTTTTTATGGGCGATGGCGATTCAATGTGCTTGCTCGTTAGTGGGAGCGGGGTGGAGGGGTAATAGCTTTTTGACTATGACCGACCAGGTACGGTACGGCCGACCGGAGTATGAAACTAATTAGTTAGAGGGAGAAGGAGGTGGGGAAGGAAGGGGAAAGGGGAAAACCTTCTCTTGCAAGTACTTGTACCGGCCGGCCGGACCCCCCTCGATCCGACGTGGCGGCGCTATACTCCGATACCGCGCGTGGTTTCGAACTTTCGAACTTTCAAGCGAACAATGTGTGTCACAGGCGCTGCGAATGACACTGGTCTTCGGTGTGGCCCCCCCAAGATCCGTTCTCCGTTCTATTCTATTACGTGCGTGTATGGATGCTCTGCAACAAATGGCGCCAGCCAAGCAAATATTGACGCCATCATCCCGCGGGCTTGAAGTGGACGGCTAGCTACATGCGATCGCAGGCGCGTAATATACATGGTGCGCGCGCGGGGGTCCAGGTCCAACGTCCCTGCTAAACTGGTCATGCCTTCTCAAGGGGAAGGACGGGAACGAGAAACGCCAACAAAGTCTACGCATCTATACTATCTATACAGGACAAGGAAAGCAAGAAGAAAGGGGCCGATGTCGGTTGGGGCCGTGGCTGAGAGGCAGTCGCCCTCACGGGTTGAGTTTAGGCATCAACTATATTGGCAAGACGCCCGGGTTAGCCTCGATGTTCTTGGGGGTTTTGTTTTTCTTCTTCGTTTTTTAGAGCTTGTGTCGGGTTCGTAGGCCACTTACGGCGGCATTCCTGGGGGATATGAACAGGCCCTTAGCCTCTGCGACGGTCGTGGGCTTCTCGCCCTCCGGTACGAGCGTCTGTAAGCGGCCTTCCACCCACGCCTTGCGCCCCTCCACCTTTGTCGTCTCCGCCGAGAGGACATAGTACTGCCCCGCGGGCGCCGGGCTCCGGTAGTCGATCTGGAGGTTCGCCGTGACGCCGATCTTGTGGGGGAGAGCCGCGAAGCAGCAACCCGCGAAGCCCTCGTCCAGTAGGGTGGCGAGGAGGCCACCGTGCACAATGCCAGGGTGGCCACAGAGGTCGGGTCCGATATATATGATGGAGACCATCTTCCGTCCGTTCCCGTCCCTCCATGCGAACGGAGGCACCCCTATCTTTCTCGAGTCTGCCAGCGCCCCCGCCGTGAGGCTTTGTCGCCTGATGACCTCGGGCATCTTCAGATGGGGCCGGGACTCGGTCAGCCCGGGTGTCTCGCGGAGACGTTTGGCCAGCGGGTGCGAGTCTATGTATTCCTCGATCCGTTTGGCCTCCTCATCCGAAGGAGCAAAGGCGTGCCGGCTGGACTCGTCGGAGAGGAATTCTAGCCCAAGGAGGCTCGCGGGTAACGTCGAGTACAGGGCCGTCAGGAACCCGGCCGCAGCAAAGGCCACGCCGCCCGCTCCGAGGAAAAGCGCGGTGCGCAAGCGCGAGGCACCGCTGGGTATATCTCCATTAGGTCCTGCAAGAGCCCCGGCGTCAGCAAGGTACGGTCTAAGGACACCATCCACGGTGGACGCAGATAGGTAGCGTGCTGGGGATTTGGGAGGTTGTATAGTCTCCGTTTACAAGTACCTACCCTGTTGAGAAGCTACATACCTTCTCGCGCCGCCCCTCGCAGCAAAAGGGGGTACCCTTTGCACAGGCTGCTTCGCCGGCAGCCTACTAGCAAAAGATATGCATCGCGAACGGAGTGACGGGGTGGCCATTGGAAAATGAAAAGAGGTAGGGCGGGTAGAATGCTGAAGAAAAAAAAAGGCAGATGAGGCGAGACAAAGCGGTTGTTCTTTCAGTTCGGTCCGCGTCGGTGCTCGGCCGAGGTTATCCGCGTTTTCGGGAAGTTTGGGTGAGCAGCCACTTCGAAGGGTACGTACCTTATTATTGTTAGCACGGAGTACATATGCTATGTTAACATTAGGCTTATTCTTACACTCCTCGTCGTTTGTCGTTTCTCGACGACAGAGGATGGATCTACGAAGAGGGCCATGACTACGACTAGGGCCAAAATCAGACCGCTACCGCCCATGTGCTCTTTAAATACCAACCGGATATCTCCGCAGGTAACAGAACCCCCGGTCAATTCTAGGCGTGATGTCCGACTGGTATGGACTCATTAATGCTTAGCATTGAAGTACATATCTATGTTATGGTAGGCCTCAGAGGCGTGTTACCCGACTTGGTCCAAGCTATGAGGCTAGAGATCATCTTCTTGTGCCAGCAAGTCCGCATAGTCGTCCACAGAGGCAAACATCGGAAGCTCCCGCAGCCGCTGTTTCCTGCTCTTGGGCTTAGGTGCCTTGACAGCTTCCTTGTCCACATCCTCTCCATCCCCTCCCTCCTCGACCTCCGAGTCTGAGCCCACGGCCATAAACTCGTCGTCTTCGTCCTCACCAATCTCCTCGTCCGCCTCGTCCGCCTCGTCCGACTCGCTACTGGAATCCCAGTCTGGCATATCACCGTCAGAAGAATCGTCGTCCATGCTACCTTCCAAGCCGTCCATCGCCGCCTCGTCATCGTCGTGGCCAGCTGTCAGAGCCCTCCAGACCTCGTCTTCGTCCTCCTCGCCCGCCTCTGCTTCGCCTTCTGCGCGGCGCTTCGAGGGTTCACTCGTCCGTCCGATCTGGCTGAAGTACTCGTGGAAGAAGACGTCCTCAGCAGCGACGTTCTCCACCTTCTTCGTCCAGAAGGAAGCATTGTTCACAGATGTGCCCGAGGCCAGAGTGCTCTTACTCCGGAGCCACGTGTCGGCACTGCTCTTGCCCACCTGGAGCGGCTGCATGATAGAGCCACCTCTTGTGAGCTCCTTCGTCTTGGGGCCACGATAAGCAAACTTGTCGAGGAACCGAATCAGGCTGTGGCTCTCGAGATCAGGCTTTTCCGCTACTACATCCGAACCCATTACCGAGGACGCGTAAATCAGAACAGCTGGATGATAGTGATGGAGATTAGGCACCTAGGTCACGTTAGTAATGTAGGTCTTAGCAGCATTTAGCGGGGGGGCTGCTCACAATTTCCCAGAGACAGGTGTTGTGGGCATTGCTGTGCTCCGGGTCTCGTTTGCGCCCATCGTAGCGCCCATCCCCAATCTCGGCAGGGGCATCTTGCTCCGCCCCGCCAGCTTCCGACTGCCCCTTCTGCTCCTCCGGTTCCTCGATCAGGGTAAGGAGGCCCGGCATCGATTTGCGCAGCTGCGAAAGAACGTACAGCACTCCGCATATGAAGGGCGGCTGGTGCAAAGCAAGACCCTGTAGCATCCTCTTCACGAAAGCCTTTACCCTCTTTGTATTGACATCGGATTTCAGGGACCGTAATAAGAGGTTGAGGTACATCGCTTGCTTAGATGACCCCGGGAGGCGAGGATCCAGCAGAGATTCGTATAGGACCCGGTAGAACCGGTCAGCAGCGAAGCTTTTCGTCGAAACCAGCTGCTGGATCAGCAGCATCGCCTGCATGCTTGTGTTGAAATTGGCGGAATGTGCGATTCGGTAGAGTGTGTCCATCTGGGACTCTAGGCTATATACTGTGTCAGTAGCAATCCAGATAGTATTGTATAGCGGCAGCTCGACTCACATGACGTCGTTGTCCTGGGCAAACGGCACCGCGCGGTTGATGCCTACAAGAACCGCAGTGACAACCTTTTCAGCAAGGCTACCGTCGCTATCCGCCTTCGCCACCGAAGGAGGGGGTTTCCGTTGGCGGCTTTGTGGCTTGGGGTTGGCGCCAGGTACCACTTCGGGGGTTTGGATCAACCCCATCTCCCCGCTCTTCAGCATGGCCGTGAACACCTCAAAGTAGATCCTCAAAAGATTTGCGGAGACCGCGGACTCCTTGGTGCTTAGGATTGTCTGGTTGAGTGTATTGATGGCGTAATACCTTGACCGGAGGCCCTGGCCTGGCCGCAATATGACCTCATGCTCAATGGTTCGGATAATCACGTCTTTCATTCCCGGGTGCATGCTCTGGAGCTGGATGAGAAGGTGAGACGAGCGAGAGGCAATCTTGCGGTCCCTATCCCCGACTCTGTTGACGAGTAGCCTGAGGAGATTGGCCTCCTGCTCCGGCTTCTCGCGGATGAGGCCATAAACGAAGTCCAGGGACCGGGTGCGAGAATAGTCGATCTCGTCCCCGCACCAAACTTCAAGAAGCTGTATAAGCTTGAAGTAAGTCCCCTTGAGCCAGTCCTCGTAAGCCCAGCTAATCAAATGCTGCGCAGTTATTCCTCTTGGCAACTTCAGTGCGGGATCCCAGGTATAGACGCTGTCTCTTTGCAGGGCTCCCACAAGACCGGGCTGGTTGTGGAATGCCCTCAGCCTCCGCCCGGGGGGGAGGACGAGTCCAGGACCCATGAGATCAACAATAGCACCAAGCGCGATGATTGCCTGGCTGCGGTTCTTCTTGGAGGCAAGGCCCAACAACGCCTCCAGAGCCCGAACGTTGTGGACTGGCGACTCCTGGACCGCGAGCGTCAGCGCGGATACTTTGTCGTTCATAGTTCCCGACGCCATGATCGTGGAGAGGAACTTATGGGTCGAGGATGCGAGAAATGTTTTCGCGTAGGTGGAGGAATCTTCTTCCAGGAGCGCCAGGGCGTGCTTCTGGAGTAGATCGATTACACGGCGGTGGGCCGAGACGTCATCGGACACAGGTGTCGGCAGGTCACCCAGGGACGCCGCATGCCAGTCGGCCCTAGGCTCAAGAATCTAAGGAATTAGTCGAGGAACAGCGGACATGGTGGTGATTGCAGAAAATACGTACCGTGGCCTTCTTCCCGGGAGGGACGGGGCGCACCACTGCTGATGGGACCGTGGGGGTGGCCGTAGCCGCGACCTCTTCGTCTGGTATACTGGTTTCGACTTCCGGTGCATCTTCCGGTGCATCTTCCACGGCTAACTGGGAGAACCCGAGTTGGCTAGCAAACTTGGCTAGTTCATCGCGTGTGTCCCGGGAGAGCGGCGCGCTCGAGTCGTCATACTCGTCCTCGGACTCCGATGCTGCACCCATGACAAGGTCCAGGTCGTCTTTATCTCCGCCAAGGGCAAGAATCTCGTCGAGGAGGGCCTCCTCAGGAGCAGGTTGCAGTGGCTTGGACTGCTTCTGAGCGCCATTCTGCTGGGGCTTCTGCTGGGGCTTCCCCTGTGGCTTCTGTTGCCCTGGGGGATTGGACTCCGGCTTTTGGCGCTGCTGCTTCTTCCGAGGGGCTTGCTTCTCTGGGGTCGCCTCGTGGGACTTGCGCTTCGCCGCCTTCGGTTCATTCTTGCTGAGCGCCTGGTCGATCTTGTCCCTCAGTTTCGAAAAACGAGTGTCGACATCGACCGAATCTGTGGGTTTCCGGTCCATACTTTGTTCTTGTTCTAGGCGCTTTGGGCTGACTTCTTACTAGCCTCTGAGAAGAAAGCAGTATGCGGCGTCGGTGCTTTCTTGCTGGGGGAGGCACTCGAAATTGTCGTTCTGCGGCACGTTAGAAAAAAAAAGTTACAATCGATAAGTGGTGGGGCAAGCTCTCGATTATGTAAAATTCACCCATGAATTATCTTGGCGCTAGCAAGCTAGAGCCGCGACTTAAAATAATACTTGTACATGCGTTTGTGCCCACAGACAGGCAAGGGAGGACGTCCAATGTCTGGCGCGCCAGGCCCACTCACTGTATTTCCAATTGAGACCGATTTCCGATTAGTGGTACGACAAGTAGTGGTCAGGAACACCGAGTTCCGTGCTTTGGACACCAGATACCAGGCTGGTAAGGAGTCGCCTGTACAGTGGAAGTGGCAGTGTCAGAATAGCAGGAACGCCGTGCCTTTGATAAGCTCGTCTTGCGTGCTGCATAGCAACAGCGGCCAATGAACTCGATACGCGCTCTGAGATGGTCCCATTCTCGGGTACGCTTCCTTCTACCCATTCCCCTAGCAGCAGGAGATCAACCACGTCGTGAAGTAAGAGTCTGACACGCGGTAGGCTTCGTTTAGCTCTCTGGCGCCGTCTCGAAGTCGCAATTTGCGCTCTCAGATATGGCAACCTACCGGGGGCATAGCTGCGGCTACCGGCGAGGGTAAGGATGAATATCTCAGTCCAGCAAGACCCGAGCTGAGCATTTTTACTAATACCATCGAAGGAGGCCACGAGAAACTCATTCGCGCCGGGTTTATTAGACAGGTATCGTAACGTGGGCACATTCTCCTTTGCTGAATAAGGGCTCACTCGGCACCAGTCTCACCTTGGAACCTTCCACCTACTACCGTTCGGTCTGCGGGTACAAGAGAAGATAGAACGTCTACTCGATGACACTATGCGTGAAATAGGTAAGATGCGCCGAGAGACTGGAAGCAAACCCTGTATTGACGTACCGCTCGTTACAAGGCGCCTCAAAGGTGGCCCTGTCAACCATAACTTCGAAAGAGCTCTGGGAGAGAAGTGGTCGATTCGAGGCACTTGGTTCCGAGGTAAGAGAAGCCTCACCCCCCATTTTCCTCTTCCTGCAGCCCCAGATGGAGGTTGTCGGGTACTTGGGGGTGGATATAGCTAAATATCCGGGCTCAGCTCTTCAAATTTGAAGATCGGAAAGGCTCTCCGTACATGCTCTCGCCAACCCATGAAGAAGAAATCACGTCGTTGGTGTCACGCACAAGCCAGTCGTATAAAGACCTACCCCTGAGGTTATACCAAATCAGTATGTACACCGACGGCGAAGGGGGGTGCAGTTGGTTCCCTCTCACTGCTGACCACGTACGTTCCCAGCGCGAAAGTATCGCGACGAGCTTCGGCCGCGCCACGGTCTGCTTCGCACGCGCGAATTCACGATGAAGGACTTGTACACTTTCGATGTTGATTATGAGTCCGCCATGAAAACCTATGCAGAGGTCCGGTCTGCGTACTCACGATTCTTCGCCAGTCTAAAGATACCTCTTCTTGTCGCCGAGGCCAGTTGCGGAGACATGGGTGGCAGCAAAAGCCACGAGTATCACATGGCTTCACACCTGGGCGAAGATACTACAGTCCGCTGCAGGGAGTGCGAATATACTTCGAACGAAGAGATGGCGGAAGTCGCTGAGCCCCAGCACCCCGACGCTGTATCGTCCGACCCTTCGTTCTCAATAGCATCTGTCGACGTATGGAGGGGCATTTCTTTGGATAGGCGAACTCTGGTGAATGCCTGGTATCTACCTGACGGAAGGTCTTCCACGGCAATCAACGTGCATGCTGTCCGAAGTTTGGTGCCGGACATCGACGCCAGCATCGAGGATGCCTCACCACTCTGGGCGGAAGCCCTAGTCAGCAATAAGCAGAAGCTTGGGTGTGAGCCGCTGCAATTAGTGAACCTATTCGACTCGCGGGTATCTAGCGCCGCGGAGCAGATCCTGCAGAGACACGATGAGATCCTACCTCCCAACCTTTCGCTCCACGAGCATTCGAGCGACATCCAACAATCAAATGTCACGAAATCTCCACACGGCGGCCCATTGGGCCTCATGCGAATTCAGGATGGGGACCAGTGCCCTCGTTGTAGGTCAGGGGTCCTCGAGGTGGTAAAAACCCTCGAGCTGGGCCACACTTTCCACCTGGGAGACAGATACTCGGCCCCGATGAAAGCAATGGTCACTGTGCCTCCTACACTGTCTAACAACCTCGCCCGCACCACTCCAATGCAAATGGGTTGCTTCGGAATCGGCCTTTCGCGAATAATTGGCGCTGTTGCCGATGCCCTCGCAAGGGAAGATGGACTCATGTGGCCAGTGAGCATTTCGCCCTACGAAATTGCCGTTGTGCCCGACAAGGGCCTTGCCGAGGAGGCTTTTGAGGTTTATGATTTACTAGCGGGCATGACTCGGGGACAGGAAGGATCCAGGACCCCGACCGATGTCATCATGGACGACCGCGCCGTATCCATCGCCTGGAAGTTGAAGGATGCGGACCTGACGGGCTACCCCATTGTCGTCGTCCTCGGCCGTGCATGGAGACGAGATCGTAGCTGCGAGGTGCAGTGCCGAAGCCTTTCCCTCAAGGAAACAGTCATGCTTGAGAATCTTCCCACCTTCATCGCAACGCTGTTCGAGAGTCTTGGGTGATAGGGCCTAGTGCCCCCGACCGCGGTCAGAAGGAGTCCAGGCATATATATCTACGCTGGTAGGATGATGCCGCGACAGTCTCGGTTGGGTCTCCACGATGCACTTGGAATCGGAATCGGAATCGGAATCGGAATTGGTTGCACAATGTACAATTTACAGTGTACAATATGTATATATAGCCAGTTTGCATAAACATCATGGAGCGCATATAGATATATCATCGTTAAATTGATTTACATACTGCTCAAACCCCCCCGGCCACCATCTTCTTACTGTGTTTGAATGTCAGGTTGGTGTCGTGTGTCGTTTGTCGTCGCCCAACTTGTATCTGGCTCCAATATGCGCTGGCTGACTCACCATTCACCACACACCCGCCCACCTAGCTAACGCAACCACCATGCGGAGAAGGCAAGAAGACTCTGTGTTTAATTTAGCGACACAAGCATTCCCCAACCGTGTACCTAAATTTCATGCCCCGACACCTCCAAGTGCTACTCTGGCCTAGTATCACAGGCTCTCTGTAGAGCAAGCAGGATAAAGAGAGTCAATCTATCACCTGTGTGACCGGCCGCCTCGCCCCGCGAACTCGTACTTTTTAGGCACTATTAAGAAAACCCTCCAGCAGCGATATCAACATGGCATCTCAGTCAAACGAGGGTAGCAAAGGTAGGCAGACCTCAGAACATCCCTTTCCCCCCTCCCCCGCCAAAAAAAATTTAGCCCCGCAAGAGATCCGTTTGAGCAGTAATTGTAACATTATAACTCTCGCCTCCCTACTACTTAGTCAATATTGACAGCTTGGGCATCGAGCAGCTCTCCCAGGTCAAGAAGCAGATCGAAGAAGAGGTTGAACATCTCGGAAGTTCCTTCGCCCAGCTCCATGCTGCCCAAGCGAAGTTCAGGGAGTGTCTCCGCTGCGTACAGACTAGAACGCTCTCCTCGGGAGGTATGATATAAAGCTGTTCGCGGCATCCCACCCTTTTCCTCCGCCCTCTCTCTCCCATTCCCCCTCTCCCCCCTGCCCGCAAGTGAGCTGACGGATCTCATGTAGAACCCCAATCCGTCCTTGTGCCCCTCACCAACTCACTCTATGTCCGCGGGGAGATACCACAGAGCGACCAGGTCATGGTGGACATCGGGACAGGATATCTAGTGCAAAAGGTCGTGAACTAACCTCCAACCCCCCCTTCCCCCCAACCCGTGCTAGGTTCGAAATGCTAACCTCGCAAGCAGCGCGCTGATGATGCCAAAGTCTTCTATCAGTCCAAGGTGGAGGGACTAGCAAAAACCCTACAGGAAATTGAGGCTGTCCTGCAGGAGAAGACTAACAATATTCGTTCAATTGATGATGGTATGTACCCCCGTGCTATATAACTAGCCAGGCCCTGTACTAACCCATCGAAATACAGTCATCCGGAAGAAGATGACCACGGCCACACCGCAAGAAGGATAGATAACATGTGCCTTGGTGGGCTGGGCCCCGTCGGGAAGCAAGGCCTAGCTTCCTCCTCTACTGAGGTCAGTTGGGCTGGCCCCGGGGGGGGAGTGTACGTACTAGCCCCGATCTACCTTGCAAGTCAACCCACGCTCCGCCAGGGGCCTGTGCATGGCCAAAGCCCTCCCATAGCCACGTCGCATATGTCAAGGGGTTTTAATTCATTGTCTTATTCATCACCCACCTCCCCTGGATCACTTGGTAGATACATGTGGAAAGAACGAGGCCACCGAGGGTGAGCTATGAAACAGGAAGTTGAAGAGCCGATGGGATGGCGGCAGGGAAACAAGTCGCCTCCCTACTACTCTATCCTGGCTTGACAGAGAGACGCCGGACACTCCTTCCTACCCCTTGATTGTGTCATATATCTCGTCTAAAATCATCTGCGACCTGATAACACATTGGACAAATTTGACAAATCCATCCCTAAAGCTTGCTTCACCTTCCGCAAAGACACTTTCGAGCTCTGGTCCCCGGTTTCCCTGCTTCCATGACCCTACGGAGGTCATCCTCTCATCCCAATGCACGCCACGCACGGAAATGGTACACACCGGGTCAGAACTGGTGTTTGTGCTGGTACCTAGCCACGACCTAGTTGCGCTGACATTGACGTCGTATGGCGTACCCGGATACCGCACACTGACAGATGTTTCTAGGGCGGTATTCTGAATGCTCCCTTCAAGCTCTGGAATTAATCCGATCTTCAGTCTCGGGCTGTGCGAGAACGCATCCTCACCCGGTGGCGCTGACAGTGACACTCGTTGTCCCAGGACGTCGAGCCAGGACGGCTTTGGCCGCACAGGTTCCTTTACGACGACTTCTATGTTCCAATCGTGTCTCCTAGATTGACATGTATCAGTATCTGTGTAAACATGAAGTATGCTGCATGGTGAGCACCCAAGAGGAGGAGTTACATGTGAGGGCTTGCAGAGATCAGGTCAAGTCGCTTCCAGCTCCGACGAAACATTTCCACATTTGCAAGGCGCTGGCGAACCACGCCACCTTTATCCACCGCGTGAATTATGGTGGCCTCTATCCGTTTGTCCGGCGAGAGCAAGGTAAGAGTGTGGTAGGTATCGTAGCTGACACCAACCAAAGTGCTGCTGCCCTGGTGCGTCGAGAAACTCGAGATAAAGTGACTCACGATTTTCGACCCATCAACCCCAGGACGCAAGCTATTGGTTCAGCACGTCAGCCATGGCAATATATAACGCGCTCCCCAGAGGGGGGGATGGGTGGGCGGGAAGGGGATTCGGAATACCTCGTGTCCAGCCACGTTACAGCACGACTCGGAAACCGATTGGAAATCTCGACAAATTGCCGCAGATCGTACTCGGGTGGCGCTCTACGCTGCTGGCGAAGCTTGAGGAAGCCAAAGTTGGCCCGCATCCTCAGGTTGCAGCCCATGGCTTGAAGTGTACTCATCGAGTCCCGGAAGAGGTCCGCAACCTTCTGCTCATGGCAAGAAGGCGTGAAGTCGGGAATAGGGGTTGCCAACTCTTGCCCTCGAGGCTGGAATATGGGTCGCGAGCCCTCCTGGGAGGTACTGTTGGAATGGACGAGGATGACGCCGTCGGCATATGAAGGTCCGTTCGGCGGCTGGACTAGGAGGTGTTGGTGACCGCTTGCTTCTTTCGTCCGATGCCCCCGAATCACATCATTGATCTCCTTGATAGCGGCCTGGAGATAAGCTGGGGACTTCCCAATTATGCGAATAGCTGTGTCATCTCCATCACACTCATGATACACCTTGCACGATGACTGAATTTTGCTAGAAAACCTGAAGGAATCGCCCGAGATGGAAATAGGCATCTTCAGGTCACCAGGGAGCACGACATACGCCTAAGAGGACAGAGATTAGCGTGGAGCGCATGGTGGAAGGGAGGGTAATGGGGTTGCATGTGGGTTCGACTGCACGGTGAGGTAGGATGGGTCGTCACGCCTGGCGATTCCCGATGTGGCCGTAGTTCTCTCGCTTGGACCCCGTCCTTTAAATGGGGTAGACATGTGGGCACTGGTATCCATTCCCATGTTGGGTTCGTGGGGAGCCATTACTGTTGATTTTTGGATGCTAATGGTATCTCAGATCGTGAAACTATGAAGAGACGCAAGTTTTAGGGTCCCGGAGGTTACAGAACGGAATGGTATTGGCAACGGCGTGCGCAGGGTAGTGGGAGGCCCAGCTTGAGTGAAGTAGGAGCGAGCGGTGGCTATCAAAGGCAACAAACACCAGGAGTCGTGCCTTCCTTTGGAGAACATTTCTGGGTCCCTCGGGTATGACTTCCTTTGAAGGACACTCTAGATCCCTCGGGTATACCTTCCTTCCAAGAACACCACTCGATCCCTCGGGAATGCCTTCCCTTGAGGGACGCTTCTGGATCCCTCGGGTATGCCTTCCTTGGAATAACATTTCTGACTCTCACGGGCGAGCCTTCCCTCGAATAACACCACCGGCCTGATACTAGGAGACAACTAGGGCTAGGCACCACAATGTGAATGCAAAGGTAACTGCCCTCAGGAGTACTTTCCTCACAGGTCACTGCCCTCGGAAGGGACGGACCGGAGTAGACTCAGTCCGCTGGTAGCCCATCTAGAAAGACATCAGAAGTCCCGTCTCCGATAATACCCCTGACACTCGCTCGGTCTAGATTTGAGCATCCACCTTCCAAGATCTGAGGTATCATACGAAGATGAATACTTGTACAGGTATTACTACATCGGAACCAAGCGGTGACGACCCCGGAGCGGACTCCGGCTTGCATCCGGCGCTGTAGCCAAGACGCTAGTGTAGCTGCCGAGACTAAAATATCATACTCCAATTGGCGGGGTGCATTAACATTTAGCAATAACTTGTTGCCCAACACATCCTTAACTTGGCATCGCGACACAGGTATTATACCAGTGTGGTCTTGGCCCGTTTATCCATGCCCATATCCATGCCATCAATGTGACTAGCCGCGCCAAGAGTGGCGATATCCATTTATACCCCGCAAGCAAGCATGCCGTGGGGGGGACTGCCTACGGAGTCCCGTCCGTGTACGAAGGTCCGCTCACCTTCATACCCTGGAGACTGGAGCACAGCTACCTACATGCCATCACTCCAAGTACTGGTACTGGTCGGCTTACTCGCTACCTACACTTCAACACCGCGCCTGATTGTTGAAACCTTGCCAAGAATGCACCTTCTAAGAGAATGCCTGGATCACAATGCTTCTCGCCTATAAGTACGAGTTGTTCCCTGCTGCTAGGTATAGAATCTTCCCTGTTTTCACGCGAAACTAACATCGTGAGTAGCTGTCCTAGCACATCATTTATCGTCTGTTGCGCCTTTCCATGCAAACCACCCGCGTTTGCTCGTTCTTGCGTGAGAATATTCCATACCGGATCTTGTCCCCGACGTATTGTCTCCCTGTTTCCAAAGACACTTCGACCTTTTCTGTCACCGACGGGCCAACAAAGGGTACGGCGTACCTCTGCCATGTCAGTCGAGTTTCCAAAGCATCCATTCCTTCTGTCGGTATCGGAGACCGCCAGGTCTCTCGGTACTGACACTGAAGAAGGATTGCTCACGGCATCAGTTATCAAATTGCAGCAAAAATATCCACGAAATGAGCTGGATGTCGGAGGCGGTGTCTCTTGGCACACTATCCTGAGCAAACAAATCCTCAATGCCATGATCCTCGTAGGGAATAACCCCCCCTTCTTCTCCCTTTTCTTATATCCCCTCCAAAGCATGCACAGCGGGGAGAATATACATACTAAACAAGCTCCTAGGTTTTACTATTTGTCATGGTCTTAAGCTACGCCTTCAAAGACTGGATCGAAGGGGGGGTTGTGACCTTCGTCATCATCCTCAATGTCGTCATAGGCTTCTGGCAAGAGTATCGTGCTGAGAAGCGAATGGACTCGCTCAGAGCTCTTTCGTCCCCCAGTGCCATGGTTCTGAGGAATGGAAACACCTCGGTAATTCCCAAGTATGTTCTGGAGGAGCAGACTACCACCACCTCAGTGTGATGCTAACTTTCCCGAAGCGCGGAAGTAGTCCCCGGCGATATAGTTCTTTTGAAGATGGGAGACACTATCCCTGCCGACCTTCGTATGTTCGAGGCCATGAACCTGTCGTGCGACGAGTCCTCCCTTACCGGTGAGGCCGCTCCTGTTGAGAAGACCGTCCTCAACGACATCTTCATCCCCGGAACGGCGAACCAGGCAATGTCCGAACATGAAGTGGGCATAGGAGACAGAACTAACATCGCATACGCGACCACAATCGTGAGAAAGGGCCGTGGGCGGGGCATCGTCGTCGCTACCGGAATGGCGACGGAAGTCGGCAAGATCGCAGCATCGACGAGTAAAAAAAAACGCAAGGCCGGGAGGTCGATGAACTGGAAGAAGTATGGCAAGCGGCAGCCTGTAATTGGCCTGTCCAAACGCATATACGACATTGTTGGCAAGTTCCTTGGCTTGACCGAGGGAACTCCCTTGCAGAGGAAGCTTGCGTTGCTTGCCTATATCCTCTTTGGGTGTGCCCTACTCTTGGCCGTGGTGGTGTTTGCAGTGAATCGGTTCGACCTGCCCACCGAAGTCGTCATATATGCAACCTCCCTGGGGATTGCCATTATCCCGGAATCTCTTGTCGCGTAAGAAGTATTCTCTGTTCACTTCCACTGCCACCCCAACGCCCCAGACCCATACAACTCCTCCCGCCTAGCCGAAAAGAATCGCGTCGAGTAGTTTGCTGACCCCTGATACGAAGCGTCCTAACACTCACAATGGTTGTTGCCGTGTCGGTCATGAGCAAGGCCAACGTGGTGGTAAGAGATTTGTCCGCCCTGGAGGCCTTGGGTGGTGTCACAAACATCTGTTCGGACAAGACAGGGACGCTTACTCAGGGAGCCATGATTGTGAGAACTGTCTGGCTCCCAATGGTTCACATCTACAGCGTGAAGGAAACACGGCACCCGGACGATCCAACTGAGGGGGTGGTCACCTACTCCGAAGACAGGAAGAGTGATGCCGGGCTTCCTGAGCCAGAGAGGCGTGATTTCGACCTAGAGAGAAGCGCAGCGGCGCTGACCTTCGACATTCCCGCAGAAAAGCTCAGCCCCAAGAGTCCGGATAGAACTGGTGAAGGAGTGCCCGCTGAGATTACGCCGGGGCTCCGGGCCTTTTTACTCTCATCCGCCCTGTGCAATCTTGCCACCGTGAGGTTTGATGAGACGGTACGCCGCTGGCAGACCACCGGAGAGCCAACGGAGATAGCGCTGCAGGTTTTCTCCCACCGCTTCAGGCTCGGGAAGAAGTCACTTGTGGCGATGGGTTGGAAGGAGGTTGCTGAGTTCCCGTTTGATAGTTCCATCAAGCGTATGTCCGTCATCTACGACGCTCCTGACGACATGGCCGACCCACTGGGTCACGGAAATAGCCTTGTATTTACCAAGGGGGCTGTTGAACGGGTTCTCGAGCTATGTGGCCACGTGGGCTATGGTGATGATCGCAGGGATATGACGGATGAGGTGCGGGCCGCGGCAGCGGAGCAAACCACGAAACTAGCCTCCCAGGGGCAGCGCGTCCTGGCAATTGCGTACCGCGAATGGGATGGGAAATTCACCCTTCGTCAGTCACCTGAGTCGGATGATGTCGATACAGCGCTACGAAAAAAGGTGGAGTCCCGACTGACGCTTCTCGGCCTGGCTGGCATATACGACCCACCTCGCCGCGAGACCAAGCCGTCCATATCGGAATGCTCCTCCGCGGGGATCAAGGTCCACATGTTGACAGGCGACCACCCTGAGACTGCAAAGGCTATCGCCAAGGAGGTCGGTATCATCCCGAGGAACTTGTCGACTCTGCCACCGTCCATGGCGTCGTCCATCGTCCAAATAGCGACAGATTTTGATCGGATGACGGATGCCGAGGTTGACGCCCTGGACGAACTCCCGCTAGTCATCGCCCGCTGCGCTCCAGATACCAAGACTCGTATGATCGAGGCACTCCGCCGTCGAAATGCCTTCATGGCCATGACTGGTGACGGCGTAAATGACGCTCCGTCCCTCTCCCGGGCCGACGTTGGCATCGCGATGGGGAGTGGCTCGGACGTGGCAAAGTCGGCAGCAAAAATTGTTCTCGCCGATGACAAGTTCAACTCCATCGTGGCGGGCATCCGAGAGGGCCGTCGTATGTTTGACAATATTCAGAAGTTTATCCTCCACCTGTTGAGTTCGAATGTGGGAGAGGTGATTCTTCTCGTCGCGGGGTTGGCGTTTCGCGACAGCTCTGGCTACTCCGTTTTTCCCATCTCACCACTCGAAATCCTCTGGATTAACATGATTACATCGTCATTCCCGGCATTCGGGCTCGGCCGTGAACCACCGGCGAGGAACGTTATGTCCAAGCCCCCCCAGGATAAGAACCGTGGTGTCTTTACCAACCAGATTCTGGCAGACATGATTGTTTACGGCTTCATCATGGGGTCACTCACCCTGGCCACATTTATCATCATTGTCTACGGCGCAAATGGCGGTAGTCTGGGAAGAGACTGCAACAAGGAATACTCGGACTCATGTGAGGCCGTCTTTCGGGCCCGTGCCGCAGTATTTGCCGAGTTGACTTGGCTTATCCTCTTGTCAGCCTGGGAGTTCAAGGATCTTCGGCGGTCACTCTTCCGTCTCCACCCCAACGACGATCGAAAGTTCCCATTGTTCCAAGACCTATACGACAACCAGTTCCTATTCTGGTCCGTAGTGATCGCCACGCTGTCCGTTTTCCCGGTCGTGTACATCCCGGTCCTCAACACGAACGTTTTCAAGCACACAGCAATAAGTTGGGAATGGGGAGTTGTAGTTGGGTTCACGATACTCTATGTCCTCGGGGTAGAGGGGTGGAAGTTCGTGAAGAGGGCGTATTGTCTTCTCGAGGACCGCCCTGTGACAACGGGGTATTTCAAGCAAGGTGGCGAGGCCGAGGGTGGGAAAGGTTTCATGCGGACATTCACAGCAACGAGTTTCAAGAGCTGGAAAAGCCTCGGCCGGACGGACACGGGTGAGTCCAAGTCGAGAGGCGGAGTTCTCAAGCATCAAAAAACAGAGGGTGGTGTGGAAATGGCCATCACTGGAACATCTGGAAAAGACGGCGCTGGGGCGTAGTTCTTTGTTGTCTATATATAGTATATTTGTGCTCCCAGCGACAGAGGAGTGATAATGCATATAGCAGCCTCAATAATACATGCAAATGAGTAGTGTCCGGGAAATACTATACGAGATATATGATTAGCCATAGTAGGACTGGGTGAAGCTGACAAGAATGATGGAAAGCTGCACAGCCCCATCGGTCGTCCAGCTCACAGGGTGATGCTCAAATGGGAGGGGCACTCTCCCTGCTTCCTTCTCCTCACCCCAGCAATGCGACATAGGAATCATCATGGTGAAGAACCCGGTGTCTCCTTCGCAGCTGACAAGCCCTAGGGGAGAGAATAATCTCCCTGCCTACCAAACTGGGGAAGGATCCGAGGGGTCAGAGCCCGGAAACAAGATCCTGCCTCAGTACGAAGTCGGCGGATTCCACACGCCGACCGTCACGTATCATATGCGTCAGGAGAACAAAAAGCGAATGGCCCTCGTTCAGTTCAGCCCTACGTGGTCCGTGTCATACGAAGTCGAGACCAAGTCGTCTATGAGTTTCTTCTCAAAACGGCCCGATATATCCTTGATTCGCGTGCAGCACGATGGGTCGAGGAGCGGCATTGCGAGCGTGATGTTTCACCATCAATCTGAGTGGCCAGGTGCGACACTGCGGATGGTGACAAGTCCGACTGACTCGAGATCGACCTCGGGGATCACATCGCCGCTTTACCAGATACAAAGCAAGCTTCACTATACCTGGGTAATTATCAGGGACGGGATTGCCTACAGTTGGAACTTGCACGAGTCGCCGTACGCTTTCATCCTCAAGCGGGACGCCTACGATTTTACTATCGCCAGGTTCACATATACCGTCCAGGGAACCAAGGCCAGCCACGGAGCGGAAGTAGGGGCCCTTGATGTTTTCAAGGGTGATCTGGCCGATGAGAGTGGTGGAGTCGACTTTATCGTCAGTAGCTGTGTTGCTGTGACGGGATACTATAAGCGGATGGGCGCATCCTTCCAGAACGAGGAAGTGGTGCTTAAGAACCACGAGGAGTCGGGTGAGGCAGAGTCACGAGCAGTAGGTGCCCCGGCAAATGGGCTATGGGACCTAAGGAACAGGGCTGGGAATGATTAGAGAAGGACATATACTAGTTTGTTGCAGGTTTTCATTATAGCGATTACTCTATATAGTTGGTATAATATAGGACTAATAAATCTAGTCTATACTATACTTTACATTATATATAGCTATAGATCTATTAAATATAATGTAAGATAAAAAGTAAAAGGTTATATAAAGAAGAATTTATATTTAATTAATCT